>SOMO01000110.1:69240-84539 GCA_028128575.1 Paedocypris carbunculus
AATTTCTCCACAATGAGCTTTTGCCTACATTTCAGTTACGCCTGAGCTCTGACTGATGTGCTACACTAGTGTGCTGTTGTACCTTGGCCTCTCTTTCTCTGACTCTAGGTCACTCAAGGTCACGGGCTCCTCTGTTTTACTGTGTGATGAGTGGATAGTCAGGTTTCTGTTGTGTGGTAATTACCTGCCTGCCATTTTACTCGAGGCTTCTAGCAGACCTTGCTAGCGTAGAAACACCAGTTTGACCTTTAGATGAGGATATGAACATATGGCCATATGCACAGGACTGTGGTGGGTCACCGAGACATGCACAGCTGTCAGACACACACACACACACAACTTGGACATACTTGCTGTGTTTTTGGCCTGGAACATTGTACGCATAATTAACAAATCGCAATGGGACTTTTTTTAAACGAAGCAATTGCTCTATTAACAAAGAGGTTAGTAAATAAGTGGAATGAGATTACTCCAGCACTAATATATTGAATAGATACGTACAGTCAAATACAAACATTCATTAACATGTATGAATTTATTTAATGCTATGTACATCAAATTACAGTTTCTACAATGGAGCAGCAGTATTGCCTCTATGGAATCTGGATGCATGACCTTTGACCGTGACCTTGATATTTCCAGTACTAGTTAAGGTCACATATATATTTGGAATTGTATGTGCTAGTCAAGCAGAGCTTTCTTTGAAACAGATTTAACCACACAGACTTTTGCCGTCGTTAAATAAAGGTTTTAAATCCTACAGTCAAACACTGTCATTTATTGTTCAAATGGAGATTCATATCTGCTCAACAAAAGAGCTTTGCTGTTCAACCCCCGTGCTTGCAGAATTGGAGGATTTGTAGATTTGTAATACGTCTGGCATTATAAACACAGAAACATGTCATTCTTTTATTTTTTTCACCAATCTCATATTTTTTATTATGGTACACATTATATTGTTATAAAATGCTTCACATTTATAATACTATGCGTTAGCAGGAACATTTAATTGTGTTATTGCTAAAATAAGTAATACGTAATGTCTATATTTGTACTTTATTTTACCACTTCTGCTTAAAGTTGGTTTGTAGCTCTTTCTTATACAGTAGGTATTACGTTTTACACACACAGGTTACAATTTGGTGTTGTTTTTCTCAAGCGTGCGTTTACTGTACTGTACAGTAGAAGATGGCAAGTGGAGCTCTCAATGCAAGTACACGGAGCGCTGCCTTCTGAATGGCTGATGTAATTAACAACCAAAGTCCTTCGAGATAACAGCAGCGAGCAATCCTTCGAGATAGCAACAACAGCACGACGCAAAGTTATCCGCTTTGACATCATTCATAATCTTTTCCCCAAAGCCAGGTTTACTGGGGAAGAGTTATCATTGACCTCATTTTTTTTCCATCTTGGGAAGCTCTTGAGTGCGGAGAAATGCGTGCAGTTTTTTTTTTGGCTGTTCAGAGAACCGAAAACACCGGTTGTTTGCTTTTTTAATGTATGCGTGAAGCCGTGTGTATTGAGGGTGTGTGGTCAAGGCTAATGCTTCGGCTTTCACTGATTCCTCTACTGCTGATTCTGCTTGACCGACACAAGGTGTCTGCCTGTCAGCAAAGTGTCAGTGCGAGGGCTGAGCGTGTGCGCGCTGGGACGCGTGGGTGGTCTTAAGTCAGTTGAGCTGTTTTTCCTCTTTTACTGCACATACTGCGACTGCTTCTTGCCTTAGTGATCTAATAGAGCCATCCTTTTCTATTAAAATTTATAAAATCACATTTATAATTTAAGTCCCCTTATACTGGACTTGGAAAAGGCCTCCATAAGCATTTGGTTTGTCCACATCCCCCCATAGTTTTATAAAGTCACAATGATTTAGATGCTTTAATCTGTCATGACGACAAAAAACATGCTACATTTTTGATTGGATTACACGATACCGTGTCCTCAGTTCACCTCAGGAAGTCCTGTCTTCCAGTCATACTTCTGGTTTTTACAGTTTAATCTGGTGTTTACCAACTCTAGTCATGCCTAAACGTTAATGTTTAAATTCACGTCTTTAATTTTTTTGTTCAAATGAATATTCATGGGAGTCGTTGTTTGTGTAGATAAAACAAGTACTTTATTAGATTGCCTTAGATTAGCAAGAATTAGCTTTTACAATATTACCAAGAATAGAATTAACAAATTTAATCTGTGTTTTACCCTTGTTTATTGGTAAATATAAATGCATTTTGAAGAATTGTGTGATTTCTAAATAATAAATCTAAAGTATTTATATGTAAAGCGTTTTTGCTTGAGAGTTGCTTTGAACTTCAAATATAAACTTTATAACAATCAACTATAAAATAACAATGTTTACAAGAAATATATATTATTTATTTTTAGTAAAAAATAACAAATAACAAAAGTCATCAGGCACCAATACAGATTGAAGCTTTAGATTTCACCCCGTTGTTGTAACACAGGACATTTGGCTTCATCTGATTGCACATACATACATTGACATGCCGTATCCCCAAATATAGTGTGGAAAAAGTGGCCAACTTTCTCCAGAGACAATCACTACCCTTCTTCAAACTTCCTCTGGCGTACACATTAACTCATGAACAGTGTGTGTGGAGCATCAGGGAATGGCTTTCAATGGTAGAGCAGCCAACAAATCCAAGCCAGAGACAGACTTTTCCTCTGGGCTCTAGAGTAGTGGCGATTCTCCAAACGTTTTCTGCAGTCGAATCGCACTTCACCCTCTGATAATCTGAAGAGCTTGTGGTGGGGGGAATTATGCTGTGGTGAGACTGTTCAAAGGCTGGTCCAGGACCCTTAGTTCCACTGAATGGATCTCAGCATACCAAGGCACTTTGTACAGTTCCCTGCGCCCAACTCATGCTCAAAACATGGTCCACGAGAGTAATGACTTGTCTATACTGCTCTGAATTCTGACTTCAGAACACATTTGGTATGAATTTGAGCAGAGACGGAGAGCCAGTCCTTCTCATCCAACATTGGTGTGTGTGAACCCATAAATTTGCTTCTGGAAGAATGGTCAGGTCAGAAGTTTCAAAACACACATCTAAGCATTATTTTTTTTCTAAATTTTTTCTTAGGCGTTGATAGAATCAGTCTTGAAGTTGTTGTGATTTTTTTTTTTCACAATTTTTTTTTCACAAGAGTGTAAATTAGTTTTATTCTTTTTGGTAAAAAAGCAAAAAATAGAAAGTCAGGGTAGGCACCTTTTGAAAAGAAAGATCTTCTTGAGACAACAATTTTGAAGGGTTTGCCTGCCAAAGCCCTTTATCAAAAATTTGTAAAAAGAACAACTTGAGAATGATTTTCTCAGACTATCATTCCTTGAGCAATGACAAGTCAGAAAACTCACTAGATGAACAATACATTTTAAAGTTTATATCACTTTTTAAAGTTTTTAACGGTAAAGACTAAAGTGTAGGTGAACAGAAGCATTTCCGAAGCTAGCATTGCAGAGCTCATACTAGCAGTGCAAAATGAACAAATACTTTGTCTGCCCTTCATCGGCAGGATCTCCACAGAACATTCTCCAAAGCTTCAGATCCGGAGTCACAGCTACTTGCGGGCGGTGAGTGAAGTTTCCATCAACAGGAGCATGGACACCCTGGATCCAAAAGCTCTGCTAGCCTCTCCTCAATACCGCTCCCGCAACGAGAGCTACATGAGGGCGATGAGCACCATCAGCCAGGTTTGTGAAAATGTGTAATGCCGTTATATGTCGGATTGGTCTTAACTAAGATAAATCTGAACTGATCAAAAATCACTCCAACACATGTGAAATAGTTAGATTAGTTCAAATCATCATCACTTGTTCCATAACAGATGTGTCCATCTAACAATGTCAAAATTTGTCATGTCGTACGTTTTGTGGAAACGAGCTGACATTCATCAAACAGTTACTCATCCTGATTAGCAGACATTTTACACACACAATCCCCCAGCACTGATTTGTCATGCTTATTACAAAATGCCAACATTGCATCATTCTGGTTTGACGCCTAGATTGACTCACAGATGAGATGCTCTATAAAACATCATCAAGCCATATATTAAATTCTCTTTATATTTGAAAGAGTTTGTAGGGAGTTGTGGCATTCTGCTCTTTTGGACAGAGTGGAAAATTGGCCATATGTATGTGTGAGTGTGAGAATGTATGTTTCCGCCTGTGTGAATGACTGGCCATTCATCTATCCACTTAGAGTGTGTATTTTGCCTCAGACCCAGAAATGGAGTAAACGGTAGAAATGGATGTAGGGAGACACATTGAAATGGGTTTCCAGCCTCACCCAAGTTTTTCATTCTTAGATTTCATTTATATTAATTTCTCATTCATATTTTTCTTCCTTAAACCCAGATGCTCCAATTTTGAACCAGATCATTTTTGTGTTCCTGCTCGTATCGGCGTCGTTCACCAGTTTTAACGATACGATTGCTTTTTAACCACTGTTTTGCTTTCTCTTGCAACAGCTCATTATGGTTCTAACCTAATACCTTCTTTGCTTTCATTTTTCTTTCCTTTTCTCTCCCTTTTGTTGTCATTATCCGCATGTTTTTAAGCCTATAGTAAGTACACCTTCCCAGTGCTTGTCTTGTCTGTACCTTACTAAGTTTCACTTCATTGTCTTCTCTTTTCTCTTTGCCTGTCCTGTACCTGCTACAGGTCAGCGAGGTGGAAGTTAATGGCCAGATTGAGCAGGTTTGTGAGAGTGTGTTCAGTGAGATGGAGTCGCAAGCTATGGATGCCCTGGACCTGCCCATGCCTGGCTGTTTCCGCATGAGAAGCCACAGTTATGTGCGTGCCATCGACCAGGGCTGCTCACAGGACGAAGAGGGAGGGCCGCTGCTACCGGCTTCCCCTCCACGGACCACCACTACTGTCAGAACCATACAGAGCAGCACAGGTCAGTCTGCCGTTGAAATATACATGACTTTTGTTCATCCATGCCTAATCCCTTACAACATCTGACCACTTCCAGTCCCATCATAAAAAGGTCACACGCACACAGGTCACAGGGTTTTAAACTGCAGGTTGAACTTACTGATATTTCTGAGGATAGAGATTTCAGGTAATTCTAATCTCATTAATCCCAATCCAGATGTCAGTGAAGATAGTTGAACTCAGTGTGACCTGTTTGGTCTTTTCTTTCTATCTTAAATCCCAGCCCTCACTAATCCAGCCTCTAGCATTGCAACCTGGATTTTATTTAAGAGGATATTTTGAATATCAAGAAAATGCCTTTACCTGTGTCCCTGACATGCAGATAAGGTTTTGGGAATATCAGAACTATTTCACATTTCTGCTTTAGGCTTGTTTGACAGTAAAGGTTACTTCTATATCTTGAAAAAAATAATAAACCATGTCAAAGCATGTCTTAAATATGTACAATTATTTTATTCAAAACACAGCAAAACGTAAATCATAAGATCAAGTTTAAAAGTAAATCACATTTTTATTGTTTTATTCAGAAATTCAGACGCACTGGACGTATGCTTCAATAAATTCACATACTTTCATTAAATCTGCATATCATTGCCGCTTATTTCCATAAAGTTGAAGGGGTAAATTAGTCATGCTTCTGGAAACATCCACACTGCATCACGAGCCTCTGCTACTGGCACTGATTGAACATGAATAGCCGGTGATTTTGTCTTTTTTAACAGGAAGTACATTCTTAGTACAGCATTTTTGACGATATTATTTTGCTGGTGGTTAAGTTTGAAAATACTCAGAGTATCTACTACTTTTTAACCTCAACACTGCGGTTATAGAAAAACTTTTATAAGCAACCCAAAAAAAGAGAAACCATTTTAAAAACAGTGTGCTAAACTGGATGCTGCGTTCTGATTTTCCTAGTGTTCTCCAGATGCCCGAGGCTAGTGAGAGAGCCAGCATATGGACACCAGCCTCGGTGCATCTATGGAGAAAAGACAGCTGGCAGAGGGGGAAGTGACAGGAACTGGTGAAGAAATTGAAGAAATGCGAAAACTTGTGCTAAAATAACCTTTAGGAACAAAACTGACCAGTCAACTTGTATAGTGCTTAAGTTTAGTCTCTACAGAGAAAACACTTAAAGTACCATAATTACATGAATATAAGCACCCCCTTGATTTTTCAGGCGCAAAATAAAAATAAAAAAAATAAATAAACATTTTTTTTACATTTCTGGTAGAATTACGATAATTTTCTCTTAAAAATACTATTCTTTCTTTTCTTAACAAACCTAACTTGTGACTCGTGTCATTTTGATATTGTTTTACTTAAATAATAGTAAAAATCTATGCTATTCTTTAAAACTCCTACTCCCATAATCCTCTATTAAAACCCTTATAAGCACCCCCCAAGTTTTTGAGCGTTGAAAATTTGAAATAAAGGGGTGCTTATATTTGCGTAAAAACGGTATGTTAGCTAAATTAATACAGATAAAAAAAAATAGAATAGAATAAGTAATGAAAGCTCATCATAAGTGACATTGGAAACCTCAGGTAATGACAACTGCACATACGTTTTGCACATGTTTGTGAGTCAGATAAATGTACAGTGTTGGTTGTATAGTCTGACTGCAGAAGTGAGGAAACATCCGGAAATCTCTCCTTCACCCGCTGAGGGTGGATCAGTCTGTCACTGACGAAAGTGCCTCCTGCTGTGGTCCAGCATAATTGTCAGTTTTGCCAGGACCTTCCTGTCACCACCTAATGTTTTAGAGCGCCACCTATGGTAGAGTTGTACTTCTTGGTGGCCTTGTCCAACCTTCTCGGGTCCCACTCAGTGATGCTGCTGCTCCAGCAGATCATTATATGGACGATGGCTGATGCCACCATAGTCATGGGAGGTCTTTAGAAATAAACTGGAATAATATTCATGCCCAAACTACACCTAATTGTACAACATACTATAGACTTGATACAAATATGCCAATTACAAGCACTAAGCTGAGAGTTCAAAGAGACAGTAAAGAATATTGTACAGGCAACAATAATAGTAACTTCTGCATTCTTTCAACATATGAGAAGTGTCACCTTCTCAGCAATTGTCGTATTTTGGTGGCGTTTAGGCTCAGTACCAGCCTTAGCAGAAGCAGAACGCTTGGGAGCCATTGCAGGTGTTAAATACTGTAGAAAGTTCAACAAAAAGTTCAACTTCAAACAGTCTCCGCACAGCCACACGATCACGTAGCTGCATTTACGTTTACGCTGAGAGAGCGGCAAACAAAGTGCACGCGAGAAGATGCTACTGTTCAGAGACAAGCCAAGCTGCTGCCATCAGTAAGAGCAGAAATTACTAATTATTAATGGAATTAACTAAATATTTGGGGTCTTCATATATTGCGGCTATTTTTGAAATTTATGGAAAATCCGCGATATATTGCTTTTAGTCATAATGAAAAAATCCGCGATAGTCGAACCGCGATATAGCGAGGGTTCACTGTACATATGAATATTGAATACTGTACTTGCTTTATAACTGTATAATATATTTTAGTGGATAACTATATTTATATAGTTATTTTTTCATACTCATCAGTTGATTTTTAGTTATGAAAGAATTAAGTTACTAGTAAAATAAATTGACTAAAAAGACGTTTTTATTGAAACATGGATCGACAGTGGGTAAAAAAAAACAACAACAACACTTTAGCAACACTGTTACTGTTTTGAAAGGACGTTGGTTCTTTTCTTGGAGCGGATGTGGACAGACAGGTTGGCAGAATTGATGACCGCTGTTTGCTGACCCTCCACTCGCTGACAAAGCTCAGAAGGGAACGATGGTCTGCTGTAGTGTTGTGAATGTTATGACAGACGTGACCTAACCTCTCTGTCTGTCCCTGACACTGATTGGAGACTGAGAACTGGTTTAAGAATTGGGCTTGATCAACATTTGTTGAGATGCCAAAGAGACATTGCTATATACAGTACCTAGCGTCATGTTTGATGGATTGTCAGTGAAATACAGAACTATTCAGGTTCTGTTGTTTAAAATGAATGATTCAGCCACATTCAGTTAGTTTTACGATTGCATTATTATGGTAGATTTTCACTTTTTGTCAAAGCTAAATTTGGAGTGATCAATGCAAATCAATTTTGGAGAACATTTTAAAACCGCCATACGAGAATTTGCCACCGTAACCAAATACAGTAAGTAGGAATAAAAACCAGGAAAAGATTGAAAAGTAGATTGTTTTAGTAGAAATTCAGATTGAGTTCCTTTTCATAGACAATAAACGACTTTCCTCTTCAATCAGCTGTTAACAACACAGGGTTGTGAATTCGATTCCCAGAGAAAGCACTTAACTGAAAGCTTGACTGAAATGCAATTAAAGTCGCTAAGGATAAAAGCTTAAATGTAAGGAAGAGGTGTGTGACCTCTGGGAGGTTGAGCTCGATACACACCCGGTACTTCCAGATGTCTTCACTGCAGAAACTTGGCCAGGCGAATTATGAGAGGGCTAATTGAGGAAGCTGTCAGGCTTGACATTGAGAGGGCATCTACCATTCCTTCATCTTTTTCTGAACACCACTGTGTGTTTAGACTAACAGTGCTGCACCATCTGCCAGGGACACAGCGGGCCCTTGTCACACGCCGAAATGCTGCCTTGGGGCTAGTGTGGAACATCTTGGAACTAAAGTTTATTGTGTCTTCAAGTGCTCCTGAAACTCCTGATATTTATTTTTTAGTTTGTTTCATATGGAAAAGTAAGGTCAGAATATGAGTTTACATTGATTTGTCAGAGCACTAGTACTACATCTTTCAGTTTGTATACTGAGTTTTCATTTGATGTGCAAAAATATAAAAACCGTGTAACAAAATTTAAGACAAAGATCGCTAATATAAAAGCTGCTTTTAAAAACTCTGTTTTGCATGAAAAAAATGCACATCAATCGACGTTCTTAAGTTCTTGTTTGGTATAAGCCAACAGGAAATCACTGTTTATTGTCTGGTTGGTTTGGTTGTGTTGGTATTGAAAACAGAAAGGAGCTTTAAATAAGAACAAATGGCTTGTAAGTTGACAGGTTGTTCTAGTGTCGGCTTTTGGTTTGCGCAATGTTTTGCCATTTTCCATGGCTGATTGCACAGGGTGCTCAGATGACGTCCATCAGATGAAAGTGCAAAGTCCTCCCACGATGTGAAAGCTGTGTTCCTGGCAATCATTTAGACTCCTAATCAAGGATGCTGGCTATTTTAGAGCTGCAAAAAGTTGATGTACAGAAGGAAAATCATTCACATTCTGCTCATGAAATCTCAATTTACACAACATAAAAATACAACAAAACAACATTTAAGTATGTAATTTTACAAAAATATAATGAAATCTATTCTAACGGAAGACATGATAGGACATACACCTTAGCCACTAGGTGTTACCTTTCCTTGGCTTCAATGGCTAAAATATATAGTTATTTTTGCCATCTTCCAGTCAATGAAAAATGTTCTCCACTCTTCAGATTAGCTTTTTTTACCCCCAATTGTGAGATGTTCGGGGGGCTTCTTGCATGATTCAGATCTGAACTTTGATTCGGCCGACTCTTCATTAATGAATTTTTAGCCAGTTCAACTTGCTTATTTAGTCATTCTGTCTTTTCTTTTACGTCAAATACATCTTCTGCTCTGGAGTCCAAATAATCAAATTTCCGGCTCCAGTTTTTTCAGAATTTATATTTACAAAGATCTCAATTGTGTTTAGTTGTATTACTTTAATGGCTATATATAAATCTCACTAGTATCTGTCTTTTTGTGAGTTGGTCTGAAATCTAGCGGAATCAAGTGTAGGGACGTGTGTGTCTGAGGGGGTGAAGTGTGATTGTACATGACGTGTATGTAATACTGGTCCAGGCTAAGCTTGGGGCTGAGATATAGATGGGATAATACTGCTGCTAGAGAAGGCCCGTCACAGTCACTTTCAGTTGATGCCTGACTCATTCACACATACAAATACACACAGTTAAACACTTTCACAAGTACAGCAGTGGAGAGCAAGAATTTATCAGAAGAAATCGAAAGCTTGCAATGCCTCGTTATTCCTCTATATAAAATGTGACAAACGACTTGGGCATCAGCTTTTTTGTTAATTCCGTCGAGGAAATGATTATCTTTTCATTTCCTTGATACTTTTGTAATTAAATGGGTTCGTTTTTGCTGACAAAGATATTAATCAAGGCTTTAGATTATAAGTAGCTGCTCACCTGCAGATTGGTACTGAGATATGCAGCAACAACTGTTATCTGCTCCTGTTCAGAAAAGGGATTTAACTTTCCTCACATTCGAAGCCACTGCATTTTATTTGACTGAGAATTTGCTTGTTGGACTGATTCAGTCACATAGGCCTTAAATGTCTTTTGTTTGCCAATTTATCATTGCCATGAGGAAGACTCTTTTTCTTTATATTATTATTGGTAGTAGTAGTAGTAGTATTGGTATTATTATTGTCTGTGGAGATTCTGTCAAGTGGATTTGTCGGAAGATTGAGTGGTTCTTTTTTGTAGAAATATTTTCCCACCAGTCCAGGTGGCTTCTTCAGTCTGACATAAGTTGGCTAGAGGCTGCGCATTTATCCTAAAATATAGATTTCCCTTGATCTTTGAAAATGATCTTTTTGAAAATGATCTCGGTAGAAGAGCAGCAGAGGGAGGTTAGTGAGTAGGTGTGACCTTTCAGTTGGCTCCTCCTAAATCGGTAAGAATCATCAGGTCTGTTCCTTTAGTTGAAATCGTGAAGTGGTATTGATATTCTTTGGGCAAATGAAGGGGCGACATGAAACACTTCACTAACCCCTCCATCAAACCACTTCTTTGTTCAGAATTTGAACTTTGTTGGTCCCTTTTCTGTCAAGTATGGATACATATCCAGAATTGGTCCTGATGGGTTGTTGTCAGTTACTCCATCCTTCTGTGCAGTGGCTGTTTAGTGTCTCAGATGCACCGCTTGGAGTACTTTTCACAGGCCCGGACTAGAAACAACTGTGCTTATTAATTCATTTTGGTGTTGTGGTATCTGATTCTTTAGGCTTTTGAGTTTTTTTCTGAAAGTATTAGTAGATTTGATATAAACAGGTATGCGGTGGTCTCATCCCAAAACTCATTTGATGCTTTTCTGAAACAGCACTCATGTAGGGAAGGACCAGGTCCAAGACATTGGTCCTGGATGTGCTACGCTGGTGTTGTTCTTCTTGAGTGTGAAGCCACCTTGGACAGCTGGACATATTTAAATGGTTTTCTTCAAATGTTGGTCATCCTTACTCTTGGTGGATTTTGGGATGTTTTCTGCTTTGTAACAAAAGGTCCAGATAACTTCAAATTTTTGTTGTAACGAGTCAAACAATAGGTAGTGGTTCATGTTGGAAGGTTTCCTGTAGATTTCGGTGTCCAAACCACCATTCAAGTGTTGTCCTTGGGGTCTTCCTTTGTGAAACTGTCCACTGAATTGATGTGATCAGTAAAGGCATGTTCTTCTATGTAGGTCTTGATTTTCATCCAAGTTCCATCCACATAGCAGTATGTTGGTTCAGTGCCTGAAAGGAGATGAGAACCTTCTTTTCCACTTCTATGTAAAGGTTGGTCACAATAGGGGACACTGGGGAACCAATAGTGCAGCCATTTCTTCACCCATAGAAGTCCCTCTGAACTGAAGCTGAAGTAAATGTTGTTCAGGCACAGTTTCAGTTCTCAGCAGAATTTGGCCAGATTGAGATAACGGATTGGGTGCTGTCCGCCTTGAATCTTCTTCTAAGAGAGCTGTTAGGACATCACTAGATGGGAGGCTAGTGAAGAGAGACGATACATCAAAAGATACCATGGTTTTATTTAGGTCCAGTCAGAATTATCTGACCTTGTAGTAGTATTGGTTTCATCCAGCCATTAATTTTCTAACGCTTACTTAATTTCTGGCTCACAGTTAGCTGGTGCTTAGGCAGGATACACACTGGATTTGGGCCAACTATTTGCTGACCGGGACACACAGACAAACACATTAATCAAAATGGTCAATTTTACAATTCCAATTCCCCTGAAACTATTGTTTTAGATAGTGGGAGAAAACCGGAGACCCAGACGAAACCAGAATATGTGCACAGAAAGGTGAACCCAACCGGCCCTCAAACTCAAACCTTTAATCCTAAGAGTTCTTAGTGCTATGAGGCAACAGCGCTATTCCAAAGTATTCGGTTTTCAATTTTTTTTTTCACAAATCAACAAAACATTAACACATTATCAAACATGTTTTTTAGAATTTCTCTGTTTAGTAAAACAATAATAATAAAAATAATAAATAAATAAATAAATTTTTTATTTATTGGCACCTTTCACAACACTCAAGGTCACTTTACAGAGACACAACATTCACACACACACACACACACACACACACACACACACACACACACGCACACACACACACACACCAATTGCCATGTGAAATAGCGACAGCCATTCTGCGCCAGCCTCCACTTCACTCGGGCACACACACGCTCACAAATTTACATGGCCAGATTAACCTGAAATAAAATATTTAAACAAATTTTCTGTTCAATATGTTTCTATAAATAATGAACTTAACAATATATTAAATATGTAAAAATATAATGCTTTTCATTTTGGGCCCAATTCAAAATTTGAATACAGTTTAAATTTTCTTACAAACTTGATGTCAATCAATTTAGTAGCTAAGTTAATTGACTATAATCAAGTAATCTTTGCCTTCCTGAATCTTTTTCACAAATCATGCTTGTTTAGCCTTTTGTTGCCCCCAATTTATTTCAGAATCATGGCAAGCATAACATTTGACATGGGGTCATGTTATGCATTAAATTAAATTATATTCATTCAGTTTAACAATTCAATATGTAATCTACATAAAATATTGTTTGAAAATGTTGTGATTGGTTTTTTAGTTTTTCGAAAAATTAAATATGAAAACCCTAACGTTTTCTGTCATTTCTTTTCAAATACATATTGAAAATACAATTTTTCTAATCAGTCAGTAAATTACCGAGATGGCTTTTTCAGCCAAAACCAGTTTCAGACAAAATTTTTCCACCGAGAGACAAGGCTTGGATTGTTTTTGACCTTTCTTCTCATATGGTGGCTTGTGTACTTTTTTTAGCCAGACAGCTTGTGTTAATTGCTTCTCATGGGGCAAAAAGACTGCAAGAGCTCTCTTTTTCTCTTGCGCTCGCTCTCTTTTTCCTCTTTAGTCTCATCTGGGAGGAATTAGGCTACATTAAACACTTTGGCAGCTTTAGATATATCAGAATAAAACCAAGTAATTGATTCCGGTCCAAGCTGCAGGACTTTTTATGGACTGGAATGTGTCAGGATTATGATGATTAGCCCGAGCCTACAGTACATTACTCTGTCCTTGAGAAAGAGACGTTGTTACAGACGCTCTCTATGCATGTGAATTCTGGTGATTATGGATGTAGAATATAATTCATGAAGATGTTTCTGAACGGCTGAAAGACCATTAGCCTGGGGAGCCAGTGGTGGGTTGATCCCGTCGTTCTGTCATTTGAATCGGCGCCGTCAGCTTTTCAAGAACGTGAGTGTTTTATCAGTGTAGCAGGAACCGGTTTTTGAGCTGGAATTGATTTCCCGTGACTTGTCTGGATAACCATGTCGTTCACCTTGTCTTCAAAGTTCAGGGTCAGAGCACGGCAGACACGATGCGAATGATATCGGCGGGGAATGGATTTATTATGTTATCTGTGTTCTACTATGAATAAAACATTGGATTTAAAATGTTTTTTTTTTCCTTCACATTTTTCTCCAAGTAACATCATACAGTACATTACTAGAAAGGATTTTTACAGTTTTGAAATGTGACTGAGTGTTTTTCAGAGAAATTATTATTAAATGAATCTTGCATTGTATACATGATACGTGAGTATTTTATTTAAATATAAAAGTATTTTTTAAATATACAATTTAGAAATACATAATAGAGAATACAATAGGGAAGTGAGAAAAATGTGAAGCTTTTGTGGCCAGGAATGTTTAAATCCTGGACCGGCAGGTTCCACTATGGAACTGTCCTTGAGCAAGAAGACACTGAACCCGATCTGCTCTCCGGGCCCTGCAGTGTTTGCTGCACAGTGTGTGTATTCATCTCACTTTTACAGATGGCTTAAATGCAGATTACACATTCCAATATTTTCCCGAGTGATCATAACTGCCAATAAACCACTCTTATCAATATTTGCCATTTCAGTTTATCACCATAAAATAATTTCATAATGCATTTATATTCTTTGTGAGTGTAAGGAGTTTGAGTGTGCATAATGGCTTAATTGTCTAAAAGCATTGTTGATGTGGCTTCCATATACCCATAAAATGTTTTTTTGCTGGAGGCTTTGCAATATATTTACCAAGATAAAGGAGGAATTACTATAGTAAAAGCACATGTGTTTAAGATATATTTTGGGTCTGTTCTGGATTTGCATTAATTAACTTTCCAATATTCCAATAAAATAAGCTGTTTGTAAAATACTCACCAGGCTAATGTTATAAAGCAGGCATGTCCAAAGTGTCAAATTCCAAAATTTTCATCAATTGGAAAAAAAAGTGCCAAATATTTGNAATTCCAAAATTTTCATCAATTAGAAAAAAAACGTGCCAATAACAAAAAATCTAAAGCAGAATTGTTGGCCCGCACACATTTTCACCTTACTAAATCTGGCCCATTTTGAAAAAGGTTTGGACATCCATGTTAGAAAGAATGATAATGAATGCAGCTTTTCCCGATGACAGTTTTAGGTGAAAGAGTGAATGTCTCAGAGACAGAATTTGTACCGCCGGATGCTGCCACAGATCCAGAAATGGCCTGTTTTCTCAGCAGAACACACAGGATTGTAAAGAGCAGATGTGTGTCCTGATCTTCACCGCTTTATGTTAAGAACACAGACACGGTCATATGTGGTGCTAAAGGCCAGTCTGTCTTGTAATTTTCTGCCCACTTGTGGTGGTTTCATGTTCATAATGTGCATGAGAGAGTCTGTGAAAGCAATCCTGTTTCTTTCTTTCTCACAATGCACCTCCATCAGATGCTTTCATGGAGCAGTTTGTAGATCAGTGATATTGAGTATAGTGCGACTGCAATTCTGTTTTTCTTTATGTGAAGTGTTTGAATTGTTTGGATCTCCTCATGGTTGGTGTCAATAGCTCTCTGACTGTTGACAGACGGTAAAATGAAACATTTATTAATGGTTGCAATTTGTTCAGCTTCGGATTTAGACGCTTCTTAAGTTGTTGCTAACACACAGTATACTACTAAACAGTTTGAACTTTTGCTT
>SOMO01000110.1:94283-110017 GCA_028128575.1 Paedocypris carbunculus
TGACTGTTTTGTTTAATCACCGGCTGGTGCTCAGGTGCAATTCTGCCGATCTAGCGGAACTTCTTGTGCGGAAGCTCTAACCTGTGCGGGACTGTGCAGCAGGTGCGCCATTCCAGTTCATGCGCAAGAAAATGTTTTAATCTTTAAATCATAAAGTCCTCACATATTGTACGTTTTGAACAACTAAATTTGGACAAAAATTCAAAAATGTCATTATTGTTTTCTTTATCACTTGAAAAGCACCTCAAATTCTTTTAAATCGGTTCTTGACAGATTTATCGAAACAGATTTATCAAAACCCTGTTAAATATTCAAAATACGTGTTTTTGCATACAAGCTGTACTTCTGCTCTGTTCATTCACAGCCGGCAGTGAGTCTCTTTGAGTGCGGAGCGCGCAAGTGGTGGGATTCCCACGGATTGTCCCTCGCGTTGCAGCTTGCAGCAGGGTGCAACAACCATGCACTCACCAGACCCTTTTACTGACAAAATGACCCCCTCCATCTTTGTTTGAATAGCATAGAATAAAGGTTGTTTATGAGCTTCAACCAGTTAGCATCTCAGGTACCAGCATAATTTGTTGTGAGGTGTCTTACAAACCTCCTCATTGGCGACCACTGTGAGGCACGCTGCCTCTAATGCCCCTACCAGCCCCCTACAATAACCCACATCCGCTGCTTGTCCTTTCTCCGCTGGTTTATTGCCACTTGATTTTTTTTCCAACAGGATTATAACTTTGATGGGACTAGCTAGCATATTGTTGTTTTTTGTTTGCCACTTTATATTTGTTGTTGTTGTTGATGATAATTATTTCACCATATTTCGTCTTTTCACATCCCTCCAGAAAAAGTATATTATTCAGTAATTAAAAATGTTTTAAATTAAACAATGAAATCGGTTGTTTTCGTTTTTGATGCTGCTTATATTTGTTTGTTTGTTGTTGTTGTCGCATTTTCGCCCTTCCTCCTCTTAGAAAATTATATTATTCAATATAATAAACAAAGTTTTAAATTGCTATTGCAGAGACCAGAACAATTAATAAAAAAACTAAGTTGCCACGGTTATAATTACTGTTTGTTTCACAAATTAGCTTTCCTGTTTGAAACTAGACCTTTATAAATCCCCTCCGCTCATCATTTGTCCTTTTAAAGTAGTTTGAAACAATTGCAAATGAGCAGAAAGAAACGCTTAAACTCACGTTGTTTTTCCACGACTACCCCTTCTGTTGATCAACACGTATTGATACAAAGAAGTCTGTTGTGTTGATTATATAGGTTTTAGTGAAAGCTGAATACGCCCCCGCTATACCACCGACGCTTTTACTCGCCTTATTCTAGTGATTGTTTCTTGAACAGGCGAGTGTCCACTGCTTTGGCACAAACGTGCGGCCAGGCATCCTAAAACCAATGATTGATGAGAGACCTATTCTTTACCCTTTCTACCTCTTAAATGACAGCTCTTTTCATTGACATCACTCATACACAAATGTTTGTGCTGTATTGTATGGATCTCGTGGACAACCAATGGGGCTTTAACATAACTGCACGTCTTGATAATTAAGAGGCCGACGAAGGGGCTTTGCAGCACGCGAATGGTGCGCGCTTGAATGGATGACATGGTTACCTGCCTTTAAGAGGAGCCTCAAGGTGACAAGGGTCAACAGCACCTCCCTGACCCCTTAATTACATGTGATAACATGCGCACTTTATTTAGTCGTCTTGTAAAGCAGGGAGACAATCGGTCTGTCAGAAACAATTAAGAACAAGTTAGGCTCTTTGCATATTCACAGCTGTGTATTTCAGAGGAATTGCGGATTATTGAATTATGTTTTGTTCATTTGCACAAGACAGTTGTGGGGAAACTCTATTCTACAAAAACATAATGGTATTCAATCACAAAAACAATAAAATAATTATAAACTTGACGGAAAAAACTTGAGAATGATCTTCTCATCTCCTCAGCATTATTATTTTTTGTTTGTTTGTTTGTTTAATATAAATTTTAGTTTTCGATTAATGGCGTTTACAACGGATACATTCCTAATATAGCTGTCAATATTGGCAGACGCTTTGTCAACAGTTTTGTACCATGTCCTGCTTCGGTGTTTGACGCTTGGGGGGCGTGTACTGGGGGTGGTCTGTTTAGATGCCTGATCCCCAAGGTGAGGCGCCGCATCAGCGAGGGCTGGGGATGCTCGGCGCTGATTGGTTGGCTTTTACGGTCAAAGGCACGCGACTATGGATGTAGTTATAAGAGACCTCGCGTGCCGCCTTTCAAACTGAACCAACACTTGAGCAACAAGAGCAAAGATCGAAAAGTCAGCGATTGTCGTTACTGGGCAACACCAGCACAGCGCAAACATGGACACTGTGTTGAATCCATTCACGGGCTTGGATTCTTTCTCCTCCCCTTATTTTGACGACGACGACTTCTTCACGGACCAGTCTTCGAGAGACCACTTGGACACTGATGAATTTTTAGACGATGATGTTGATTTTTTCACCAGTCAAATCCAAGAATATTACAAGGACAGCAGGATATCGCAGGATGGAGACTACTGTGATGTTGGCAACTTCTCTTTTTCCTCCTCTTCTTCGACTTTCTCATACGAATGCGCCGACAGCACCTCGGAGCTGTCCCCTCACAGAGACGGACCATTGAAGAGGCGAAGGCGCCTGAGATCCGAAGTAGAGATGCAACAGTTGCGTCAAGCCGCTAATGTTCGCGAGAGACGGAGGATGCAATCAATCAATGATGCTTTCGAAGGATTGCGGTCTCACATACCAACTCTGCCATACGAGAAAAGACTGTCAAAAGTCGACACTTTACGTCTAGCCATCGGTTATATAAACTTTTTGGCAGAACTTGTGCAGTCGGACATGCCAATACGGAACACAAATAGTGACACTTCAAATCAGCCCAAAAAAGTCATAATTTGTCACAGAGGAACAAGTAAGTTTTTTATGAATTTTATGATGCGTTTTATAGCATCAGTATATATTTTATAAATAAAAATGTTTTATTCATCGTTGCATCATTTTCTTACTGTTCTGTATTTTCTAGGATCCCCATCTCCAAATGACCCTGACTATGGTCTGCCACCTCTCGCTGGACACTCTCTTTCATGGACAGACGAGAAGCAGTTAAAAGATCAGAACGTCATAAGAACAGCGAAAGTTTGGACACCAGAGGACCCACGAAAGTTGCACTTGAAATCTTCCATAAATAATATTGAAAATGAACCTCCTTTTAATTTTATTTCCTAAACTGTTATACGCTGCAATTTGTGTATTCATTGTAATTGATTTTCAACTGTTAATGTTGCTTATATTGTATATATTTTGTATTTCAGTCTGTTTAGTCTGAACTTCATTTAAGATCTTGGGCAATCATTTTTGTATTTAATTTTTTTTATTGTGTTGTAATATATTTTTTTAATTTAATACAAAGTGTAAAATATATTTTTCTACAAACGTTTACATTATATTTATGCTGATGACTCAATAAATGTGTCAAATATGTCAATCTTGCGTATTTATCTCAGCTGGTGGCAAAAGATAAGCCCATATTAAATACGTTTTATTTAAATGGTTATACGTTTATGTATCTTACATAATACAATTAAATAATTAGAACTATTGAAATGTTTATTAGACATGCATGCTAGTGGCATATTCAATTTAACAGTTAATTAAATGTAATACAATATTTAGATTTTGTTATAATTAATGGAATTAATGTTTGAATAACTATAGTTAATCATGTGAATATTTATTTAGTTTATCATTATGAAAATGCGTTCTGAAGGAGAAAACATGCCGATTGATTACACTATTACGATTGATCATTAGGTAAATTAAATCAATGATTTTTACAACTAGCTGTTGTCTGTGTTAAATGCGTAAATAGAACAAAAACGATTGCGTTTCGACGTGTTGGTCTACACGGTTGAAAGGGGCCTGACGTTTTCTTGTGCCTTGGGCATTTGGCTTGGATGCACTGCAGGTGCTGCAAGGCAAAATTTTCCCGTGGCATCCACTTGTTTTTCATGTACCCATGTTACCCTGCGTCAGCCCACGGAGTTAATAAGAGGTTGACCAAACACATGTCCAAAGCGCGAATGAGGAGCGCGCTCGGAGGTTAATATCCCAGACCAACTGGACTCAAAAGGTAATTATTTATTTATCATTTAATTATTAGTTTGTGTAGGCATTCGATAATTTTATATGTCTATTACTGATTTTAGTGACTTTGTATGGTGAAATGTATTCACATATTCAATTTGCAATCTATTTGAAACATTTTAATTAAAACGTAAAAAAGTATTAATTGAAGGATGTAATCCAACCTTTCCATGTATTAGCCACTCATTAAACTCGCCGATTTCTGCTTTCTAGGGCGCAGGACTAAAACCATGTAATCCCATTATACTCATTAGAAAGTCAAATGCAAGCAAAGCACTCTAAACCTTTTTAGGGCGATTTCCACTGTTTGCCGCTTTAACAAATGAATTTAATTAGGGATAATACAGCCAAAATGCTGTGATAGTGAAAGAGAGACATCAAAACAAAAACCACAAAGCGTTTGATGTAGGAGAAGAAAAAGCTAATTGTGAATTTTTTTAACTAATTTTAAACAAAACTTTTAACTGCATATTGGCAATAACCAACACCAGAACAACTATATGCGCAATGTATGCTTAACTTTTAATAATGTTAAACAACATACAATGCAAAACAATAACAAATAAAGTGTGCTCGTTATGTTTTTGCAAATAGCGTTTTATTTCCTTCAAAATGCGTCTATATATGTACATACTTAATGGCAAAGTGTTTAATGTATTAAAATAATAAATTAAGAAAACAAGTCTGCCAGCATCATCATAAAAAGTGTAAAATTAAAAACACCAAATCTATATTTGCAAAGAAAGTGAAGTGAAAATGATTGCGCGCGGTTTAAAAATATCGATGTCAATTTCTTTCACATATCCTAAAATGCGCAATGAGCTTAAGAGAGTTAGTGGGAACGACGCGTATCAACATTCTCATAAGCTTTAAATCTGCTCATGTTCGGATTATCGCCCGCAAAATATGGAAGATAAGATTTACAATCTTTGCGTCTATCGTTTTCATTAGCGTAAAGCAACAGTGGCATCGGGATGCCAGCTGCCAGCACTAACAAACACCAGTTGATTCCACTTTACCAAATCCCCATTGCTCAAAGTACTAAATCCCCTCTGGCCAAGTCGCATCTGCAGATGGGGGGGTCTCCCCTTATCCTCAAAACAACAAATACATTTCTAATTATTTGTTTAAAAACTGTACACTGAAAGAGCTCATGGCACAGGCTGGCAGTCACGGGGTCCACCCTGTTCTCCGGATGAGACGCTTTGCTGCCAAATAGACTTTTCGACACTCCTTTTAACGGGTGTTGTTGAGCCATCAAACAATTGGCATGATATCTTTATTGCGAGGTTCTAAGCAGGTCTCTGACGAGTTTCTCCTCGATGCACCTGGTATCCCAAACATGTTCTTTTTGTGCGTCTGGTCCTGGACAGCAGCTGCTTAAAACAAGCAAAGAGGGAGGCCCGTCTCCGTCTACAACGTCTCCAAGACGTGTTGGCATGGTTTTCTTGTCTTTAATGTACCATTATCCTTTGTCTTTACACAATATGGCAACAGTAAAGCATGACGCGGCTTATAATAAAGCACATTTTCAATTATGCGGCCGAACGTGGAGCTCCTTCGCCAGCCAGAAAGCAGTGTTGTTTTTCATCAGCTCCACGGGCAATAGACGCGCGGCAGTGATTCGAACAGCCAAAATTTATGCCCAGCATTTTTCTATGCACGGATGGAAAAAAAAGAACTGTTACTTTGCACCCTAAGGTCATTGATTTTCCTTTTCTTCTGTCGTCACCTGGCGTTCAGAACGGTTCCTTTGAGAAGAATGGTGACGCGAGGGGCTTCGTAAAAAGTGACTCCGTTAACATAAGGACCTCGCCATCCCGCTTCATTGTGTTCTCTTGTTAATAACTCATTACCCGGATTTAACAAATCCTCCATTACATATGTTTGGTGTCTCCATATTTTCATCCGTAAGATTAAGCAGATGTTACGATTGAAAACTGAAAAGTCTAAGGCTACTCAGGTCTGAAAGGAGAAGTACGTTCTCCGCGCGGGACTAACAAAGAGCCTTGGAGATCTTCACAGAGACATTTACGACCAATAAACAGACTTCAACCTGCTCTATTTCAGCCATTGTGTCGTTTTTGAATAATTAAGGTTAATAAGAATAGGTTTGTATACTTTCAATGCCAGGACCACAGGTGCGGGGTGACAAGATGAATGATGTCCCTGATTTTTGCCAAGCTTGAGAGCCCTTCTCTTGGACCTTAAAGCGGATAGAAAATATTGTCATTTCTTTAATTCACAGCATTACTTTCAATCAGAACAAAGAGGGGTGATGAAAAGCTTATGTTGTAATAAAGCGCACGACGTGGTGGCTGCGGAGCCTCGGAAAAGAAAGAGTGACTCAATGCCAGGCGGGTGCGCTTTAGTTTGTGCGCGCGGAGTCTCTTCCATCTAAATCAAATAAAGGAAACCTTTCTAACTTCTAAAAGACCACGTTTTACCTTTATCATAGCCTTTACGACGGTGTCCATTAAGCATATGGTGCGAAAGCAGCAGCCTTTGTATTGAAGAAACCCTCGAACCGGTGTCTATTGCGAACCATTTAACTTTATAACAGCCAAACAGCGCCCAGGGAAACGAATGCACAAAAGCGCGCACGAGTGCAAGACTTGGAATAATTAAAAAAATATATATTTTATAAGACCGGATGAACGGAATAGGTTATTTGTCAGAAGCATCTCATAAAGATACACTGATAAACATATCCAGTTATTTAGTTTATGAAAATGAAACAAAAACCTGGTGTTTAAACCTCTTCAGCCAACATCACCAAGATAAACGAGATTTTTACGCGCGGAATAGTGGAACAAAAGTAAAAAATAAATTCAGAAAACAAAGAGCGCCCACGAGAGCATTGGTCTCTTCTATCGAAACAAGATCAAAAAATAAAAAAAAAAACTTCAGGAAGAACATTTGAAAGCCTTTTAAATGCGAGTTTAATTGTGTTATTGGTGAAATAAACGATCATAAAGACGAATATATTGTGTTAATTGTTATAGCAAGCAACAAAACAACTTCTTTCGACTTGAAGCACATAATACAGGGTTCACGATTACACACAATAGTTTTGTGACTGGTCGCTCTACACCAGGGACAGCTGGCTTTGCGTGGCCATGGAACTTCATACCACCCTTGGTGGACCATACACAACGACACTGACCTTACCGCGGGGGAACCCAAAATGTGCCATTGACTGAATTAGTCTCAAAGGCGTCTTGCTATGATCTTTCTTCTCCACAGAATGGACTGAATATTGGCCTTAATATGAGATGTATTGTATCCAGCTTTTGCGTGCCCCATTTGAAATATTACCTTTCCTTTATTCAAACTCTCGTTTTTCAAGAAGGCATGTTGGTACCGTATGCGCTCCTTTGTGCATGCAAAGCTATCCAGATCCTGCCTGTCACCACTTTGATTTAGGATCTCGTCCTTTATTGATACGTTGTTATTGTAACACGAAAATTAATTTAATCAAAAGAAAATCATGTTGTTTCACAAGTCAGCGAATATTCGAATGCATTCCATTACGCTTGATTGCANCCTAAATCACAAATTGAGTTTACAATACAACTCATAAACCAATTTTTAAAGTTCAGGTCGAGACTTGGTGGTATAATAATTTATAATCCATTGTAGGAAAACAAACAAGAGCATTTAACCCATCATTATCATAGAAATGGTTGCTGCAAAAAGACTATATTGGCCGGTGTTTTAATTTAGCTTTATTAATTTCTGTACTCGACAACTTCTGCCTATGAGAAACTAACATCTTGGCGTTGATAATTGATCCCATTTTATTCAGACTTTACCTTATGCAAAGAGACAGAAAAGTCGGGCTAAATCGTGATAAATTACAAATATGCAAATTGCTTTCAGTGGCGTTGTAAGTGTGTCTATCTGAAAGTGAATAAAGCCTTGCAGTCAGTCTGCCCGCGCTCGGGGAGCCCGGGACCCCAGGGCGCGGATCAAAGCGCCCTTTTCTTTTTCATCCCCGGTTTTCTCTCACAAACGATTTCGATACAATATGTTTCCATGATGCACGTCATGTGCCATGGGACGCAGAAATCGCTGCATCTCAGCTCAAAGCATTGGCTTCCTTTTGTCCGGAGGATGGACTTGAGAGGGGTTTTCGACTAGTTGCCAGGTTTCTTAAAGTCGAAAAGCATGCATCATTTTTCACCAGATCTCGTTTTAATATTCACAAAAGCGAACGTATGAAACAGACCTTTCACTTAATTCCTGGCATGAAGCTCTCTGCTGTCTAACTGAATTCTCCTATTATAAGCATTTCCCAGTGGGGAGTTATTTGCAACACAAATTCTGAAAGTTATACTTCACACAAAAATGTAAGACCCAAAATGTTATTTTTACTTAAGCTTTCATTGGCCACTCAACAACAGGTTTTTTTTTAAAAGTAAAATTATCTTCTTTTCCACACCTGTTTAACCATTTTGAATCTCAATTCATAGCAAAGAAAAGTGTCCCTAAAACTTGCTCAAGTTCAGAGTGACTGGATAAAAATGGCAAGGAGCCAGATCTGGGAAAAGCTGGGCCAGACTCCCATTAACCCTCTGCAGTGAATCTCTGTTGGAATCCAACTCACCAGCCATTGCCATTATTTACTAATGAAACTAATTAATTTCTGGGATTAGACTAAATTCCCACTTAGTTGTTTTACAGCCTGTGTTGAAAACACTTGGAGTCTTTAGAGGAGTACCCCCTCCTGGGATTGTTTTAGCGAATATATATGATGTCTCGTAGTAATCTCTATGGTAACTCACACAGTGGACCGTGATGGGTCCTGTGGCATTGGCAATAGACCAGTTAGGAGAAGATTACAAGGAATTATTACATAATCACATAATCTCTGAAAACAACGGTCACGGCACAAGAATCAGAACGATCAAGTCAGAACCCAATAACCGTCAGCAGTAGGCCTACATGACAGAAATTTAAAGAAGAAATTGGTAATTGATTCTAAGCTTGTCCCAGAGGGTCAGTAGGTTCCGGAGCTTGGAGAAGAGCTCCACAGGGGTGTGTCACTGAGACTGTTAATACAGAAGTTTTGAGGATACAAACGCTAACGTTAACAAGCTTACATGTTACTCGAAGCAAGATGAGTGTTGTTATCTGATGCAGTTTAAGATTAAAATGAAGCACAACAAATAATCACAGCAGTGCCAAGTTCCATGATCAAATATTCTTAGCGACAGACACAAAAAGACGTGGGCAGAGCAAGACTAAAGAGCGTATAGAGTTTGAGAGCCAAGAACTTATTGTTTAGCTTCACAGCTATTGAGATCGCCTCCAAAGCATTACA
Organism: Paedocypris carbunculus; assembly: GCA_028128575.1. Taxonomy (NCBI): domain Eukaryota; kingdom Metazoa; phylum Chordata; class Actinopteri; order Cypriniformes; genus Paedocypris; species Paedocypris carbunculus. The sequence goes on from SOMO01000110.1 coordinate 103,792, forward strand.
TTCCGCTGGTTTTGTGCTGTATGCGGCATGCGGAAAGCTATAGACCATTCTTGGAGCACTCTTTAATGTGGCTAAAGAATGCATACAGTTACTCATGTCTACATCTCTCCAACAGTATTCAGACTTGAGAGCTGAAGCAGACTGATTCCATTCAAAGCAGAGTCAATTACAGTCAGTTAAAGTCACAAGAGCTTTTGTTTTCACTTATTGCAAGCTCTGGGTGGGTTCACTATATGGGGAAACTAATGAATATAATTAAAGAGATCTGAAGTTTTTCTTTGAATTGCTTGAAATCATGCCAAAGCAAGCTCAGACTGTACAATGGCATGATATCGACAATGAAACATAGCTCTTTTATTCAATGAAATGGGAATTATTGTGCCAACACTTTATCACTGAAAACAAAAACATGGGTTTAAAAGCAACAGAAGAATTATAAAAAAAATTTACTTAGTGGTACCTCTTTAAAGCATTTAAATGCTTTGCTAAACGTATCTCTAAAAGATACAATAATACAATCTCTACAAGATAAATAAAAGATCAGCATCATGCTGGCAGCATCAAACTATTTTACAGGATGGTCAAATAATTGTATGAAACTAACCAGAAATGTCCTCTTGAATTACATCTCATATTTAGTAAACCAATAAATTATGACGCATGAATAGTTGTTTTTTAGGGTTTTTTTCCATCCCAAGTCATTTTTGGTACCAATCAAGTGAATGTGAGTTCTGCCCATAGGAGGGGCAACATGACATTTCCCTGGCCGATTCAAAACAGGTCACGGACCCTCCATAGACACCAAGGCGGTGGGAGGGAGAACTTAACCACACCGTGTAACCGAATCAAACCAGTGGTTACCCCCTTTCAGCCCACTGGAATAGCCATAACAATACCATTCACATTGCAGTAGAGAAGACATGTTCTTTTGAGATTCACAGAGAGGCTTTATATCAACTGAAGGGCTTTGTCGCTTAAAAAAGAAAAGGAAGGAAAAAGAATAAAGATAGGTAAAACAAAAAGAGATTTGTATATTTTTTATCAAAAAATATTTTGAAATAAATCCAATATGGCAAAATATAGATATTAATTCTAAGCAACAAAAAAAAGTCAATTTTTGAAGACTGCCCTAATGTTGACCTAGGATTTTCAGGTTGCTTGAACACATCAGAATCTCTATTGTTGAGGTTGATTAATTGAGTCTGATAAGTTACCATGAATAAAGATTGTTATAGAGTTTAATGTGGTGGGCATGAATTTGTAAATGCCTCTTTCAAATAGTTCAGTAACTTACGGGCTAGACGTATTCACAAACTAAAAGAGGAAAAAAATAGTTGTATTTGGGTCCAAGATGTCTTCTTCCAGTTTTTTTGATCATTTTCTTTCCAACATTGCAGTTTCTAACGACATTCATTTTAAGATGAAATTAAAACTCTTGTTCTTTAAGAACAAATTTTGCTATAATAATGATAAAACTATGTCAATAATAATGAAAAAACAAAAAAAAAAATATTTTACTCATGGGATTTTTTTCGTCTTGATTTTTCCCCATACTAAACCGCCTCCATTCAAAAAATAAGTGTGTCATAAACACATTCAATTATTCACACCATCTTAGATTGGGGACACACTGAATAAACACCATCTGATGTGTGACAACAATGTTTACCTACTTTTACCAAGTGTCAAGACCCTCAGTAGCCGTTGCCTTATCACCAGTGTCTTAATTATTGTGTGTCACTGGTGATGTATGGACCAGATTCCCATGGTTTAGACAAGGGCCGCCTGGCTGTCATAGAGGTCACTAGCCGGACCCTCTGGACTAAGACCCAGAGACCCCCTCCTGGCTGCTCCACTCTAAACTCATGACGCTGTGGTCTCGAGTACACGGAAAAAAATGTTTATGTTTAATATAAAAAATGTATTATAAAAATGAAATTGTTGTCTTGCTTTAGTCATAACTGTTTTCAAGATTTGATGATGTGTCAGTTGATTACATAAGATAATTTAAGATGTTGAGGCCGTTTAAGGACACCGAACCCCCTCCTCAAAGTGGTGTAATCTGGCAGATTGATTAGCTCGCTTCTGTGCATCAGATATTTGTGTCTGAATGCTTCCATATTGACAGAGGATTTTAAGTCTTTCAGTTATCTAGACATGTCTTGTCTGCTAAGCCCATTAGCCTAGATCTTAGTCATCAGAAAGTCAATAATAGGAAAAAAAGAGAGATTAAAAATTAGCTGAGGCAAGTCAACTCTCCATTATTTCTCATTTCTAATCCTCATGTGTCAGTATTAATGTCATGCTCATAACAGCTTTGGATAGACTAATAACACAGACAGCTTTGCTTACATTTGAACATCTCTTTTGTAACGCTAAACTTTGGAAGACAGATGTCCCTGAGGTTAAGTTAAATTGGAGAGATTTTGTTTTAGGTATTGATCTGTTATTATTTATTACAGGTCAGTCTAGGCGAGTTTAATTCATTATGTTGTGATTATGATTAGCTTGTCTAGTCTTAACTGACCATCACAAACTACAATTTTAATGAATTAAATGTTATAACTTAAATGTTTACGTTGTTTTTTTTTTGTTTTTTTTTAAATCAAGCGGATCAATCTGCAAAAGATTTTCAATATGGAGTATACTAATATTCAATTAAAATATTAATTCTAGTTAATACAATATTCATAATAATGTAAAACTAAATGTTTTAATTGCAACAATCTTAATTATTTTAGTAAAAGAATTTGACTGGCAGCTGTAAACCAAACTGGATGAATATGTAAAATAATAACAAATTTAATATGGAAATTTACTGTGGGTTAGGTTACTTGTGCTTGGCTCCATTTATCCATAAAAGCAAATATTGAAAGTGTCAATTTTGTGCGCTTTCGTTCTGCTGTCTTAAGTCACATACGTTGTGTGACAGACCATTTTGAAAAAAAAAGAACAAAAAAAAAGAAAAGGAAATGACTTCAAAAAACGGTCTCTTTTCCAATGGACATTTAAATAGAAGGCCATATTCTGCGTCTTTATATTAACCCATTCTTACAAAGGCTTGTTTAAAGACCAAATGTCCACCTTTGTGTAGCATGTCCAATCATGGCCTGACACAGCTTTGTGGACTGTCATGTTGGCTGATTGAGTGTGTAGGTTCAGAGCCGTGTGAAGGTCAGGTCACTCCAGGTCAGCTCGGACATCCACTTTTCCACCCATGTTCTTCCCAAAAAGACCTAATGGAACGTGGGAGTCCTTTATAAAGTTGCTTTTAGTAAGAGTGGCTACGGAGTGTGTTGTTGGTCTAACCAAACACAGAAAGGATGTCAGTCCACCAAAGAACAAAGAGAAAGGGTCGAAAAAAAGGTTTCAAAGACCCTTTTTGTGTGAAAGTGAGTAGGTGTTGATTTGTGACATTATGACAGTGAGTTGTAATAGGCCTTTGCAGTGGAAAAAGACACTAATAAAGGCATTTCGACACAGGACCGGTTATTTTTTTGGTGAATATTATACGACTATTATCTGTATAAATATTTGTCATTATTTACATAGTATACATGTATATTGAATGTAAATTGATTATATATAAATACATTTTTTTTTTTTTTACATTAACATTTACACATAGGGATAAATACAGTAGTCAGTAATGGAAGGATGAATGGATAGATATACAGATAATTGCCTTGCTGGATGTCAAAAAGTATTATTACACTTTTTATTAAGTATCTGTCTGCCTGTCTGTCTACCTACCTACCTACCTACCTCTCTGTCTCTCTACTGTATCTATCCGTCTATCTACCCATCCATCCATCGTGTTTCCATCCATCTACAGTGAGTGTGCACATCTAGGCCATGCTCCTGTTTTTCTCCTAACAGGCCAGTGAAACAGAACCTTGGCTGCGAGAAGAGCTCCAGAGATTTTCACAATAACTAGCCAGTACAGTGTCCAAGCGCATTGTGAGGACGGCCTTTATGAAGTGGACTTTTAACAGGGTCTATTGTCCACTTCTATTCAGTAGGACCCCGCACCCACCACAGCCTGCCGCGGTGTTGCGTCAGCTGCACGCCACATTCCTGCCTCTCTTAGGTGGAGAGGCCAGTGACACTTACTCTGTTGCTTCACAGCGGTCTGAAGGTGTAAAGCCAAAGAAGGTCAGATTTGCTTTCACATTTATTGTAGCTGTTGTCCTCCAAATAAGACTTTTGATGAATAATAATTCTGCATATTGCTGAATTTTTCTTCCAAATGATTATTGCTTTCCCTTTAAATCAAAGCCACATCCTTGGAAAATAGCTTCCAAAAAGCTTTGACACCATCTTCTTCTGCTGAAAAACTCAAGTACTGAAGTGGTGCATGTTGTATTTTAACTCCAGGCTCTTGGCTAAAATCGATTCTGCCAGTGCACTTTCCCTTATCTTTGCTTTTGGACTGATCAGGGTGATGGAGGAACTGCTTCTGGACAAGAGATCAGAACCTTCAAACATCCTGAGACAGGAATTGATCCGGCCTTTAGCATATCAGAGCATTTTGTGGTGTAAAGTACTTGAGTAAATGTTTTTCATTAACTTACTTAACTTATGTTGTTTGTACTGAGTATCAAACAAATAAGCAACGTTTAATCTCTACTTGACAACATTTTTGATTGAGTATATGTACTCTTTACTCAGCTACATTTGAAACAGCATTTACCATTACTTGCTACATTGTGATTGCGCGTGATAAGTCGGCATCTTTTTCTATTGCGGTTAATTTCTTGGGCAGACGAGGAGATATGGTACTGGTTAAATTTGAGTTAAATCACGTAAATGTGAATCAGCTGCGTTAATTAGCTATATTTGCATATTTAAGACTAACTTTATGTATTTTTTACCATTTTGAAACATTGAGGTGTTTCCTCAAATTTCATTTCTATATTAAAAAAATAAATTTCAAAAGTTAATAGTTTTTTGTTTTTTTTTATATTTCTTGCCATTTTTTTTTTTTTTGCCTAAATTCAGTACAAGCATAAGTTCACTTAAAAATACTTTACAACTTTTACTCAAGTCTTCTTAAAATTGGTGACTTGTAATTTGTAATGGAGTAATTTTTACTGTAAGGCATTTGTACTTTTACTCAAGTATGGTTTTCAGGTACTTTTTAGACCTCAGATGTTCATCTACTACTCATTTTCTTCACGATTGTCCAAGTAGTTCTCAATGCAGGAGCAATATTTCAAATTCCTGAATATCTTGAACACATAAACTGACATGGCAACAAAACAGCAAAAAAAACAAGTTGGTTGCTAATGGAGTAATAGACTTTCCCTCAAGGGTTTTGTTTTCAGTGAGGTGAAAGCTCCAACAGAGCTTTGCACCACACTTTGGCCTGGACTTCAATCTCTCAGAATAGGTGTCTCCAAAGTCACTAAACTATGAAAAGTCATTTTCTGCTCTATTGACCATCACTATTCTTTCATCCATTATTTTTCAATATTTTGGCAAAATTGTGTGAACATGTTTATGCCCAGCCAACCCACTAGAGACTTTAGGACTGAGTTTGTCAATCACACCACAAGTGGCGGCTCAACAAGGCTTTCAAGACTGAATAGAGACCAGACTCTGCTACACTAAATATGGATAATCTCTTATTCCCCCAGTGGCTACAATGGCTTTAGGAGGTCTTTATTAGAGCCGTTCTGCGTTTTTTAGTTCCTTAAGCCTCTTGCCATTGGCAGGGTTCTGACCCCATGAATAAAAATTGTTGTTCATGCCAGAACATTTTCCCTCTTGGAACGTGTTCCCAAATATAAGAAAATCAAGTTATTTAAAGCAAAAATTATTTAGCCGTATTGTCTATTCATCTTTTCAAATGTAGTATTGCTTTATATTTTTCTATGTTTTACTAAACTATTTTTTTTTCTCAGTCAACGTAACATGTGAAAAAGGGTGTACTTAATTTCTTATAGATAAGTGGAAATGATTGTGAAAATGATTCCCGCTCTGATATGGAGTCTTGCTTGTCGCCCAGCAACCTGCGGGCCAGTGAGAGACTTTTAACCTTTTTGATTCTGTGTGGCCATATTCAATGGAGTAGTCTTTCACACTCTTTGAGCTCACATTTTAATTTTAGCCATTGTGTGAGAAAACCTGGTGCACATTACACAGTGCTCTATACAATACACCAGAAGCACAGCATACAAATGGTTTCATTGAGTATGAAGTATATATTATTTCATAATTATTA
>SOMO01000110.1:111040-121619 GCA_028128575.1 Paedocypris carbunculus
AGTTTTACATGTTGTCGCATTCAAAAAAGAGCTTCAGAAATCATCTTCTGGAGTTCAGCCATTAATGAAATTATAGAAAATTAAACAATGTCTTACACAGAAGCAATAAACACAAGAATGAAAACTTAAATGCAAACAATACCTGCAGTAAGCAATGAGATACGTGACAAAAGATATTGGGAAAAAACAAGGGATTTTGGCAAATGCAGTTTGACCTCAGTGGAATCGTAACATTATACATATGTATACATGCATATACAGTACATCACTATAATCACATAATCAAAACCCAGCGAAGGAAAATACTCAGAGGCTTATCACAAGTTACATTAGAAATGCATGGCTATCAAACATAAGAGAGATAAACAGCTTGAGAATACATCTGTCTTGTGTTTGCTTTCTCCTCACAATCTCCCACCGTTTGAGACGACCACAGCAGCATGATTTCATCAAACTGTGCACTCACGATAAGAAAATAAATGTGTTTAGACAAAAGGAGCAGAAAAAGTAAAGAGTTTGTATTTATATGAACTTAAAGCTGTAATTGTGGAATGAGAACCAGAAAAAAAAAATCTAAATTTGCTGCTGAAGGTCCAACTACTTGTTTCATAACTAGTTGGTTTTGGCCAAATTCTTTTCAGTGTGACTTTGGGTCTGCTTTTTCTCGGTTCTCTACACACTTTAAGTTGATCTGAAAAATGACACAAGCCCTTTTTAACTCTCTCTTTACAGCACAAAACAAAAGCCACGCCGCTCAAGCTGCGTGGCAAATATGAGTGCCATTTGAGCACAAAGCAATCATACAACTTTCTGCCTCCTACCATTTCCCCCTGAATAATAAAAAAGAGGGCGACAAAAAAAGCAAACACGCTTAGAAGAGGGCGCTTTAGCTGCTCTCTTCTCTCTTTCACTCTTTTCTTCTTGCCCGGAAGAAAGACAGCAGTACATTACATACAAAGACCATAATTCATGGGGACATTTTTATTGACAGGAATAATACATATCACACTGTTTGTATGCCCCTGTCATTCAGGTCAATTTATTCTGGAAGTCAAGCAAGGCAGCTGGGGCCTATCCACCCACAGTCTGGACGCTGCTTTCTAACAAGCTCTGTGGAGCTGGGAGGGCCGTGAGTGTCGGGGGGTGCCTGAGCAACTCCAGGGGGGCTCACGAAGAGCACGGTTTCCCGGGGGGGCTTGTTGCCTTTGTGCTGTCCCTCAGTGGCAGTGCTGCCAGTGTCACCAGGATCACATCACATGTCAAGAGCGTTGAAGTTTGCAGACTGGGAGCCACATGGAGCCCATCAGGTTCCTGTGATATCCACGCAGTGGGCCCTCTACTTTGTACTGCAGGGACTATTCATGTCCCCAGCATTAACAGGACTTTTGCATGGCTGTCACACTTAAAATTGCGCAGGCGTTCAAAGGGTTTCAAAACATTTAAAGCTTTTTTCTCCTTCACTTTTTTTTCCATTCCATCTGTCTCGTTAATTCAAATAGAAAGTCAGTGCACATTAACAGAGCTCATTTTATTTACATATTAATTTTTTCAACATTTAAAAAAAATATTGACACCTCAGTTCTTTCAAAGCGAATATAGCAAATAAATGTAGTAAATATGTTTTCTCTGAACCAGAGGGAGGATACAAGTTAAATGTTGCGATGTGATTGCAAAAACTTTCTGCAGTGACCGTCAGTGTCTTTGTATAAAAACGTTAGTATTAAAAAATATTATTAAAAAAAAAAAAAAAATGTATTTGATTATTGAAAAATGTATTTGTATATAAAAATAATAAAAANAGAAAGTGTGTTGCAAAAAAATCTCTACTCACAAAATCTATAGAACAAAACCTTAAAGCTTAGGTTTTTATTTAAAACATTAAATAAAATGCACTAATCTAATATAAATCTAAGATTTAAAGAAGCTCTATGAAAGTTTGAAGACATCCAAACTTTACCTCTGGCTCCACCATCTGCCACAGAAATAGAACTACAGGTGATTAGCCATGCATCTCTCCTGTGGTCGTGAGGGCTCTCATTAGCACAATGAAGAAAGCTTAAACTCCGTCAGGCTGCTTTCATTTGTTATACTTTGAGTGGCAGGTTTTGTATGGCCATCTGCCTACACACACAGCCGTTTTGGTTGGACAGACCTCCGACACTCAGGGTGAGAGATAACTGTCTCAGATGGACTGAGAGCTAGTCTATTAAAAGAGCTAATAAAGATAGGCACCTCACTTTCGCCACCTTTTAGCTATTGTTCAGCTTGTTGCATCTGAGCCAATTCACAAGGGCATAAAGGTAACTCATTGATTTTACTTTGTGGAATACAAGAACATTCTTATTAGTGTTTAGCCATGACTTGAGGCTCCAACGCTCCAGTTCATACTTCAGGCTACAATGAAGTTCACCACTACATAGTCATTAATGTCTTACTTATCAAAAGCAACAAAAGATGAATAACAGCTTAGATGCACTTTCCTCAGTAAAGTGTAAATGGATACAAACAGTAAACAACACCAAAAAGTGTTTCAGGTTTCAGGTCTTTATACTCAATTTGAAAACATAGATACATCATGTTTTCCCCTCGTATTTCTTCTATAGACACACAAATAAACAGAGGCCTAGAAACTTGTTATTTTTGCTGACCACTGTCTGTGGGTTATTCAGCCAAATAGGAAGTGACTTTTTGGGCCAAAAAAAAATTCACATTTTCATCAGTTTCTCTATAACTCATAAATCCTATACAGTATGGTGAAGTTCATTGGATCATATAATAAGAATATGTCTATTATAACATGAATGTTGTCTTTAATTTAAGATCATTTTGCGCTATTTGTTTTAGTCAATGCGTCTATGTTTGAGCCAAAAACAACTAAACCAGTTTCATACAAAATCACCTTATCATAATTTAAAACTGAAAATTGACCACAGATAAATGAAGTGAGCTTAAAAATTTAGAAAGTTGTTTTGTTTCTTTAAATATTTAAAGCGTACTTAAAAACATGAATAACACGGTAAAAACGTTTTTACACCTATATGTATTATTATATGTTACAATTATGTTTATTGTACTGTATTTAGATTTTTTTGTAGTATTTCTGAAATATTAATTGTGTTTGATTCCTTATAGAACTGCACATTCCACAAGCGTCATGTCACACATCATGCAAAATGTAAACATCTAGTTTTATTACATTTGAGTTCTATTTGCGTGTATTTGGGTATTGGATGTTTCTGCACTGTATGTAAAAATGTTTTGCTCGTAATACATGTTGTTATACACGTATGTATTTGTATGTGGTACACACTTCATAAAAGGCTTGACACCACCATTGGCTTGCTGCAGTATGTTAAATATCTTCTGAATGAATCACAAAAGCAACCTTGTTTTAACACGACCACAACAACAACAACAACAATAAGTAAAAGACACAAGCAACACGCTTTGGTCTTTCCTGACATTAAATAAATGCATGCTTGTGCTACATTTTTCACCATGCCCAACTAGTACAAACATTGTCGAAATGAATTGTCAGCTTCAAGATTAGTTCAGTTTTTGAGTGTTATTTGACCACAAGTCTATTGATCTTTACGTTTAACTCTGCAGGTTGGAGAACTCCTGAAAGCGCCTTTCTCCAGCACAAAGCCATCATATGCCCTCTCAGCAAGTGACCTCCACAGACAACAATCCACTCTCAGCCAAAGTTAGAAGAATCTTGAACTCACACGAAGACAGCAGAATGAATGGGTTCGTCGGGCATATCGGGGATTACGCAATCAGATTGGTGGTGCACTTTTCAAAGATGGACAACCCGGAGTGTATAAGGATGCGTGTAACTGATGGATTGTGTTGATATTTTGTAGCAAAGAGCAACGTTTGCAAAACGATCCAACACAGCGCATTGCATGCAAGGATGAACCAAGATGCAAGTGTAAAAACGCACATTCCATGTCGACTCAGAATGTTTTGTGTAGCGGTTTTTAGACGCAAAGAAACATGTTCGAACATTGTTTGGGGGAAATGCTAATCCTAAATGCTAATATTTAGCTGCTAAAGTTTAGCATTCGGCTAACATGCAATGCTAGTCAATGCGTCGGCTTAATTTCATTATACTAAAAAATATTGTTAAAATTTAAGGAGCACTGACGCACAAACACATCTTTGAAGTAGGAAGGAGCTTACCGAAAAAAGTTGCTGGAGCTTATGGAAAACTTTGAGTAGGTCCAAACCTGAGATTGCACATCGTCATCTGATAAATTAATGTGACGTTAGTCAGTGTTAAATAATAAAAAAAAAATGAAATATTGGTTAAAGAGATATTTAACTTGATCAAAAACATTAAATCACGTTACATTATACATTTCAGATATATATAAATATCTATTTGAATAGACTAATTAAAAAGTGACTACTTTATAATAATTAGGATAGTTAAAATCTATCTAATTGTTTACTTAACATCTAAATGGTATATCTTTAACATCTAAAAATTTATATCAAAATGTAAACGATAATTAAATATTACTGTTTTTGCCCCAATAGGGATGCTATTGTGCACTTTGACGTCTCACAAAACACACTCTTCATTTTCAGACAAGAAAAGTCCATTAAAACAGATTAGTTTTCTGCAGTCTGTCTAGATAACATAATCTCTTCGAGTCTGGTTAAACAGAATAATCCCTGATTGTGAAATATTCTTCTGCATGGTGTAAAGACGGCCGAGACAGACTCTAGGTATGTCCCCCTCCCCCGCGGAGACAGCGTTGCTTCTACTGTAAGAGTCTGCCCTGAGGCGGGACAATATGGTTCTTTAATTAACCAGTGCCGTTCATCCTAGTAAAAACAGACTCACGTGGTTTTTGACCATGCTTTTGCTTCATGCAGAATCTTTATTTTCTACAAAGACGGTAATTTGTGTACCGTGTGATTTTTTTTCTTTGTCTTATTAACCTTGTTAAATACGACCTCATAATCAATGTTTGTGTGTGTGTGTGTGCGTGTGGGCGCGTGCGTGCGTGTGTGTACAGTATAAACATTGTTTAATTAATAATTATTTTATAAGATTTAAAGGTAGCGAATTTTCAGGAAACTGTACGTGAGGACGGTTTTTAAGATGGCAATGCAAATATTTTTTAATTTGTTTATTTAGTGTCAAGCAGTTTTTTGCACTTATCTTGATTCCTCAACCACGTGGAATCAAATGTGAAAGAGGTGTTGTCATCCTTGTTAACTCTATTAAACGAATTAATTTAATAAATTGCATGTTCTACAAACTGCAGCAACCTCTTTAATGGTCGATTGATGGATGCCAACAAGTGTAATTGTATTCATAAATGACATACACATGTCAGTGTGACTCTTTATAACAAAAATAATTAAAACACTCTTTAACTCGTTAGCTTGCACCAGTGGTCCAGTGTCATGGGGATTGTTAGTTTTTGACAGACCACCAATCAGTACACTACCAGTATGGCTTATCTAATGTAATTATTGTGAAGAACTCAATTAAGAAGCTCGTTTTGTGCTGCCCTCCACTGGTCAGACAATGTCTCCACTCGCAAAGAAACAATAGATTTACCCAAACCATTCAATAGCTTAATCATTTGTGAACTTAATTTTCAAACTAAGAATAAAAATACAAAGTAAGTGTGTACATTATTATCATTTAATTAGATTATTTTAACACTATGATTTAAACAATGCAAAGTAACAATTTAATTTCAATTTAATATATAAGCATTTTAATTAAAGCACAACTATTCATTTTCTTTATATCATTCATTAGCATTTTTTTGTAATTAATTTGTTATCAATATGGTAACAGCAGTAGTCGCATTAGACCTCAGATTTACTGTGGAAAATGGGTCAGTGGGATGTTGGCTTTCTTTTATTAAGCAGCAGTTAAGGAAAACAACCAATTAACCCCTTCACTGGTCAATTAAAAATGGTCATATATTGTAGTTTACATCTACATATTGCATTTAAATAATTTTCAAAACTTAAAATACTGGGAAAAGAACAAGCCCATGTTCTGTACATATAATCTTAATTAATCAAGTGATAAGTCTATTATAAAAATGTACCAATGTGGTGTATTTAAAGGGACGATGCATTGACCTGCTCCAGACACAACGAAAAAAGAGGCGCATGCTTCAGAGTGGACAAACCCCATGAGATCTAATCAGGGCCAGATTGGTTATAGGAGACCAAAACCAGACTTGCCAGCCCCCAGAGAGCACATCCGGGGCGGGGGACAAAATTGTATTACAAACAAAAGAATCCTAAGCTAAGCTTCCATTCTGAATAATCAGAGAAATTAATTAGTTGGAGTTGGCAGCATGACAGAGGTTTGTATAGACATATGGCTTACATTTGATTAAACAATTCTTTAGTCTATAGTGAAAGTGAGAAAAACTAGTCTAAAATAAAGATATGTAATTATAACAANATATGTGAAAGCACCCTTACATTATGGCTAGGCAAAAATGAAATGTTTTGAGTTAGATCAAGTATAAAAGCTTCTTTAGAGTAACGACACACCTTTTGCACTGCTTTCAGTGTAGAATGCTTTGATTAGAAATACTGAAAAAGGTCTTTGATCAGACATGTATTATAATTTTTCTCCATTCTGACTCAAGCGAGATATAAAAAGCTGTTCTTTTTGGTGCCTGCTCATACGACGGAGTTCTGCGGCTGGAAGTTTGCTCCAGGAAAGCTGCATGAGACAGATGCTTAACTATCTAGGGAGGCGTCGTTAGTGTAATCATGCGAGCTCACACCGGCAGCCTCATTAATTATCTTTGCCGGCTCAGTGAGAGGAAGTGGCTGTCTGTGTATGGGTGGTTAGTGAAGTTAAGTTTAGGGGTCGAGATGCATCTTTAAGTTGGGGTGAGTGACACCTTGTCACCTCTGTTCCATCAGGTCCCTCAGGATGAGTGGGGAGGGTTTCCAATTGGGAAGGATGACGATATCCCATGTAGACGCATGCGCAGCGGCAGCTACGTGAAAGCCATGGCAGAAGATGACAGTGGGGACTCCGACGACAGTCCCAAACCTTCGCCCAAGATGCAGGCACGACGAGCCAGCTACCTCAAAGCCACCCAGCCATCACTGACCGAGATGACCACTTTAAAGTAAGACCCTAAATCTGACATTTGTTGGAATTGAAACTATGTATCTAGTGTCTTATATTCCACTATATACACATCCCACAGTTCCAAGCAAATTGTGAGTGATTGGATTTGTGATTCGCNCCTTGGGGAGGGATTCACTCTTGAAATAAAATAAGACACACAAGACACATTGCATTCAGAACGAGCAAACACCTTAGCATCTTCAATTTTTGTCAAAGATCAGCACGTTTTTTATTTTATTTCAAATTTTCTAGCAGGTTGTTGTAGTGTAATGAGCTTGAGGGAAGGGGCTGACAGAATATTTTAATCAAATGCAGTATGAACTCTTAGTCAGAGTGGCCTATTTTAGACTGTGACACAGCTACAGCATTTCTTCACGTGTGGAGTTGAAGGAAAAGATAAGGTGACGTGAAATTAGTGCAGGGGATAGACACAAAGGGATGATGCCACATGGCAATTCTTCAAAAATTCAGGATTCAAATGACTGAACTTTACATTAATAACTTGTAAATGCAAACTAGTGTATATATTTTATTCAGCTATTTTGTCTTGTTACTTGGGCACTTCCATTTTTTTAACAATTATTGTGTGATCAAAGTCAATGTGTGTGTGTGTACATGTTGACTTTGGCTTTTTGCAAAGACCACCTATATTAAGAGATTGAAAACTAATTTCCTGAAAGCACAGACAATCACTGATGGAGTATGTTCAATCCTTAAACCTTTAAAACGAGAGAGAGCGAGAGAGAATCCTCCAAGAATTGTATATGGCCTGTATGGTACATACACCCATCCAATTCATTTTTTACAGCTTTCTCCATTCCTGGGGATTTGGCGCCTAACTGTGGGACACTCTGTGGATTGGTGGCCAACCATTTGCAGAGCAGGATACACAGACACGCATATTTGCACTCTTACACACTTTCAAGTCTGAAATGCATATATTTTTGGACTGTGGGAGGAAACCCAAGCAAGCACAGTGAGAGCATTTAAACACCACAGTCTTTGATCCAATTTTGTAAACACGTTGATACATTGTGTGTGTCTCATGCTATTTATATAACCTACTCAATAAATACAAAAATCAGACAGTGACCTTTCTGATGCGGCAGCGAGGCTGAGCAGGACTGCTGAATGTGCTTTTGTAAGACAACACAATGTAGCCACAGCACATACAAGTGTCACACGCTGTATCAAAAAGTTGACACGTGTAAATTGCATGGTGTGGTCCAGCTTGTCTTCAGGCTTTCACTCCCAGAGCAGAGCTTCTTCTCAGAGGCTGAAAATAAACGTCTATTAACGCCATTTTACCCTTGTTCTTCAGAGAACTCTGACAGCATAAACTCTCTGAACCATGTGCTAGCGGGATATTTTTAGATCAGATTAAGACACAGTAATGCTTCATAGATAACGCAAGTGTGCTGCGGGGAAGTCTTGGGTGCCATCTAATTGCAGTGATGACAAGATTGAGTTTTGTGAGTGGAGATTCATCGTTGCTATAATTTAATGTGTTGAATTTACTCAAGTACTTTACACCACTGCCATTGAGTGAAATTCTATACCTACTTAATGCATTGTTTTAAGAATCTGCTATGAAGAATCAATTAAAGAACACTTTTGTTAGACCTAAAATTCTAAACAATATTTTTTCTCTGAATGTAAACATTTGTTTGGGATTTTTTTTGCACATGATAAAGACTTGTTTCATGGTTATTACTAGTAAGGCTGCCGCGGAGCAGGAAAACCAGTAAGTGAAGTCAAAAAAACACATTCAATAAAGAAACTGAAACTTACAGAGAACATTGGAACACATTAGGGCAATGGTGACTGACAAACAATTGAAAGCGGGTGACAACTTAAATACACTTAACAAATGTTGAGACAGGTGAAACCAATGAAACATGTGACTACAAACACATTCATGGGTATCATGGGTATTGTAGTCCATATAGACGTGACTAATTAACTATTAAAACAATAAGTCAATAATTTAAAATAATATGAATAATAATAATAAGCGGGAAATAAAAGTTTTTAAGCTCTTCTGCAAATGTCATTTTCCAAAATTTACAAAATTATCCTCTCTCTTTTTCACACGGTCTCTCTTTCCCTTTCCCTTTTAAAATCCTCTCTCGCTTTCGCTATCAGCCTCTCTTTCCCCTCTCTTTTCCTCCTCTGTCCCATCTCTTTCCCCTCTTAGCTTCTCTCTCTTAGCATCTTTCTTTCTCTTTCTCTCTTATCCCTTCTATGAGCCTCTGTCTCGTTCTACGCTATCTCTCTCTTTCTCTATCTCTCTGTTTCTCTCTCTCTCTCTCTCTCTCTCTCTCTCTCTATTTCTCTATTTATCTCCCTCCTCACTTTCCCCGTATATTAGCCCCCTCTCCTCTCGTTCCCCCTGTACTAGCCTCTCTCTCTCTCCATCCCGTCTCTCTGCTCTCCCTGAATGTGGCTTAGCTTTTGCTGTCCACTGGACTCAGAGCAGCAGCAAGACATCAACTCTCTGATCACTCTCTGGTTAAATCTGCATGCCGATTAAACACAGATTACACCTGCATTAGGACTACTGTGTTATACCAGCAACTACACAAGCAGATTACATTCTGCTTACTTAGCGCTGGATTATTGGAAGAATCGTTTCCCCAGAGCGGGATAAGTGTTCAGGCGCAAGGATGTTTTCTCCGTGTGCTCAGTGCACCATCAGCATGCTGCATAGAGAATATAACATCCTTGACTTCTCCATCAAGTCACTTCAGCTGTTTTGCCTGTAGCTGCTGAAGGTCTTCCCTTATCTCTAATTCTAGCCTGCGCTGGACGTCTGCTTTTCTGCAAAGTTCATGCTAAGGACTGTGAAGATTTCTAAAAGAGATTTGGAGGAACCGAGGACATGTCTAAACCTTCACGTTCTGTCAAGTCCTCCAAGCAATCTCGGAAGGAATCCCCAGAGAGCCGCTCGCACATGCTGGTAGTCGGCGAGAGGCTGATGAGAGCCGGCAGTGAAGGCAACCTTGTGAGATCCAGACCAGCTCAACAGCCATCGTCCACTCAAGCGGACTCAATGGCAGGTAAAATAATAGAGAACTGCTCTAAAATATTAGTATTATTTTAGTATGTGTGGTGGATGACCATACTTCTCTCACTACAGTAACTCACAAATTGTGTGTTTTTATTCTAAAGACAATGTTGGTTCAACCACCAGCTTCCTATTGTGTGGTGACCTGATGGAGGCACATAAGTGCGCTTGTGTGATGCTCTATTATGTGGCTTAAAGTCAGGGGCTTGACTGTCTCTGTTCACACTGCTGATTAGTTACATTCCCTTCCTCATCATCACTTTTTCCCACATCATGCTGTCAGCATGACTCATAGTGTGGCATGAAGAAAATGATCAAGTAGTTGACAATTTATGTTCTATATTTGCAAAAACAGTGACCACTGTGTCTTGTGT
>SOMO01000110.1:129564-151403 GCA_028128575.1 Paedocypris carbunculus
CAATGGTAAATTGACTTGCATAGTTGCGAGGTATTATTATTTTTTGAAAAACAGATTTCTCTCAATTTAAAACCAATTAGAATTTTTAGAGGTTTTTCCAGATATACCAAGAACATCAAGATGTGTTTGGCACTAGGGTAGGCAATTTAGAATTAGCGTAACACTATTTAGAATTATACATTTAGAAAATAAACTGAAATTTTTAATGTAAAATATCAAATATCTGCAGCAATATGTATTGTCAGTAATTTGTGTTTATGTACAGTTGGGTGAAATAATTATTCACTTGAATGTTGGATTTGAATATCTTTTTTTACTCTTGGTTCTCCTTAAGTTACGTAACATGTAGTTGCTGTGCTATAAAAAGACATGAACACGGTTTAAGCTTTAGCAAGTTAACAGTTAACAAAACTAAGTGGAGTATTCAAAGCTGCTTATCACAGTGAGCTCAACACCTAGAATGTAGGCATTGCCAAAAACACAAATATTAAACACTCACATTTCTTGACACAGTAATAACTTGAAACAGTCTTTATTATTATTAGAATGAAAAAATAATAATCTTTATTATTATTATTAGAATAAAACGTTATAAGGCAACTATGCACATAATTGACACATGAAGCATAACATAAATATAAAAAATAAAATAAAATTATCCATTTTTTTTTTTTTTTAATTTTTTTTTTACAAGTTGTGTATCGTTTTTTTTGTAATAATATTATTATTAAAACAGCAGGAAAGACTGTTGAGAGGATTAATTGTAACATGCGTTACAATACTAGTAATTCACTATTTGAATGAAATGTAAGAGATGTGTAACATGCGTAATGTTTTGTGTTTGCTATGTTGTTTTCTCTTGGTAGTAAGAAGGTTGAAGGTTTTTTAAATATTTATAGTACCGCTGTATCTATTTAAGTAAATATTACTGCATTAATATTTTCACCCTTTTTTTCTTGGTGTTTAAGCAAAAGCAACAAACTGGGCTTTTACAAATCAGCTCCTCAGGTACATATATAAAGTATTTCAACAACAGTGACCTTGCCCTTCCTCTTGGGGCTTGTCATGATGCTGATTACACATTTGTTTAAAGGTTGATCAAATAGAGAATGAATGATGTATAGGTTGCACACAAAAATAACCTTCACCGTTTTGAGATACAGCACTTGGCAAACTTGGCATACAGCACTTGCTCTGCAAGACAGTGTTTGAAAGGTTATTCTACATTTTTTCTCAGAAGGATTAGACATTGTTGCAAATGACTTCTTTGACTCTAAAGTGTTTGCAATGAAAATTTGAAATAAAAAGGATTATTCCCATGTGTAATTGGATTTCTGGGATGAAACAAGATAAGACAAGGCAAACTTTTTTTTTTCTAATTGAAGAGTGAGAGACCTTTCAAAGTTACAGAAGTAACTGTAGTTAGATAGATGGATGGATGGAAAGACTACTAAGTGTCCCTTATGTTCTGTCATTCCTGTGTTTGTAGTCACGTTTGTTTTCATTTAATTTTACCTGTGTCCTCATTTGGTTATGTATTTAAGTCGTCACCTGTTCAGTCATTGTCTGTCAACTATTGCACTACCTTATAGTCTAAGTTCTATAGTCTAACTTCTAAGTTTTGCTATTAAATTTGTGTTCTCATCACTATGGACTCTGGCATTACATCTCTGCTTTTCTTGCTACCAGGCCGCTACATTAAATAATAAAATAATTAATCATAGATCAATAATTAATTATAGACACTGTGCACAGTGTCTATAATTGACTGCTAAAACTCAGTTGAACATTAAATTGATTGAACGTTACTTTGTATCTTCATAGGGTCTTGGTTTATCCTTGCTACAATCTTCATGTGCCTGAGGAATGACAGTGTCAGGATTTTCTTGCTAAGCGGGAACTAGATGAAGGGCCTTGGATCACACAGTCTGGTTCGATAATGAGCTGTCACACAGGATGTGCTCTTTTGGCATGGTATAAGCTGTTTATGAAAAACAAATGGCCTGTTTGCTCATTACTCGCTTTCTTGGCCAGCAGCCGTCAGACTCCAGGCATGGTCAGTGCCTCGACTGTGTGGTTTATCATACTAATTAATTGCAGGTCTCAGGCCAAGTACAGCCGCCTACTGAGTGCCCTTATCTAATCTGGTACTTTGTGTATGTTTTTATGCTTTTAATTCAAGAACCAGTGAAGAGCAACCAGAGGTTAGACTCCCACGAGGATTTGGAAAGCCACAGCAGAAAGCCGAGCAGTGCTGATGAGGTTGACCAGCCGGAACCTTGGTCTTCTTGTACGGTACCGAGGAGACACACAGTCGGAGGCCCTCGCACGGCTGGAGACGTGATCGCCATGCAGCCCTATAACACCGACCTCAAGAAAGAAGCTTTTCTAGAGCATCTGAAGCAGAAGTATCCTCATCATGTCTCGGTCATCATGGGCCACCAGGAAAGACTCAGAGAGCAGGTGAAGTTTTGTATTGAACTGTTTGAGAAAGCTTTAACTTGGCTTAGACCTCCTTTCTTGATGGGGGCTCCTGCGCTCATTTGCATGATCCTGTAGAGCTGATTTATTTCAAAAGCTATTTAGAAATTATTATGAATAAGGATCCTATTCAACAACAGCATGGCTATGAGTTGGTTCCTAAATATATTTGTTGTGTTTTCTCATCCCATACAGTAGTACTGTATTTCAAAATGGCACATGTTTTCTAAACGCAAAAATGTTTTTAAAGCCTGAAGGGGATGTTTTTTTGTGCATACATTTAATACATCTTTATTATCTACATGCCTTTCTCTGGCACTAAAGGGCTATTGACATTTTTATACTTTCTGGTTTCCGCTTGACATTTCTAAAGCAATGTTGTGGGTGATTAAGCTTGAGAGATGTGTCATAAAATCTAAAAGGACCAACAACAAAGTAAACCATTAACAATATCTTTGAAAACCACTTTTGTCTTGCGAATTAAAACGAAGTCAAATGTAAAAAGTGAACACCAGAAAGAACCTGCAAGTTCCATGTTTGTCCAGATGGTTGCGCTAAGGTACAAAATCTGACTAATAAAAACGTCTAATCGCGGTAAACTCCAGTAATTTGACCGCTTTACAAACGTAGAAAATTGTGGAAGTCTAGGTAAACGTTTAGATATTACATTTCATGTATTTTTCCAAATATAATTAACACATTTTTCCTAACGATCATAAATTTGCAATTCGATTTTTAAGTACAGAAAAAGGTTTTAAGCGACGCTCAAAGAACATTCCTAAAAGTGAAATGTGCAATTTAAATGCGCAACGTCTTTTCGCTGTTGTTGACAAGCAAGTTATTCAACTTCAAATATATGGGTGTGTCCGCCTGAAGACGCTGAAGTTGCGTCACTTCAGATCACCTTAGACCGCAGAGACGTACTTTTGTCTCAACGTACAACTCTAGATTCAAAACAAAAAGCACTGGAGTCTCGCGTTTTCTCACAATTTTTTAACTGGATTATGGTCCGAGCTTCTGCGTGAAGAATAAATTCGGCATTTGACCTGCGAATCAAGGTAAAATCCTAATACTGATTCAACAAATATGTGCGTGTAAAAGTTCTTAGAAATAGTGTAATAAAATTACATCTACGTCAGATATTGACATGTTAGTTTTAATTATACAGTTATGCAAATTGAGTATTTAATGTCACCATAATATTGAGAAATGGGTGTGTAGGTGGATTTTGTAAACAAAAGAGTTGTTGTACCTGTTCTCTGGGTCTGAAGACAGATGATTTGCTAATGATCTTTATACAGTAATGATGTTATTCACTAATTTATCCAGCCTTATTCGTTAAGCTGATTTATTACAGTTTAATTTTCATCATGATGTGGGCTATACTGCAAGTCATGTCATATCATAAAACAGAAGCCTCTTTCGTAAGAGCTGTTTGTTCTCCGTTCTTTCATCCGCAGTCTTCAGACATGGGAAGAATAAAGTTTGATTTATCTCACCCTACCGGGATAATAAAGTCCTGGCACTAAAACCGGTCCCAATTTTCTCTGGCCATTAATCTGCCTGTGATTAAAGTAAAGTGCAGTGAACCGGTCATGCTGCCCCCGCTCGAGCCCACCCTCGCTTTACAGTATGATGTTGTCTACATGGAACAGATTCAGTATGGGTTTGTGTCAATTAAATCTGGTTTCTTTCACAACATTTGAACTGTGGTCAAAACAATGATACGTTTGGGATGTAACTATCAGTTTGCAAGCCATCTTTCATCAATTATTTAAAAATACACTTAATACACTGTATCATTAGTAGGAGTGGAGTGTTTTTTGTGAACATAAAGGCCTCTTCATGCAGCCTCTGCAAACACTCGAGCAATTGTCTGGAGACCCACAGAGCGACACCTGTGCAAAGATAACATCTTTTACTCACATTCAGCTCTTTCAAGTCTCGGCCTGGACCTGAAGAGAAGAAAAGGTGCCAACAATGAATTGTGAACTGCTGGAACACCCTTTTGATCAGCAAGCACAGATTTGTAAAAATGTGGTCAGCGGTCTTGTGAATAGTGGTTAACTGGGCATATAACATAGTTGCTGTATATGTTTTCTGAAAACCGAAATTGAGTTGCTGAAATATCTAAAGCAGTTCATACAAGGTGTTCATCAACTTTAAAACTGTAACTGTGTTGCGTGATAACCCGAGCCATTGAAGAGTCTGTTCAGTAGCAACAATTTGAGCCCTTTGTTGAAAGATCTAAAATGAAAAATCTCAATGTTTGGCTGGAGGCTTAGATAGGAAACTATCCGAGTCAGACTTCAGTCTAACCTGTGTTTGTGTGCTTCACTCCTGACCTCATAATTGTTGTCACTTAAGCTTCAGAAGAAAATGAAGCAGTATAGAAGGAGGATTAAGGTTCCTGCAGGTCATGCTAGGTGGTAATCTGACAGGCGCGCATGTCGGAGCAGGTCAGTGAGTGTGCTGCTGTTGGGATGAGATGCCCCAACTATGAGACGGTGGACTTGTGTCGGTTTAATCTTCCTATTGCCAGGAAGCGCAGACATACAGTCTACCAAATCACGATCTTTTTTTATGAACATATCCAGTGTTTATAAAATGCATTGTTTTTGCTTTTTCAGTTAAGCCACATTCACTCGAAATTAGCAAAACAAATCTTGTATTTCCCATTTTCTTCCCCGCTACGTCTCGTTATGATTGGACTTAAACATTTTTTCTTCTTGACCCAACAAACACATCTTCTGCCTATTTTGAGGAAAGGATAATTGTGAAATAAAAGCAAGTAAATCTTGATGAATATGTGTCTGCTATGATGAATTCCTGATAAATTAGTAAATTAGTTATTGTACAGGGTTGGATTGAGATCTGTAATTACATCTATATTTAGACTTTTCCATAAATAAATACACAAAAGTGTCATTTATTTATAGATTAACTCAACTTCAAGCATAAATAAAATTATCATAAACGTTTAAAGGTCAACAACTAATTCAAAGGGAAAGTTTAGCATCTCTCTGACCTTCATCTCTGACCTTTTATAGGCTTGTGTTTTTTATTGATCATAAAAGATTCTGACAAAGTAATCTGGCTTCTTGACTCTCAAAATCACAGTAATAAGATGTCTTTTTGCCTGTTGCTCATATGAATGTCTTCAACTGTGTCTCTCTTTCTCTTCCAAATATCAATTTTAGATCAGGGGGTCTGTGTACGGGGCAACATCTCAGTCTGCATTCGGGGAGCCAGGAGACACTCTCTCTTTGGCTTCCCTTAACTCGCAGACCATGTCAGAGGAAGAAACCCCCTCCGCGTTTACACGAGGCATCCGCACTCGAGCCAGTCTTCCTGTGGTTAAATCACCCAACCAAACCAAGGACAGGTCATTAGGTATCGGTTGTTTTGATCTCTACTCACTCTCCAGCAATGTCTATATTGTTTGTTTGTTGTCTGTTGGTTTTAATTTTATTGTTGTGAAATACAGTAAAGGAGGCAATTGTCTCTACTATAATATGCAAATTCACTCCCAGCACTGGTCAGGGCCATTGTTTGTGGTGTTTGTGTTTCCTTAAGGTAATCTTTTTACATCCCAAAGTCTGCAAACATGCATGCAGTTGAATTAGGGATGCTAAATTCCTGCCAAGTCATAGATTTGTCACTTCCTGTGACCCCAAAATGGAAGAACTCAATTGCATAGGTGGCCAAAACTGAAAGCGTTTGTTTTAATTTGGGGGCCAAAAAGGATAACACAATAAAAAAAATATATATTTTTTACATAAATATGGATATAAACACAAGAAACAATATTCCAGAAAAACAATTTAAACTTTAAATATTGTTAAATAATTTGTTGTTTAAAAAAACATATGAAAATGTTTTGAAAAAAAAAAAAAAAACTTAATGTGCTTAATAAATGCATTAAAAGTGCTTTGAAGTAATTGTTACAAATTTTACAATTATAATTCATAAAAGGCAAGGCAGCTACAGTAAAGCGTTGAATTGAAAAAGCCTTTTAATTGTCCCATAGCGATAAAATTGCATCCACAGTGGGCAAATTATGGGATATGTAGTTTGTGTGTTACGGTGTGTAGTTTGTCCAATTAATACCAATAGAAACAAATGTTGCAGGCCTGGTATAATTGATAATTTACAATAAAATGGGTTCATTTGATGTGTTCAATTTGTTAGTTCAATTTGACATTAAATGTATGTTTTTCGGTGTCTAACGTTAGAGAAAGAGAGTAATGGGAGGAGATTACTGGGTTGGTTTATACATCTACATACAGTTGAGTACCTGAGTAGTCGAGTTAATAAATATTATTGAAAACAACTTTTTTTAGAAAAGAAAAAATCCTGTGAATTTTCTTTTAGGTGTGCTGTACCTTCAGTATAATGAGGAGACCAAACAGGTCCGTCTGCCCAATGAACTGACGGGTTTAGACACCATCAGGGCCCTGTTTGTCCGTGCCTTCCCCCAGCATCTCACCATGAAGACCCTTGAATCTCCAAACGTGGCTATATACATCAAGGATGACACGAGAAATATTTATTATGAGTTGCCTGACGTGAGGTAAGTTAAACAATTATTGCGCCAAAGCTTTATTAAAGTGTTTAAACTGCTTTTGTTATTGTAATAAAACCCAAATATTCAGTCGTTATATGCAACAATATATCTAACAAATAGTTCAGGGTCAGAAAAAAGTTGCATTTGCAGAGCAGCCATACGGTGGCTTTTCAATGTAAAAATTAAAATTAAAAATAGACCTGACAGATTTTGAATGATTGTTGTGTGACTCCCATTTCCACGCCTTTCTCTGCACATGTGCTTAGCCAGAGTGTGATCAACCTGTTCCTGTATGAATGCAATAGTTAAAGCAGCATGGGTTTGGTTTCTGAAGAAGCTTTCAGGTTTTGTAGAAAGAGCTTGTGTTGACATGCTTTTCGCCTTTCGTCATAAAGTTGCAGTGTGAAAATCCATTTTTTTGTAATTTTTCAAACACATTTTACATCTATCAAATCTTATTTCTGTAAAATACATTTTAGCAAATCCCATTTATGACTTTGGTTGCATTACAGAATTGTATTAGTATTATAAGGTTAACAACTTGAATTGTTCCCAGAGAATTGACCCCATGACCTTTGGGGTTTTAAACACCACCCTCCACTGTTCCACATGAATGAGTTAGAGAAAATTTCATTTGATCTCTGAAGTATTAAAATCTTATAACAGGAGCATCACATCGCAATCCTGCCTGAAGGTGTACCACAAAGATCCAGCCCAGGCCTTCAGTCACAGCTCCAGAGCCGGTACTGCAGATACACGGGTGAGTGACAAGGTTAGAACAATATGTCTCAGTTTTCTGCATTTGGAAGTGTTGTCAAACACACCACAAGGGCTTTTCTTTCAGCACTTTAACTGGGTTTGATGGTTTTCAAGAGTGTGGAACTTAAGATTCTTAACTTGGACGTTTAAGTGGTTAGTGCCCTCTTCATGTCAGCCTGGCTCGGAGCTAGAAGGTCTTCAAGGCATTCTAATCGACTAGACAACTTTGAAAAAAAATGTGAATTCTTACAACTAGACTTTGTACAACAAAACAGTTTCTGATAGTGTGATGTAGAGTTCAAAATACAGTACTATAATAATTCATTTATTCAGTTATAATATCTGATTACTCAGATGGGAAGCAGGAAAGTCTTTCCCTAATAAGTATGGCAATCCATTCTACACAAACAAAGGTGTAAAATGGAATGTCATACTCATTAGGTATTGATGATATAAGAATTACCAGACATTTTAAGAACACAAAACAGATGTAAAAGGACGATGCATCATCAAGCTCAAATAACACACGCAAATTGGATTTCATCAACAAACATGTCTGAGCAGGATTGCTTACTCAAGCGTCTGTTTTTTTCCAGCACATATTGTTCCTCTAAACTGCTGTTTGATTTAGTCTGACCAAAATGTATTTTAGTGATTTATATTAACAGTCTTTATTGATCCCTATATACAGAGATTGTAATACCCGCTTTATACGCGAATAAACGTTTTTATTCAATTAGGCAAAGATTTTTTTTATTTAAAAAAAAAAGCAATGGATTGATCATGATATTAAATGTGAGAATTTGTTCCGGTTCTCATGGATGTTTTTTGAGGATTTGTTTTGACCTTATTATGGCAAACTTAAGCATGACCGCTAGACAAGACATGTCTGGGCTGGGCTTTTGTGTGTCAAATTTCTTTTGTAATATCTCTTTGAGCAAAAATCAAATTGACACATTTTTATATTTGAAAAAAATAGAGGTTTAGAACAGAAAGATTGTTTTTATGTGTGTTCGGTTATTGCACCAGTGATTTTTAAGAGGTTTGCTTGATTGTAGAATCATTCACAACAATCACAACCCTGAGGAAAAAGCATAGTGGTGCATAAGAAATACATTCAAATCTGTGCACCTTATATTTTTGCACCTTTGAGTTTATAGGTTTTTAAAAAATGTATTGAGTGACAATAATGGCACTAATTGGAAAATAAAAATATATTGATTAAAAATAATATTGACACCAGTTGGTTTACAAAATCAGTAATAAAAATATTTTTTTTTTTTAAAAAACTATTCAAATCGTAACAAAAATCCCTTTTTATAGGGCGAAAGCAAACCACTCCAATAATAAGCAAACTTAAAAGTGAAAGAAATTCAATGTTTGTGACACAAGAATTCAATGAAATGAAGTGAACACACACAAACAAAAAAGGGAGGAAAAGGGCCAAATGTGGTTCGAACGTACTTGAGCTCTTGATTTAACTCATCCAATCAGTGAAGTGCATGTGAAACAGGTTCAGTATCTTGCTCAAGGACACTTCAGTTGAGGCACCTGCTGATCCAGCATTTGAGCCTGTTCTCAAGTTAAGGCGTTGTTAACAACTCTGTAATCCTTATTCATATTCATTATCGTCTAATTTCTCTAGATCACAAGAGAAAGGCTTTATGGTTCCAGGCAGCACCCAGGAGGTCATAGCCCAATTCACACTATCTCAGGACCTCATAGTTCCATCCATCCACTCCATGGCTCCATGTCTCCCCCTACACCTCGCTCCATGCCCTCTTCTCCCTCCAGGATGCCCTATGGTCACTCTGCTCCCTTGACAGCTGGAGCTACTCTACCCAGAGAGCGTCTGTCCTCCATGCCTCCTAGCCGCTCCATCACACCTTGCCCTAGTGCCATTTTGGAGAGACGGGATGTTAAACCTGACGAGGATGTGAACAATAAGAGTGTCGTGCTATACGGAGAACAATACGGTCAACCTGAAGCCAGACTCAGCATCGCTTCTTCTCAGGGCAGCCATTCTGGAGATGTTCCAGACGGAGCTGCATACATCCAGCATCGTTCCTCTATCAAGTCTGCAGGAGCTTACATGGAAGGCCAGGATCAGCAGCTTACCCTCTACAGACAGAAATCACGCAAATACTCTGAGAGTCAGCTCACCTCAGTTTGTCCAAAAACTCCCCCTGGTTCCCCTCAGAGGGTCAATGAGGTCAGAATGATTGACATGCAACCAGGCCAAAACTCCCACATGCCCTCACAGGGAGTGGCAGTGGAAAGGGTGTCACCTGTTCGAAGGTCTTTCCGTAAGGACAGTAATGGCACTATCGAGGCGCTAAACAGGGCAAGAGGAAAATTTGGATCAACCAGTTCTCCTGTTTTTACCGACCTACCGCCGGGTCATGGAGAAAGGCCATTTCCAGGACACATGCTAGCTGAAGATCCTCAGAGGTGAGAGATCTGTACAGAAAACATTCATGTGATAAATGGAAAAAAATGTTTTTAACAGGGGTGGTGCAGTTCTCCCTTTGGGTGCTTAATTGCCATTGGAAAATTGTCCATAGGTGTGATATTTTTGCACCTTACAAGTTTATAGGTTATAAAAAAATGTATTGAGTGACAATAATGGCACTAATTGGAAAATAAAAATATATTGATTAAAAATAATATTGACACCAGTTGGTTTACAAAATCAAAAGAGTGAATGTGTGTGTCTGTGTTCGGTTAGCCAGAGTTTGTGTCCCACCTCAAACCCAGTAGCTGAGATTGGATTCAGAAATGGAAAAAGTGGTAGAATATGGAGGGATGGGATGGGTCGATTATATTAATAATTAATTTAAAACAATAAGTTTGAAAATTGTTTCATCCATAAACACTATTGGCTCACTGAAGAAATGAATTGGAAAATGACAAATCTTTTCTGGTTTCTAAAGATAAGAAACTAATTAGATATGTCTTGTTTGTATCTCATTTATGCTTAGAATAATCCTAATTATAACGTAGTTACATAAGTATCTCATTTAAAAAAAAAATTGTTTGTTGTGACACCTCAGTTCACAAACACGTTCACAAATAGGATTTTTTGCCAAAACATGCTTCAGTTCACAAACTAATCTTTATTGATGAACAAAATCTGCTTTCTGTACTCGATTACACAGCAGGGATTGTCTGAAGGCAGTGTAGTGAATTTGAAGTTGAGATTTTTTTTTTTTTACTTTTTATCCAAAGAATCTCTACCGGAGTGATTCTACTCATCACAACACACTGCAAGAAAACAATGCCTTGTGAGGCGCAACATTAATATTTGTCTGAAAACAAGTTCAGGAGAATTTGAGTCTAGAAAGTTGCCTTTAGGTGAGTGAGCGTGTGAATGTGTGTAGAGTAGCTGAGAGAGCTCCTGGTGATCCAGAAACAGAAAACGGGCTCAGAAAATGGTTGGATGCAGTCAATTAACATGGCAAAAAATACTCAATTATTACAATTATGATGGACTAGACATTAAACTGGAAAAACTAGTTGTTCTCCTCACCAGCTTTGTCCACACTTATCTTTTCTTAATTTTTCTGCTCTTTAAGTAATTAAGTTATTATTATTTAATTATTATGTTAGATGTGAGCAGTGTTAAAGGAAGCAAGTCTACAAAAAAGTCTGAACTCTGGCTTTTCATTGAACTAAAATATTCTTGAACTGAATCCTCTCATCTTGGACATTTTGTTGTAGCCATTAAAGTTGGTTCAGACCGTTTGACTTTGTTGTGTGGGATTTTTTTTGGCAGTGAAAGAATAAAGGCCATGGAGCAGCAGATAGCCAGTCTTACGGGCCTGGTTCAGCACGCTCTTTTCAAGGGATCAAACACAAGTGCTAACGGAACCTCCAGGTAGATTCAAATTCTAGTTATTTATTTTTTTGTATTTCATTTCTCAAGTCAATTTCTAAAAAAAATTTCAGTGAGAAATCAGAAAGCTTGGGATCTCCTACTCACATCATGAGCAACACTGGTTTGCTCACTTCGCCATTGATTCCAGTGAATACAGGTGAATTTCACTCAAACTCTGTATGTTTTATTTTAATGTAAATGCACATTGTGTCACCAGCTTTATACATCTATTAAATCTTTTTTTTTTTTATTAGTTGGTGATGGAGCTGAAACTAAGATCCCAACTGTGCTTAAAGATGCTTGGTTTGTACATTCTCAGTCAGCCGTTAAAGACTCTGCTTTATGCTCCAGCCTCTCCACCTTCAGGAGGAATGTTTCTGACCTGAGACTACAACTCAACCTCCTCAAGCAGACGCAGGTACAACGAGAATCATACTTGACATTCCTAGCAGCTACAAGTGACTAGATCTGTTTCAGTAGCAACAATTATAAAACTCTGTGATGTTTACGACACATCAAATGAACAAAAATTCATACATTTGTTTCATCCTCTCGTGTACAGATTCAAAACCAAGAAACTATGAGACTAATGCTGCGAGAGGCCGAGCTAGTGATCTCGGAAAAGGTTGCAGACACACTGCTTCTCTTTGAGGATCCAGTTCACATACAGAAACTCCATGTGGAAGAAGAACGGAACAGATACCTTAGAGTGCAGGAGAAAGCTCTCTTACAGCTCGGGTAAGACAACACAACTTCATAAAAATTGTGAACTAGTTTATAGACAACAATGTCTTGTATCTTGACACAATCTACTCATTAAAGAGCAGAGGTGTACCTGAGTACCTGAAAACCATACTTGAGGAAAAGTATGAATACCTTACTGCAAAAATTATTCCATTACAAGTTACAATTACCATTACAGGCCTGCAACATTCCTAAAGTACTTTACACCACTGCAAAAAGATGACTATCTAGAAAAAATAGATTTTTGTGTCGCTACTTCAAAATAAGATGTTAATGGTCTAATCTAAGTTTCCAGTTAACATAGCATTTAAATACACAATTAACTAATTTTACATATTTAGCAAAAGACTTACTAGATTGGTTGTCTTTGGTAGTTTAAATTAATCATTCCTTACCTTGGTCAAAGGCAAGTTTTTTCAAACAATGAGACTTGGTGAAAAAGTCATTGTGTTTGACTTGTATGGGTTCTTTGTTACCTGTCACAATCACTCATTATTATTTGAACATATTATGTGGATTAGAAAGACAAGCAAGGATTGGTTGGAGTCTACTCGAAACATTAGTATGTTTTATTCCACAAATTAAAGTCTTTCTATTCTTAAACCAATATGATTGCTAAATTTAAAAAGCTTGTTGTAACAAGCCCATGCTGTAAAACGATAAACGTCAAAATCATGGGAAAAGCCTCGAGTTTCCCCCCTGGTTAATCCCAGGAAAATAGAGGGTTTTTTTTCTCACGGGGCTACTAACTGTGAAAGTCATGACCATCAATCCACCACCAAGCCAAAGATCTCAAATGTTTCATTGGGGAACTTGTTAGAACATTTGGTTATGATGATCCTCTAAAGGTATTTGACTAAAGGCAGACTTTTGGTTTCACGTCTCTACTTACACAGCCAAACTCTACTGAGAGTCGACAGTAAACAAGCCTACAGCACGTCAAACTGTTCCCAGCATTTAGCACAACAGCCTTTTAGCGTTTTGAAAACTGCATGTTGCAAGGTACGGAATTAATTTCAAAGGAAACTAAATGTGAATTTAAACTTAAAGTGCAAGGTAAAAAAAGCAACATTTAGTTTTTTGTTTGAGATACGATAAAACCAATATTAAATTAAACATTTTTTTTCATTAAATGTATCAAAATTCAGTGTGTAAGCATAAAACTTTAACTTCACAGTCATTTAGCAGACGTTCCGCAGACATCATAAATTTAATAAATGCTTTTAAAAATCTCATTAAAAAAAATTCTCGTAGTATATTATTTGTACTTTATTAATATGCATGTACTTTCACAGTGTAAAAACATACATAGTTTCCTCTGTGTATCAAGATAAATTAAAAACAAAACGTATCTTGTTTTGAACCAAGTTAATGACAGTTTTTAAGGCGTTTTAAATATTTGAATTTTTAAATATTACTAGTTTTTTATTTATAATTACTTTTTCTGGTTTTTATTCGCACTGTCAATGTAAACTCCATGTTTTAACTGTGAAATTGCCTGATCTTTTAAAGTTTAAACTGAAATTAGAAGCTCAAAGCTAAAGAACTAGTCCGCATTTTTATTTTTCTGCCACAATCACAGGGCGCTGGAAAACGATGTGGAAAATCTCAGAAGGGAATCTATTTCATCCATGAGCCAGCGACCTGTCACAGTGGGGGATGTAGAAAAAGTAGCAGTAAATCTGCGAACAGTGGGTGAAGCTTTGACCAGGCTTAAAGGTATTTTATTTCCTCACAGTATGTTATTTTAAACGTATTATAATTGATGCTCACACCTTTCCAGGCGAGTACCCAGCTCTGCAGCTAAAAATGCGCAGCGTGCTGAGGACGGAGGTGGAGGCTGTGCACTTCCTAAAAGAGGAACCTCACAAGATGGACACGATGCTGAGGAGAGTCCAATTTCTCACTGAAACTCTCAATGGATTGAGGAGGTAAAAAGCTAGGATGCTTTTAATCATGGAATTGCATTGGTTGTAATCCTGTTTACTTCTGCAGGCATGCCATTGAGAACCAGAACCATGTATCTGACCAAGTCCATGTGAGGGCAGGGTCTTTAGATTCAACTGCCTTTATAGAGGAGAACAAAGCTACCAAACATGTTTGTGATTCAGCCTCATCACACGTCCAAGATGGATGTTCTGATGCTGTCTCTGGTTCTCCTGTCACTGTGCGCCATGTCCACACCCCACCCATCAGTTCCCATCACCCAAGCCCCCCACGCACTCCCACCCATGGTCGAGACTCTCCCAGTGTGGCCAAGGTCAGCCCCAGAAGCAGAGACAACAGCCCGGGCTTGACAAAGCGAGCAGCACCGCAGACCCAGGAAGCCCAGATGATTCCTGTTGTCATCACAAGTGGATCGTCCGCAAAAATGACGTCGGTCAACGCGTACAGCACGGATCCTGAAGAGGTGTGGCTTATTACTGTAACTTTTAAATGGCTGAGATGAATAGACAAGCATAATAAAATAGTGTGTGTTTATTTAGATATCACCTACAAATTATATTCTTGAACACTGAAAAGCTGTGATTTTACCTCATCCTTGGTGGGATTTTTTTAAGTCAGAGTGGGCAGCAGAGGGGGGCAACATTCACTCAGCTGGTCTTCAGGGCCAGAACCAATTGGAAATGCTTCTTCTACAGACACAAACCAACCTCATAAAGGCCATTCCTCATCTGGAAGTGAGCAACCGGGAGGAAGTTACTTCTTCCCATCCTTCCAGTGTCCTGGGTGATGAAGTGGATTCTTCACTTTTCTTTTCTTCACTTGGTGGTAGGTTTAAAGGCTTCCAAGCATTGAGTATGTCTTGTGATAACAACATGCATGTTACAGAATTTACTTAAATCAAGGGTTTCTAATTTATGTCCCGGTAGGTTTTGCACCACAAACAATCTAGATATTTTGTAAAACCTCTATTAGAAGGCCACCATGTTGGAAAGGTTGAAAATTATGCCTCCTAAAAGAGGTTATTACGGTTAGAATTCCTAGTAGCTCAGTCGGTAGAGCGCTGGTGTTTGAAACAGTGAATCGTGGGTTCGATTGCCAGGAATTTGTTGAACTGTAAAAAAAATTGTAATGAATTGTAAGTCGCTTTGGATGAAACCATCTGCTAAATGACTGTAAAGTATAAACTACAGTATATTTCAATATATACTGTGTGCATTCTGGAATAACCCTTTTGGTTTGCCTTTAGAAAATAGTTTAGGAAACGGACAATCAATAAAAGTGCATGTTATAATCCAGTCTTAGAGTTTGGGTTAATACCATAAAGATTTGTACATAATCCAGCACACTAAACTTGAGAAATTTACAGGATTTTGTAGAGGTAGAGTTAAAAATAAAATAAAATAAAAAAATAAAATAAAATAAATGGTAAAGCAGTTGCCCTTTTATTCAGAAAGCAAAGTGCACAGTGTTATAGGTGAAAAAAGATTAGGAAATTAATTACTATTCATGTTGTGCTTTATAGTCAGAATAACAAAGTACAATAATTGATGTCTTTGGCTAGCATTTCACAGTTTGAATGGTGCTAAATGCCAGGCCGTCTAAGACCTAACTGAACTAAAAGTGGTCTTCTGCATTGGCTCTTATGACCTAAACTCTTTTCTGACCTCATGCAGAAGCGCCACCACATGATGGAGCCAAAGCCGACAAACCCGCCCAGACCGCTTTGGAGAAGCCTCAAAAGGCAACTATAGAGAAGCCTTACAGAGCCAGCGTTGACAAACAAAAGCCTAACTCGGACACGGCCACCAAATCGCCTCCCCCACCCCCACCACGCAAAACCTACCCCTCCAGAACAGGATTCACCGCTGGACATTCAGCAGAGGTGATCCTAACTGCCCGCTCAGGTCACAGTGTTATATACGCCTTTTATTTTCTCACATTAAAATCACAACAAAAATAGGTGTGGTGAGAAGCTCTTCGTGTGACTTGCTGGTTTAAAGCACGTCTAGTTCATCAACAATTGTTTCATTTCCCTCATTGTGATGTTGTTTTTTCTAGCAGGGGTCTGCCCTTCCCCCCCATATTGTGACCTGTTTTTGTTAATAGTTTTGATGGAAATCACAGTAGAGGTTCCAGCTGCTCTTGTTGTTTTGAGAGACATAATGGAGGGTTGGTCACACTTGACTGGTTGTTTTGGCTATAGGAGGGTGAATCGGAGGCCCCGCAGCGCAAACCTTTGCGTGTGCCCCCAGAGGTCAAGCCCAAGCCCTGCACTCCGCCCCCTGTCAACACCTCCGTCTTACAACAGGAGGAAGATAAAACCACCACTGAGTTACAGGTGAGCAAACCAAACAGCCCCAACACCTTGAACGTTATCAATTGACAATTCTTTTATGGGCCCAAACACGTGGTACTATAGTTGCCGGAATATAAACAGACTGGAGGTGTCAAAGACAAAACTGATTCTAGATCAAGCAAACACGCCAATGTCAACATCTACAGAAACCTTGTCGGCACGGTTTCCTTTCTAGGATTTTGATGTTATCTGCCCTCTATTGTTCAGCTCATGTAATAGGCAGTGCAGTAGTTGCAGCAATTGCTTTACTGCAACACATGCTAGAGATTCTACCTATTTTATTTAAAATAAACAAACTTTTGAAATAAAAGATCTTGCCAACCCGTATCACAGAAAGGTAATTGATATGTGTGCAAACGTCCACTGAGACCTAGTGCTGATAGAGCCAGTCATGTCCAATAACCTTCTGCCCTTCCGACACTAATATGCAAAGCCCTCATTCATGCGTGTCAGCTCCGGACTACTGACTCTAATAGACGGAATATGTTTGAATGCGTTCCTAACACTGGTCTGTCACTCACTTTTTTCCCGCTGAATGCTAATAGATACAGCTATATGAAACGGGGAGGATCCGTGTGACTGGCGTATTACGAAATCTTTCAACTGGTTTTGACTGCTGAAAAGAAATGGGTCAAAAGTCCAGCTTGAATGAAGGGATGTCCACTCGAGGACTGAGTGTCTGTCTACATGCACAATCACGTATGCAGGCGTGTATGCACAAATATATCCGTATATAAAAATGATATATTGTGTGGGTCACAGCATCTGCACTAATTTGAGTAGATTATTTTAGTCATTTTAATATACGTATGTTCCAGATTTGACATGTCTAATGTCACACTTAGCACTATGTAGCTGGAGCATCATGTGTTGCACATGCTGTTCTTCATTAAAAATTAATTTTAATACTTTATTTGAAAATAATTATTTATCTTATTTATTTTGTTATATTTTAATAAAATTGAACTAATTGCTAAAACCACTGCTTCCAATGCTAAATTGTGATGGTTTGACGGACCGATGTTTATTTTATTTTGTAAACGAACACCAGGTGGCACCATTGAACTATTCAATTACAAGGTCTGAAAAATATGAATGAATAAAATCTGTCACTTTTGCGTTGTGTTAACATCCTTGTTCTATTAGGCAGCTGCTCGGTTATCTGAAGAAGATGCACTAGCTGAAAGAGAGGCTGCTGCTTCACCTGGGGTGAATATATACATAAAATACCTGTATAGATGTTCTTTTAATTTTGTTTTCAATTAAAATAAGATTAATTTGCTCCTTAGACTAATTTAATTTGTTGTTTTAAGTGCAAAGACTTTTAATTTCTTTGTCAGGTCCTCTTTTATGTCACTGGAACTGAAAAGACATCAGTCATCTCCTCTACACCAGATGACCAAACCGAGTCAGAGGAAGAAACTTTACCTGCTTCAAAGGTTGCGCCTGAAAATTCCTCTGACATTTCCCTGCTGCCAGATTTGCTAATGTCAGATAACGTGTCTATAAACTCCCTGCAGACAGTTAAACATAATGAAAGTACGCAGAATACCCAGAATTTACTGTCTGGGCTAGATAACCAGGTTCAGAAAAGCCTTAACCCTGGAAAGGTGGTGTTTCACAGTAATCCCATAGAGCTTAAAGCCCAATCTGTACTGAAGTTACAGAAACAGGAAGTTCCCAAAACGTTTGAGAAAATCACATCAGGGCATGAGACATTCTCTATGAGCATCACACATGTTCAGAACATAGAACCAGAGCGTTCATATGACAGCAGGAGTTTCAACAGTGGTGTAACTCCCAGATCAGAGCTTCACGAGACAAACACTGACCCCTTGTGGTCATTACAGACAAATCATACAGACAGAACATGCTCAACCAGCAATCAAGACAAATACACAGAGGAGGCCAGTCTGAGTCCAGACCTCCCGGATGAAGAAGGTCCTCCTCCACCGAACAATATTGCCTTCAGGGTCACCAGAACTAAAATACAGGCTCTGTCAACAGGGGAATACAGACAGCTGGTGAACAGCAAGGGCACCGATGTACAGACCGTTAAAGTGGGCGCAGAACCAACTCTGTCCACCCATGAAGAATCCGGACACAGTAAAAATCCAGTTATCATCATCTTTGATGAGCCCATGGATTTCCATCAGGCCTATAAACGCCTTTCCACTGTCTTTGAGTGTGAGGAAGAGGTAGAGCGAGTGCTGACAAAGGAGATAATTGACGAAGAGAACGAAGAGGATATCAACACCAAAGAGAAGATCAATGAGGTAAAATATGTGTGCCAGAGCGAGAACATGGTAAACAGTCAGAGAAGTGGCAGTGTGTGCAATGCCACCACTGTTAAACACCAGGAATCAGTAGACGGTTCCAACTTTCACGTTGAGGAAGAAAAAGCAGAATCCCCTAAAGATGCAAAAAAGAAATTTAAGTTTAAGTTCCCCAAGAAGCAACTGGCAGCTATTGGCCAGGCTCTTCGCACAGGCTCCAAAACAGGTAAAAAGACGCTGCAGGTAGTCGTGTACGAGGACAATGAAGACACAGAAGGAAACAGCAATGAAGTTAGAGAATCAAACAAGGTCGAGACTGAGTCAAACGGCCACTCACAGGTTTCCACTTCCAGGAGGCTTTCATCTCAGAAGAAGATCACAACATCCGAGCAACTCTGCCAGAGCACATATCAGACACTAGACAGTCTCGAGGAGACAATCAAGCAGCTCGAAAACACCATAAGTGACATGAGCCCAGCTCTATCGGATCAAGTTAGCTACAAAGCAAAAAGAAACGTTAGTCGAGCTGAACCTGAAGAGGGAAGTCCTACCAAAAGATCGGCTTCTCTAAAGTCCAAATCTCTCAAGTCATCGTCTCAACAGAAGAGGACCAAACTGACTCGATCCACCTCAAGCAATTCCACTTTCTCCAGCTCCAAACAGGTCTTCCGTTTCTGATACTTTACCTCCTGCTGGTGGCTGGTGTAAAGACCTAGTTGTCTATCCTTTTATCTTCCACATTGTGTTTTGTAGGTCTCTGTGGGGGAACTCTTGGGCTTCTCAAAATGTTTTTTTGTGGTTTCGACGAGACTGACTATAAACTCTCTGATCAAGCTGAAGCTTTTTTTCTTTCTTCTTTTTCTTAAAGCCATAGAGCCTTCTTGCTGTGTTGTGGGCAGTTGTGTAAAGTACGTACTTGAGTAAATGGACTTTGTTACTTTACTTAAGCATTTATTGGCTATTTTGCACTTGTACTGAGTAATCAAACATATAAGCAGCATATACTCTCTACTTGACTCCATTTGAGATTGAGTTTTTGTACTCCACTACATTTGAATGGACACTTACCAATTACTTTAATAACTGTTACATTGTGACAAGTCCGCATCTTTTTTTTACCGCGGTAAAGAGTTCAGAAGTTAAATCACGAGAATTAGCAGTTGCACTTTTTTGCACATTTGAGTTTGACTGAGATTGACATTCGAGCCTAAAGTTAAATTCTCAAGTTATTTTAAAATTGTATACTTTACGACTTTTAGTCAAGTCCTGAGACCTAGACTGCCCACTTGTATCTTCTAATGGAGTAATTTTTACAGTAAGATATATGTACTTTTACTCAAGTATGATTTTCAGGTACTCTCTACACGTCTTGAGGGAGAACTAACATGCATGTTCTAATTTTGGGAAAAGTTGGTGTTCTTACGCTTGCCAATCATATCTACAAGAAGTCATTGAAACTCATGATTCCATTGAATCTTGTGTCTGACATTGTTTTCTTGGTGATTTTTACAGAATTCCATTGACTCTGGTGCTTCAAGTCATGCTTCCTCTCACAAGTCCCGTGCACATCCTGGAAGCGTGGACAAACTTGGAAAAGCACAAAAGCTCCAAGAGTCCCAGAAGCAATTCCGACAGGTAGTTTTACTGTAGAGCTGCCGGTGTTACAGTCCTCACATGGCATGAAGATGCAGAACTTTGGAACTTTCCCTTTAGATGCACCATCCCAAACGGCCTGTTCTGTATAACTCGAGTAGAACGGGATCTTTGGTAGGATTTTGCTTTGGTAGGGATGGCTCTCATTTGCACTTCCTCTAATTATGAAGATATTTTGGAAAATCTGAGGTTGTTTATTTGCTCTGAGGTTTTCTCTTGCTAACTTGGAAAAAAGAAAATCCAAAATACTATTTTTGTTGCCGTTACTGTAGAGTATTACTATTTTGTGGAATATAGTGGTCTCTATTTTTTCCTGTTTCCTGTTTGAAATCTTTTCCTTCCTGACGTTCCGTGTCTTTCGGCATCTTTATTCACAGGCTAACGGGAGTTCAGTGAAATCTGGCAAGAGTAGTAAACATGCTTTCCTCGCTTTGCCTGCTTCTAAGATCCCAACCTTTATACCTAGCTCGTGGAAACATACTTTCAGCCATGCTCCTAATTCAAACAAGCTTACAAATCCAAACTCTTCTAGTTCCTCCAAGTCCTCAATCCCATGTCTCAGTCTGAGCTGGTCGGACTGTAGACCCCCGTCCCCGTCACACCCCTTACCCTCTGGTCCCACCCCCCTTCAGACCACTCAGAATAGCTTAGCCTGTTCTTATTCCTACGCCTCCTCGTCTTCCTCCAGCCCCTACTCCTCTTCCTCCTCTGTCTCTCCGACTTCCACCTCTTCCTCCTCCTCACCTTCCTCCCCCTCTCTCCTGTCTCCCACTGCCGTGTGCCGGAGAGGCCGAGCCGTACACATGCCTCACCTCAGCAGCCCCCGGTCTCTGAAGACCACTACTGCACCAGCTTCCTTTACTGGAGATGTGGCGTGAGCTTCCTGTTTCTCCGTGTGCTCTGACTGCGCTGGGCTTCGGCTTCACATGTTCTGATGGGGTCTTGCTATTGTCCAGAATTCGGTTCCGCTTATGGTGCACTCAAGGGGCAGTGTTGGTTTTTACTTGTTATAGAGTTCCAGTTGTTTACTGCAAAAATACAGTACATAAAAATTAGCAATAGTTTGGGATGGTTTTATATAAAATGTGGGGTGGGTTTTCAGTCTTGTGGAATCCATGCTTCTTCTGCCTTTAAATGTAAAACACTTAGGTAGTACACACACACACACACACACACACA
>SOMO01000110.1:155054-172119 GCA_028128575.1 Paedocypris carbunculus
AGACAAACGTTCAATTACACAAATATAACTGTGACTGTGATGAACAAAACATATGACTGAGATGTCTAAATCTGAGGCATCAATTAACGGTTAAAAGTCTTTTCTTCTCTCGCATCACTAACAGTCACACAAATTAAAATTTCTTCAGGCTGTTCCTCCATTTCTATAGAAACGAGTTCATGCACCCAGTAAACGTTGCGAAGCTGGGACAAGAAGCGAGACGGGTGGATTGAAACCCAAATGAGACACATTAATCTTACTCACCCACAAATTTCTGGCTTTTCCAGCTCTCCTCCAGCCACTCGGCAGTGACGATGTGCTTAACCACAGACACGGCGGAGAGGAACTTCACCGTTCTTGTCACTTTATTAGCGACGAGATGAGTGCACTTCTGAGCGCTGTCAGCCACTTCCCCTCCGAGATCATACAATTTCTGCAGCCGGGGAGAGAAAGACAGAGAGAAAGGGAAGAAGTCGGGGATGGTTAGAGCTGTCGGAGAGGCAATAGAGTTCTGAGAAAATGACTCTGATCAGGCACATTTATTGTCACGGACTCCCTGCTGAGCTGAGAGCCGACGATATTTAAAGCTACGTCTTAAAACCAGGTCAATTTGTTTGCAAATGAATGTCCACTTACTGCAGAAGGAGAGCGCATCGACTTACCTTTATGTACTGCTGCGCCTGCAAAGGTTCGAAACCTGTGAACAGCACAAACGGTGTGGACTCCGGTGGAAGCTTTTTAGTGGGAGTTGGCAGCTCTTCAAGCCTGAGATAGAAACCAACAGTTAGTTAATCAATTAGTTAATAAATATAATAAGAGCAGCATGTTTAAGCATTCTGTAATGTCAGTTTCTGAGAATATGCAAGTGCTTATTTAAAAACGATGGTGGCATGTGACTATTAAGGCGTTATCGGTCAAGGCCAGCAACATTTAATAGATAAATATAAATTTAATAAATGTTTAAAATAAATAAATAAAAAAAGAGCAAAAGGCCTTTTAGGTTCCTCTGTGTCAAAACAATTTCCACAATAAAAGTCCTCAAAATATGAGCAACAAATTATTAGCTAATATAAAAGCAAATATTACAGTTTGTGCAACTTGTTTTTTCATCATAATCGAATACACAAGACTACTATTATCTACTAGTGTTATTAAGTGAAAAAGGATTTATTCATTTATCATATTTATGTGCCTTTCAAAATTATTCATATGCATTATAACAGAACGAGCAAAAAAAAAAAAAAGAATCAGAAATCAGTGACATACAGTAACAAAGAAAACAGACAGACATAAGTTTAAATGACAGAAACGATAAATGACAGGATCACAATTTTGCAAACATTTTCTCGATAGATAAAAGTAGATGCCGTTGGTACATCTGACTTTCACTGTCTCAACTCACTTGAGCCTTTTGGCAGGCGGCTGCGAGGCGACTTCAGTCTGTTTCTGTTTCAGCTGCAGACGCAGGCTCTGTGTTGGGAAAAGTAAAAAAAGATGGCAAACTCGTCACACCTACAGCTCTGTCCAGACACGCTGTTCCATATTCATCCAGTGAGGAAGACCGGAGCAGCACACTCACCGCCAGCACCTCGGCTGAGATCTTCACAGGAACGCGCCAAGCACCTGAGCACAAAGAGAGGTAACGTCATGTTCTGGACCAAGCATGTCGCTGACATTGAAACTCACCCATTAGGTTGTGAACAAGATGCGGGTTTGGTGCCAGCGGTTCGGGTAAGTTGAACTGAGAGTATCTGCTGTGTTGGATTTGACGTAGTGCCTCAAAGTTCCCCAGGAGGATGTCACACAGCCACTGGGCGTTCACACACGGGATCCTCCACTCTTTCGCCTTTTCGTATTTCAGCCTACTCGGTCTGATGGGTTTGAGAGGAGAAGAAAGGGTTAACTCTACAAGACGCGACAAAGCACCAAAGAACAATCAACTACGAAAAAAAAGCATTTGAAACACCATTTTATTAATTGTGATAAGTGCATCTAATCTTTGCAGCAAGAAAAACAAAAAATGAATTCTACGTTTTATTCAACAGTAGGCGCTACAGTAGCACTGACACCTTAATCTCACAGAAATACATTTTTATTGTGTGTCATTAAACTAAATATTTTTGCTACAATCAGCTAGTGAAGAACTTTCAATTTTTCTTTTTTCAAACTTCTTTTTTCAACTTTACAATCAGAAAGCGAAAAAGAAATTAAGGGCCTGTGTCCAGAAACTTTTGCATTCCCAAATCAAAAGTGAAGTTACAACCAGAAAGCACTTAAAACCAAGTTGTGACCTCGAGGAAACATTTTGAGTTCATCCGAAACCGAGCAAACAACTTGAACCAAATCAATATATAAATCTCAGCAAGACTGTTGGATTGTGTCCTAATTTAAGTTGTTTTCTCTAGATTACAACTCACATCAAGTAATAAAACCTCAAATTAAAATCCCAAAATATACCGTATTTTCCGGACTATAAGCCGCTACTCTTTTCATATGTTTTGAACCATGCGGCTTATACAAAGGTGCGGCTGTTCTGCGGATTTTTTTCCACCACTAGGGCCGCTCTAAGCAGATATAATTATAATAAGTTTTAATCAGCAAAGTTGCTGGTGTTAAAACACAGGTTAGGAAAGGACCTATTTAGTTACATACATGGACATTTACAGCTCAAAATCGTTCAGTTCCTGTAGTAAATACAGTGAACCCTGGTTTATCGCGGTAGTTATGTTCCAAGCCCGACTGCAATAGGTGAAAATCCGCATTTACATATTTATCACGCATGGCCGCGGTGATCCGGGGGGGGTGGCATTCAACATTGCATTCGCTTCTCCGCGCCAGATGCGTCCAGGCCCTTCTCCAGCCGCTACAAGACGCGCGGGACATCAGCAGACCTTTTATAATTTATGCATACCTGAAGCTGTGAATCCGCAAACATATGTAATAAAGAAAAAAAATCTAATCCAAAAACATATTCAAAAACAAACATCTGTGGCTTGCAAAACTCTCCAGGTTTCGACTGCAACACTTGTTCCCTGTCAGGTAATGTTGTCCCCAGTAGTGTCAAGTGAACAACTGGAAAGGGAACTTTTTTTTAATAGAGTGGATGCGGCTTGTATGCAGGTGCGGCTTATAGTCCAGAAAATATGGTAAATATAAATTCAGTGCAAAATAGCACTTGGATTATTTTACATAATAATGCTGAAAATACTTTTCACATCCTCGAGCAGTCTTGTCAATATACTGATACGACAAAATATGACAAAACATCACAACTTAAAAGAGGAAAGAGGAGAGAAGACGATGGAGTTTTTCTTACTCTTTGCAGATGAGCACAGTGTTGCTTCGACACAGGTAGCCTGTGTATCTGGCTCCTGCTAGATAAGCCATGAGCTTCAGATCATCACGGTCACTGTCCGTGAATCCAGTCACGGAAATAATCTGGAATAATCAAACCACTGAAGTTATTCAAACATTCCAAACAAACAAAAAATCTGCCACAAGTGTATGAAGTGTATTATGCATGAATTGAATAATTCTTTCAGGTGACTAAGTAACCTGTACATTTAATTTTGTTTTGCTAAACAATAGATGATAGAATAGAAGCTTCACACTTTTTCTTTATACAGATGCCCCTGAACAAGAATTTCCTGTTGTCATTCAAAAATATTTGTCTTGTACTCCCACTGTACTTTTACACACGCTATTGTACTGCCATTACGTGTATTGATTGCAATTTAGTTTATTTGTTCTTTAAAAAAAAAAAAAAGAGACCACTTTGTAGTTCCACTTCAATATTAAAAGTATTGACCCTTTATATGACCAATGACGAAAATCTGAAAAAAGTGTATTTTTAGCCATTTGGATTTGAGTGTGGCGACGACTGCAATGATCTTACGTGCTGCGAACATGGCTTGGCCCCTGGAGGAAAGTTAAAGGGAAGATGAAGCGCTCTGTGCGGGGGAACCATCTTCTTCTTCTTGAGAACAGTGTTAAGCCAGTGAGCCGTCACACAACGCTTTCCTTCTCTCAGAGCCTGGCACGCACACAAAACAAAGTGTGAGCAATTGTGAAGCAGAATAATTATGCAATAAAATTCAAACTCGAAACAAAGACCTCAATGAAACAACAAAATAAAAGTCTAAGTGAAGAGCACACGAGTTTAAAATGTACAAAAATTGTATGTAAAGTATGAACTACAACATTGAGTTACTCGGGTGCTATGCTTGGAGTATTTTTACACTGACAAATAAAAACTTTATAATGATGCACAGTCATGCCAAAACAATATTTTGATAGTAAATGTTATTCTTTACCATGGTAAATGTACAAGTATCTGCTGTGGTATTCTTGAAAATGCTACAAAATCTAACAAAAAGGAACAGTAACATTTCTACAAAAAATTATTAGTTTGTGTCAGTTCTTTGGTTCAGGAAAACAAATTTTTAAATGATTTAAACACAATGCTGAACTGAATTTGTAATAGTGCTTACTATACTGTGGAACACAAGAACCATTTTATATATGAAGATGTTATTATTGGTAATAATGGTCCAGCAATAAGAAGCGCTGCTGAGTCACAGATGTATATTATGTTATTTATTATCCATAATGCAGTGTCTCGCTGACTTGATTATATATCTTTATATGGTACAAAACATTTCAGTCTATTTCAAGTTTATGTGAATTTATATCAGTTAAAGTGATTCATTCGTTCATTCATTCGAAAATTCGTTTTTATCCATATTTTAAAAAAGTTAGTGTTTTACAAATGCTTATTTTGTTTGGACTCGGACATTTTTTTTTGCATATAAAAATATTATTTTTACTTAAAAATATTAAACAACTAAACGAGCTTCAAAACGAGCACAGTGCATATGCCATTACCTCTTATGTCATAGTCATTAACACCAAAAAACTATGAATAAAATGCAACAATCTTCGATTTTTACATTTTCACACTGGCACTTTGTAGCAGTTGTAACTGTGAAGTGTCTTACAAATGCACTGAACTTGAACTTGAATATTTGGGAGTAAAGTATAGCATTTATTTTCTGGAATGAAGACTATATTATTACTCAGTACAGCAGACCAACCAGAGATAAAGACATTTTGCAGAACTGTGGAGATGTTACCTGCAAATAAACGTTGCTGACTTGAGTCTCACAAAGTAAATGAGTGCAACGGCTGAGAGTGGAGTCCATAGAGCCACCGTTGGCCTGAATGATCTGTGGTCAAAAAAAAGAGGGTTAGGGTAGTGAGAATACTGAAATCTGTCTGAGATGGATAAAGAAATAGAACCTATCTGGGGTCGATATAAATATAAATGGCCCGGTGGCCCGGACGCACTTTTAAAACCAACCGGGCCACCAGATCGGTCCAACTGCCAATTATTTATCT
The DNA here is from genome assembly GCA_028128575.1 of Paedocypris carbunculus. Classification (NCBI taxonomy): domain Eukaryota; kingdom Metazoa; phylum Chordata; class Actinopteri; order Cypriniformes; genus Paedocypris; species Paedocypris carbunculus. Next base: position 160,452 of record SOMO01000110.1, read on the forward strand.
GCATTTCTGTTAAATCGTTTCGCTCGCTAACTACCGCTAATTGTGTAAAGCGTTATGTGATCCCGACAGTCTTAGACTAATATGCAGCCTCCAAACACCGTGCTCAGTGCTGCTCACTACTGCCGAAGTGCCGAGTCCCGCGGATGTGCGCGTGCGCCGCAGCGGCTTATATTGTATACAGAAGTAGCAAGTTCCTCGCGAATAGTCTCGTTAAATTTGGGCATCAAGAATGAAAAACGAGAGTAAATAAAGCAGCACGGGTGAAAAAAGGCGGCAACTGCTTAGCAATAATTTGTTAAAGGAAATGTTTGTTAAATCACGAAACGCTAATGCGGCTTTCTTTACGCTTTTCACGACTGTGCAATAACGACACACTATATTATTAAACCATAATACAATAGCCAAACTACTATCATGAATATTACCCGAAGAACAGAGTATCTGACGCGTGATGTCCGTCACATTCAGACACAAGCAGCCTCGTCACACGAAGTGATCCTTTTGTCCAAGATTTCAAACGTCTAAACACGTTTGAAATAATTTATTAGATGATCTTTAATAAAAATATCCAGACATTTTGGGAGTTAGTTTAAACTAAATGATAAATTGAAATATATATTTGTATTTCCAGTTATTTAAAAACACCACTTATATTTACTATGACACTTTGATTAAGTCTCTGCTGTGATGCTGCTCTTTTTATATGTAACATGCTACATCATTTGCACTTACACAATAAATGTTCTTTTATTATTGATATTTTTCAACTGATACGGATTCATTCTGAACAGAGCAAACCAGACACTGCAGGGAAACTATATGACAAAACCGCCAAAAACACTTAAAAATGGGTAACCTTTTAAGATTGGTTGCAGAATATTTTGTGCAGCAGCCACTCAGTCAATAGAGCTGGGGTTGGAAACACCAGATCATGGGTTCGATTTCCAGTAAAAACTGTACAATTTTTACAAACTTTAACACATTTTTAATGACATGAAAGTTGCTTTCAAAAAAAAAGGCAGAGAATTGCACTTGTTCTGTTTTTGTTTAGTTTTTCTGCACTTTGCACTAAACCTACATTAAACAAATGATTTTCATGTTGTTCAAGCAAACAGTTATGTATTTCTTTTGTGATTATTGGGATCAATACACAACGCGTCAACCTGGGCCAGTGGTTTTGATAGTCGGGCCAGTGAACTTCAAAAGTTAAACTTCCCTTATTGTCTACCCCTGCCTATAAAAAAAAAAAAAAACATACCCTTTTCCAGGTGGCCAGTAACTGTTTATCCGGCATGTGATCAGGATAGTCAGCTATGGCAAAGACACAGCCGATGAGAAATCCTTCCTCTGGGACTGGAAAATAAAATTCAAATTAAAAAAAAAATGTCAGCTTCAGCCACAGCTTTTAAAGCGTAAATTAGAGCAATTTTCATAAATGGTGTGAAGTGTAGTGTACTTACTGTCTTGGTCGGGTTCATGTCCAAATAGCTGGTGAGGCTGTGCAGGAATCATGTTAGGTTGCAGCATGGTTTGGGCTAGATGTGGAGGAACCTGTGGGTTCTGGTGCTGTAAAGCCTGCTGATTATGAAGATGTTGCTGCTGTTGTTGCATTTGCTGCTGCTGCAACTGTTGCATGTGCTGCTGTTGCATTTGCTGTTGTATGAAATGTTGTTGATGCATTTGTTGCGGATTCTGCTGCTGCTGCTGCTGCTGCTGTTGTTGTTGTTGTTGCTGCTGCTGCTGCTGCTGTTGTTGTTGTTGTTGTTGCTGCTGCTGTTGTTGTTGTTGTTGTTGTTGTTGTTGTTGTTGTAGCTGCAACTGGAGTCTATGTTGCTGTTGTAGCTGCTGCAACTGTTGCTGCAGGGCATGTTGTTGCTGCTGCTGCAAATGCGGCCTAGGAAGCTGCTGGGGTCTCATTTGTTGCTGTGGAAATGTGTGTTGTTGTTGTTGCTGCTGCTGCTGCTGTTGTTGTTGTTGTGCGTACATCTGCTGATGCATTTGCTGCTGCATGAACTGATGAGTTTGCGGAGGCATCTGAGGGAACGCTTGCTGTGGCTGCTGCTGCTGTGGTTGCTGTGGCTGATGGTGATGCATCTGCATGACTTGCGGCTGAATGTGCATCATGGGATGCTGCTGTGTCATCTGCTGCGGGTGTTGCTGCGGTGGTAGTGCGTGCGTCTGCGGCTGTTGCTGTAATATTTGCTGCTGTGCTTCAGGTGGGAGTTGCTGCTGGTTTTTCACAGGATTAAACATAAGCTGGTTCGGAACTCCAGGTTGGGCTTGATTTACCAGGTGCTCCACACCTTTAGAAGAAGCCGAAAGACTCTGCAGAATCTACAAGGCAAACAATTACAGTTGGATCAGACATAATTCGTACGCATGCAGTTAAAAACATTTGTGAGGTTGTTCTTACGTGTGCAACATTGGACGGCCGTGAGGCCTGTTGTGAGTCTGTGTTGTTAGTAATGTTCCGGAGAGTTCTGGCAGCTGGGTTCCAGCCCACCATTGATTCCGGCCTCTCGACTCCTAAGGGCATACCAGCCCCAGTGCCGGGCATTCTTGTGTCAGGTTGACCAAAGGCACCAGGTACCGGAGGAACATTGGCACAGAGGTTAATCAAGCTGGTTTCTTTGCCAGGCTGCAGTCTGCGTTTGGCAAGACCAGCCTGTGGCACCTCAGCTGGAGTCCAGTTAAGGTTCCTATCTTCTTTCTCAGGAGAAGAGTCATCAGAGTCATCGAACATCAACTCTGACTTCTGCTTGGGCTTCGGCGAAGGACTACGCCTGAGTGCCGGAGAACCACCACGCGAAGAACCCGGGCTAGAGAGTCGACTTTCACTGAAGCTGCCATCCGAATGGGAATTCCTGTCATTTTCATAATCGCTGCCTCCTTCATCTTCTGGAGACTCGTATAATGTAAGTCTTGGATGATAGATGGTCTCGTCTTTCCTGATTTTTTCCTTTACAGAATCCAAAATCCATTCTGGAGTTACTATTTTGATACTGGTATGGCGCAGAGCACACTCATACTTTGCCTGGAAAACAAACACAAGAAACGTGAAAATGTATTCTGAACATCCAAAAATACCAGCTTTGTTTTAAAAGGGAGCGTTGCTGCTTTACAATTGTTGAGTGTTGAGTTGTTGAGTTGTGTTCAATGCTTTTGCAGAAATACTTTACTTTAGAGATGCACCAATACCACTTTTTTTAGAAAATGAGTACTTGCATTTCAGTACTCTCTGATACCGATTACTTATTAAAAACGTTTAAATTTACAGGTAAATGCTTTAAATTTACATGTAACAGTAGTCAAGTAGTCAGTTAGTGGGATAAAGTATCTTCAAGAACTTTCAACCCTTGTTAAGGGATGTTCTATCCGTCTGTATTTGCTTTCTGTACATTTTTATTCATTTTAATATTTTTTTTTTATTTAGCTGGATCTCATGATACATGTAACAAAATCCAAATTGAAATCCCCAACCAAATAATGTTCATCATTGATACAATTTCATAAAATGTATGTGCAAAATTTTACTTTTAAAACAGCTGCTGCTTTATTGAAAACATCACCAAAACAAGTTTAATATTTTTGCTATTTTGTGCTATATTTGTGCGATTGAAATTTAAAATGTGAGAACTTCCTGTTACATTTAGACAGTTTACGTCTAGCCATGGTGGTTGTTTGTCTCAGCGAAGCTGTTATAAATGACCGGCTTTAAAAGACTAGATGGTGAGGATAGCGGCTATAAAACAAAACCATTTTTAAATACCGCTCTCAGACAACACAAACCATGAAAAAGGGACAATAAAAAATACCCCCACTGTCCAGTTGCTCCAATAGGAAACAACAGACCACAAACACGGCTGTGCAGATAGCCGCTGTTAAAGGCACTCTGCTGGCCATAAACTAAACTAAACTATAGTTTATGGCCAATACACCCACTTCTCCATTTTAATTTTTGAAGAACAGCAATCATAAGATAGTGATGGTCAGCTGAGGCTGAATGTTGAAAAACAGACCGAAGCTTACCCCTTTTGGTTCAGGCACTACCAGATGGGTGCACTTCTTGTTAAAGTGGAGCTGACAATCACCTCCATAGAATGTAATTAAGGCCCAAAGTGAGTTGAGATCTTCTGACAGCTATAGGAAACAGAAGGAGTAACTTTATTGAAAGCATCAGTCTAAATATAGATCAATTAAAACATAAGCAAAAAAAGCACCGTCAACTTACGTGTGGAAGACATGCGGTTACACCAAAGAAAACTTGTCCGGACTCTGGAGAAAACCCTGTAACTCTGATTGATGAAACATCAAAGAGAAAAACATTGGAAAAGGACAGACTGTGGAATATTAAAACCTCTCAATGAGAATCAATACAAATGAAGAATTATCTCATCTATGGAAGGATACGGTAGCAGGTCTCCACATTTTACCGATAAAACAACCCAGTTTGGCTGAAACAAAACATTACAAATATAGACATCAGTTCATTACATTCTTATTTACATCATAGTCTATCAGAACAGTCAAAGAAAACACATCTACCTTCACCACAGGCAAGTCGAAGACTTCTCTGGACTCTCCAACCTCTGGATTGTCTCCATCCTCTGCTATGATGTGGGTTGCGAGAGCATTATAAGACACTTCTTTACCTTTCCCAGCTTTCAGAAGTTGCACAACCTGTTTAGGATATTTAGAACATATAATCGTAATCTGTTAAAAAAAATCTTAATTTCAAAATATACATCTTTTTAATCGTTTACAGCAATTCAACTCATTAGGTTAAAAAATAAAAAACAAAAAATACCACACAACAAGATAATTAATGAAATGAACAGTCCTTAGTCTGTTGATTTAGTACTTAGTAGTAAAATATATGTAAATACAAATATTGTAAATGCATGAGAACATACCACACCAGCTAAACAAATGTCTATACTGAGCCCAAAAGAAATGTCAAACCCATTAAAAGATGAAGTGAAAAGTGAAGTGGTGTTGTCTGAGCTGCTAACAGTGATGTCGCTAACGTCTATCAAAACCCGGCGTTTACAGAACAAAATGACCAAGCAAACCAAGCGTTTTTATTTCCAGATCATGGACAAATAAGTAAAACGACAACGGATACTTGTATAACGGTCTTTCTTTGAATGACCACATTTCTTATTGCTTTAGCACATATGCTAACGCCAGAGCGCTACCGTTAGCCAAGAAGCTAAAGGAAGAGCTGAAATATACCTTCTGATCAATGTCTCCCACCACATAGAACTTCACGTCCTTGAAAAGCTCCTCCGGTACTTTCAAGTCGTCTTCTGACATTGTGTTGATAGCTTTAATAGATTATAATAGAAAAAGGAAACATTATGAGGTGCGATAGCGCACAACCGGGTTGTTGGAAAGTAATGGGTACAGAAGCGCCAAAGAGGATTCGGCGGGCGATGGGCGCTACCATTTTAAGGGGCAACTTTGAGTTATATGAAATTAACAAAATCGGTGTATATATACTCAGAGGTAAACATTCGAATGTTAAAATTGTCATTTTATGATTTTATTTATGGATGCATCATATTTATGTGCTTTTAGATGCTCCAGTTTAGACGAAATTAAAAGCAACTGTTTTAAAGCACCCCTATTTTTGTGAAGTAAACCGCAATTAAGGGCGGCGCGATATTTCAGAGGCGCGTTTTTGCATCATAACGCGCCAAATATGATCTTTTTTTCGCGTTTGTTTATAATGTGCGCCTGTAATCTATCCACCAATTCATCGATCATTAATTTTTATATCAACTGAAACATTAATCAGAATGCATTGAGACTGACACATAGCGAATGATTTAAATATGACATTTTTCATTGTAGCTTTTTAATTTTTTCAAAGATCCATTAAATTATCAAACATTAATTTATGTCGGCAAGAAAACATACATTCATGTATGTTTCAATTTAGTTTAATCTGTGCTTTACATTATATGTGTATTACATGATACATGCTTCACAATTTACATTTATTGAGGCCGTAAAATCACTTTAATTTGACTCTGGCATGGCTGGGGCATACTACAACTTTGTTACTACCAATTATATATCTATGGATATATTTCCCATAACGTGACTAAACTGCAGATGTACTTTCTAGCGAGGATTATTAAAGCAGCGCTCAGCACTCCGGGTTTAATCTGTGCGGTCTGCCTCAGGGAGGCGACTGGAGAGGCTGCGCGGTCACTCCTCCTGCAGGAGATCCCGAGGATCACAGCCAGACCGAGGAAAAATACAAATATTCCTGGCTGAAGCAAGGTAAGTGCAGATGTTTTCCTTTTTTTTTTTCTTTGCAAAAACAATCGTGCACTTATCTCTAAGATTTGAACGCCGTGTCTGCTAAAACTCGCGCTCTGAAGAGATGAACTGCGGTGAGATACAAGCATGCACAAATTGGAATTACATTATCATTCTAATTAAAATTTTAAAAAATCTTGCTTCTTGTTTAATTTTTTTCTGTTTAAGTCCCGTTTATAATTTTTGATGTTTTTACGAGTCTTCTGCATGCCCATAGTATTAAACGTTTTGTAAAAACACGTCAGTCAGGGAGTGTGCACTGAATTCTGGTGTTATATCATTGTAATGCAACTGGACAACTGAGTGGATGCACAAAAAATGTAAATCAATGCTGCCTTCACATCACAGTTTATCTCAGTCTGTTATCCAAATAAGTAAAGTTCAAAGGAGCATTTAATAACCTTTTTAATCATAAATCATGCTTCTATAGATATTACAAAGAATTAAATATGAATAATACAGAATAAGAAATGTTATATTTATAATACACTATATGTGTTTGCTAAGACCGGGTCTCCGGTTTCTTCACACAGTCCAAAAAAACATGCATTGACAGTGGACAATTGACCACAGGTATGAGAGTGTGAGAATGTGTGTGTTTGTGTGACCCTCTTTGCGAATGGTTGACCACAAATTCAGAGTGTGTCCCACATTGTGCAAACTTATATACATGTGTGTAAATATGTTACATTTCATATATTTTCTATTTTTACATTTTACCGTATTTATACAAATTGTTCTTGTTGTTTCTTAGTGTAACCTCTTCCTGTTAAATTGTACTGCTGCTGCAACATTGAAATTTCCCCCTTGTGGGGACGAATAAAGGACTTTCAATTCAATTCAATTCAATTCAATTTAGCCAGAAGTTCCTGTGATGGGATCCAGCTCTTTGTAACCCAGACATGGAGTAACCAGTATAAAATGGATGGATAGATTGAAATAAGTAAGTAAGTTGTGGTTTAGTAGTTTGACCTGCCACCCTGGTGCTGCAAGTTTGAATCTTGGTCCAGTAGGAACCACAGCTGAAGTGTCCTTGAGCAAGACACTGAGCGCCACAACTTAAGACTGCCCACTGCTCCGGATTTGTACTCACTTTTTGTGTGTGTGTAACTTCAAAATAATATTTTTTTCTAAATATTGCTTTATTGTTTCCTCCTGTGTTGGTTGCTATTGTCCCTTGTTCGCTTCCATTTAATCTCTTGTTTCCCTTGTGCTGTATCTACAATAACTGTGTGTGGCTGTTGTGTCTTTTAAAGGTAAAGTCCAAGTTTTTATTGTGAACCTGCTTTGACTGCCTTTGTTCTGCTTCTTCACAAAAGTATTGGTTTAGTTTTATGTTGCTGTATTTGAGAATTGTAGTTCTTTAATCTTATGCTTGTTTTAGTTTATTCCTCATGGATGTTTTGCTTCTTTTTATGAAGTTATGTAACAAAAGTCTTTATTGTTTCCACTTGGGGTTTTCTTCCTTGACACACTGACAGAAACGCTTTTGAAAATAAATCACTTGAAATATCCAGCCAAGCACAAAGTGTAGTAAAAACCCATTGTAAGAACCGGAATAGGAGTTGTGCAAAGTCCACAGAGGGATAATGATGGCCTCAAACATGTATGGCATCAAATAGAATCAATTTGACAGAAACAAGAAAAAAATAGAATAAAGCTGTCATTTTGAAGAAACTTTCTCTAGGAGAAAACAAATCTTTGAGACTATAATAAGGGATCGTCTATTCATTCAGTTTCTACCGCTTCTTCCATTTCTGGGTCACAAGGAGCTAGAGCCAATATTAGCAAATCGGGGCCAGAGGCAGGATTCAAACTCTGGATTGGAGGCCAACATTTGGCCTGCTGTGACACACAGACAAACACGTTCACACACTCACTTACATTTACAGTACTGTATATGGTGAATTTTCTGATTCACCAATATCAGAGCTGATTTGCATGTTTTCGGACTGTGGTAGGAAACCGGAGACCCGGAGGGCCACAAAAGCACGGGAAGAACATGCAAGCTCTGTACAGAAAGACCCCAACCAGACATTGACTCACACCTTGAGGTTATTCTTGAGGCAACAGTGCTACCCATAGCTACCCATTATATGTATTATTCTAATCATCATTATTATAAAACGAAAAGCTGAGGATATTAGAATGCACTTTTGTTTTCGCGGTTTGTACAAATGTACAATATAAATGTTATTTATACAAAATTTTTAAATGTGAGCGCAAAGTTTGCTTTTTTTAATTTCAAATATATTATCACTGGCCACTTTTTTAGGTATATCTTAGTAGTATCAATTTGGAGCTTACTACCCTTTTGCCTTAATACTTTATGGCATAGATTCAAAAAGTTGAACTTTTTACCATGTTTCTATTCAACGATTTGGTGCACAAACGAGATCCCGGATACAAGGGGCGGAAATGAGCTTCCTCCGTAGGGTGGCTGGGCTCACTCAGAGATATGGTGAGAAGAGCTGACGAGCTATGCCATTCGGGAGGAGCTCGGAGTAGAGCGGCTGCTCCTCCTGGTCGAAAGAGGCCAGATGTGGTGGTTCAGGAATTCAGCAAGGATGCCCCCCGGACGCCTTGCTGCTGAGGTGTTCCAGGCATGTCCCACCAGGCCAAGTGATGGATTGACTAAGTCACNTTCTTCGGTGACAGGAGAGGCACCCAGTGTGGTGTTCTGCTGCTATGCTGTAGCTCATCGGCATCATATAGCCTCAAATAAGTCATACAGACCCCAATGGTAGCAAGAGGTTATTTGAGCTACTGTTGCCTTTCTTAAAGCTCGAACATGTCTGAACATTCTCCTCTGATCTCTAGCACCAACAAGGCAATTGCGTCAAAAGAACTGTCGATCCCTGGAGATTTTCCGGATCATTCTTTCATAGAGAAGTGTGTTCATTTACACCCCAGTAGATCAGCAGTTTCTGAAATAATCAGACTGGCCTTTCTGGCACCATCAACTATGTTATATTCAAAGTCACTTAACCTAGTGGCCATATTGCCATCACCTCACCTTCCTTCCTAAATAATTTATATGGTTGTACTTGAAAATGAAATTGATTCCCAACATTGTCCTTATGGGACAAAAGCTGTTGAACTGGTGTACACAGTTCAAGATTCAGGTAGTTATGAAGACTATTCATGAATGAAACTATTTGAGAATCTGCCCAATTAAAATGAGTCAGGGCCTCCAGAAGAAATGTGATAAACTCCATTTCGTGTTTCAGCAAGAATAACATTCAAAAATAATATTTTGCAGATTCATTGTCAACTGCAAAATCTATGTTTAGGTAAAGAAAATACATTCATTTTTTCAAGTAAAAAGATGATTATGTTCATACATACGGCATGAGAATGCATAAAGTAAAGCATGAAGTAAAACTTTGCGCAAGCATTTTGATTTGAACTTTAATAATAAATAATTATATATATATATATATTTATTTATTTATGTATTTATTTTTCAGATTTAACAACTCACAGTCTTGTGTAGTCCATTCTTTTCTATTTCAATTTCTATTTTTTTCAATGTCATGGCGGATGCAAGGCAGAACAGCTCCTTCAACCGAAGCTTTGAATACGAAAACATCCTAAGACCACAGACAGTGTTTAGTGTGTTGATCTTCACACTGCTGGCTATGCTTGTGATAGCTACATTTTTCTGGAACATGCTAGTTTTAGTTATAATTTTTAGAGTCAGAACTTTCCACCGAGTGCCTCACAATCTGGTGGCATCCATGGCCATATCGGATGTAATGGTGGCTGCACTGGTGATGCCCCTCAGTCTGGTCCATGAGTTGAATGGTCGGCAGTGGAAGTTGGGTAGAGCTTTGTGCCAAATCTGGATATCCTTTGATGTTTTCTGTTGTACGGCCAGCATCTGGAATGTGACTGCAATCGCTCTGGACCGTTACTGGTCCATAACACGTCACATAAAGTACACTCTGAAGACCCGCAATAAGACTACCAACGTGATGATCAGCTTGACTTGGCTACTTTCGTCCATCATTTCCCTGTCTCCACTGTTCGGGTGGGCGGAGACCCATTCAGAGGAGGAACTGGAGTGTCAGGTGAACCAAGAACCAACTTACACAATTTTTTCCACATTTGGGGCTTTTTATTTGCCTCTTTGTGTTGTGCTGTTTGTCTACTGGAAGATATACAAAGCAGCCAAGTTTCGCATCGGATCCAAGAGGACCAGCATAATCACTCCAGTAGCAGAAGCTGAAGAGGTATGAGGAAACTTTTGTCTTTATTTTGACTTAATATGGCCAGTCTTTATAGCCATTTTGCAGATAATTTCATTATACACTTATATAATTATACACATATACTTCACTACATAATGGTTCATGTTCTTATTTTATTCATAAGGTATTCATAAATATTATTCATTTATTAAAATTATACAGGGAAAACTTTCATCCAAAGTTTTTGATCCAAAACATTTTATTCAACATAAACAAATAATAACCATTTTAAAATCCAAAACTAAGGATATTTGTCAATCTTGCACTTTCAAAGGTAAATCTGATTCTTCTGTTGAGTAATATGAATAGTTCGAATTTACTCAGCAGTTATGTCATTATAGCAACCTCTTTAAATTGTCTGTTAAAAAAAGAGAAAGAANCTCACTTTTACTGATGGGTTAAAGCCAGAGCGCTCATTCTAGTGTGGTCCATATTGTTACAGAACATAAATGGCAAAAACCCACCTATTTTCCCATCAAAATCGACAGTGCTTTTATCAGTATCGTACTGATCTCACCTTCCTTCTTACAGAGAAAAGAGTCTGGCCATCATCCACAGACAGTGTTCAATGTGCGTCATGCCGTGGTGACGTTCCAGACCGACAGCGAGACGTGGCGAGAGCAGAAAGAGAAGAGAGCTGCTCTTATGGTGGGCATCCTCATCGGGGTGTTTGTCCTGTGCTGGATTCCTTTCTTCCTCAATGAGCTTGTCACCCCCCTCTGCTCCTGCCACATTCCACCCATGTGGAAGAGCGTCTTCCTCTGGCTGGGTTATTCCAACTCGTTCTTCAACCCACTGATTTATACCGCATTCAATAAGAACTACAATAACGCCTTCAAGAATCTCTTCTCTCGACAGCACTAAGCCACCGAGATAACGGACTTATCCTTATACTCAAATGCCAGTTCATTCTACTGTCACCATATGGAATGTGTGTTTATCTCAGCTTAAAAAAAAAAAAAAAAATGGGGAAAAAATGGGAGATATTGAAAGAAAAAATGGCTTTACTTTTACCAACAAAGTAATAATACTACAACTATGTTAAAATATAATCACATAGAGATAGATGGATAGATAGATAGATA
>SOMO01000110.1:186296-205626 GCA_028128575.1 Paedocypris carbunculus
AAAAAACTTTTCACAGTACATTTATAAAAAAAAAAAAAATGAACAAAAAAACAAATGAACAAAAAAATGATACTCACGGCAAACTTTAAACCATTGGAGCTCTCAGGGCCTTCAAACTTAAAATTTTTGAAATCTGGAAAACTCCCGCCATCGTTGGCTCGTGGCGCAAACCTTTTGTAGCTTTTCACTTTGGTGACCGGGTCTTCATACGGTGCGTAATCGCTCATGCTATTGCAAACTTCTTCCATCAGTTCTGTTAAGTGAGTCTCCGACTTGGCAAGAGGAACCTATATAAAACACAAACAAACTAAATTCTAACAAATTCCCTCTATTCTTTTCTTATCTAACCATTTTTTTCTTCAAAAGACAAAAAAAGCAGGGCACTAAGGTCACTGGTATGACCTTTTCCTTCCGTTCCCTTCTAAACACATGGCCAGTGCCACAACGCTGACTTTTAACCTGCATCTCTAAAGTTAGAAAAGTAGATCCCCTTGCCTTGGCAACTGAACAAAAACACACTGTGGTGTCTAGACAGGTCAAGGTGCACCCTGCTCACGCCCCTGTGGCCTTCCCCGGAAGGAGAAAGGGGAAAGGGTGATGGGGGGATGCCGGGAGTGAAAGGAGCGGAGAGTAGGGGGTAAGCAGAGGGGAGGGGAGTTGTCAACAGCAGCCAAGTGCAGGGTAAACAGCAGAGTCCCATCCTTTGGATCTTTTGGGCAGCTCTTCTCCTCCACCCTCCAATGATCAAAGAAGGAAGTCTTCCTTATCAGGATAGTCAAAGGGTAGCGGGGTTGGGGGGGTGGGGGTCATCGGAAAGGGGACAGGTTGCAGATGAGCTGGATTTTCCTTGCCATGTAGATATATTCCTGACCCCTTTGTCCCCTTTCAGACACAGTATGGACCCTTCCGGTCTCAGTGATTACATTATGAGGGCGTCTCTACCCCCTTCACTCTTGGTGATAGAAAGAAGCTTCCGTGGCTCACTGCCATCTGGTCACAAATAAGATAAAAGGTCCTAGGCAAGGAAAGCAAGCCCATCACACATCCCCCCTCTTTTCAATTAAAAAGCTGAATGCAGCTGGATGGAATAAAAGATAAGGAAATATAGAATCAACTATGTGCTCCAAACGCCGATTGGACGATTGTGGCTTGATAGAAAATGAAATCCTAAAAAAACAGCTGTAATTAACTCGGCTTTCACGCAAACTTTAATAGTAAGGCTTGGATTTTTGCACTAACGTTCCAACATGAGCTTCAAGATCTTGAGCTTAGATCGGAAAGTATAGGCAGCATGTGCTGTGGAGTTCTTAGCATGCACTCCTGAAAATGAATTAAATTCCTCCCCGTAACAGTCTGAAGGTTTTGAATAGAAGCTGTCAATAAAGAATTTCTCTAGGAATAAAGAGGGGGGCCATAGGCGGCCCAGGAAGAGAAAAGGCTTCTCAAGGATGCCATCCTTCACCGAGTTCCCATTGGAGAGCTAGGCATCATTGTGGTGTTAAGACACTGGACTTGTTTGAAAAAAAAAAAAAAAATTTTTTTTTTTTTTTATAATTTTCCATTTCAAACTATTCACAATCACAATTGACGTTGAGTAAATTAATGTTCTGGTGTTTTTACAATAAATCCAGCCGCACAATCCTAACCATCGTTCCAAAATAGGTGTAAAAACAGAAAAATTAATACATTCGTTGACTACATAATATATGGTGTAAATAAAGTTGTTCTACATATTTAAAATCGCAAAACTGATCCATTTATGGACTTCTCCCCAAACAAACATTTTGCCATCAGCTGAAAAAGCCAGAGCTGGTAGGGGAAAAAGTCTGAACTGAACAAACACTTGTTATTAGGCAGCGGTTACAATCAAAAGGGGATTAACCCTCAATCAATAGTGGAGTCAGGCACCTAATGACAGTCCCTGGATACCAGGGGTCATGGCTTAGAGTTCATTGAGACTGACCTTTACACACTGACACCACTGTTGAGAAGGAAACAGTGAAAATCTCTCCCTTTACTCACATAAAACAGTACAAGCCCAGGAAACATCAGTCTGAACTATGACAACAAATCACAGGCAACACACACACACACGGTTTTCCCTGTAAACAAAATCCACTATTTGTTAAAATACTTTATCAGCTTTTTCCAAACTTTAAAAAACAAAATCTCCGCTGATGAGCTATGCAACACCGTTTCATACTTTTGACTCAACACATTTCTTTACATTTCACAGTCTTTAGTACTCACTAAAAACTGATACACTACACAGTTCGAAATGGTTCGATAACTGATAACAAGAGTGCGGACGATAATGGTAGGCTTTAAATTTGGGATTTAATCCAGATTAATCTGTGTGAATTGAACCAGCAATTTGTTTACGTTTATTTCCCACTTTGAAATGCATAATTTCCACACTGTAACACCAAGACCACACAATTGTTTTTTTTTTTTCATGAAATCTGCCGGAAGTAAGATGGTAAAATAACAATGTGCTTCTTCAAGGCTAATCCAGATAACTGAAATCAGATCAAAACATCTCTCATACACACACGCGCACAAGATATACACTGATGGATAACTTTACCACGCACAAGTGGCACTCACATACAGGCACCCACCCACCACACACACACACTGTCCAGTGCGAGCAATCAATTAATCAATAAATTCTACTGATGTTTTGATACTTTCCTGCAATTGCATTACTGTACATGGCACCGTAGTTTACATTCCTATTTCCTACATTTCAACAAAACCATTTATATTTTTGTAAAGCATTATGGTGCAGCAAACTTTAAAAAACATGCTTCCCCGTGCTTAAATGCTTCCCCGTACCAATTACTGTATTTAGCAGAAACTAATAAACCCTACCTTTTTGTCTGATAGACTTCCATCAGGTTTAAGCCGGAAACCACCAACATGTATCTGCTTTTTTGGATCAGTCTGACTTATTGAAAATGTCAGTTCCTCTGCAATTGCGACACAGGCTAAAAATCACAAAAAAACACACAAACAAGTAAATAAATACACACAAAGCATGTTTGCTTTAAGACACTAGATTTTGAAATTTGACTGATCTGGCCAAGAAAAGTAAATTTGTAATGAATCATTAAATAGAGTAGGTGTAGAACAATATAACAAGAAAAAAAAAACCTTTTAGTGACATTACTCAAGACATATCTGTCATAAACTGTTATTTAACAGTTAAAAAAATACTTTTTTGCAGAATAAAAACAGCAATGCACTGGCAAGAAGCTTAAAATATGGACATTACTTGGTGCTTAGTCATGCTTGCTATATTTCCATGGTAACAAGCAAGACTGGGCGGAGCTTAGACTGGGTTTCTGCAGTCCAAGCTTTGCACCCCATAAATGTACAACACCAGTTTTGGCAGAAAGTTTTGTTTCAGATTATGGTATTGGTTTGCCATTACAAAATAGGCAAAGCAATGTTTGTTTTAAAACGTTTAGTCTTTTTTTAGGATCACCAAAAGGAATAAACCTTTAAAACCGTACTTTACCATAACAATTAACTCTGGATTCTTCAAAATAAAGTAAGAAATTAAATCTACTCAAATAGTAGTTTTTATTAATAGTAATAGTTTTTACCTTTCAAAAAATCCGAGTAAAGCTCATACTGAGACCTTATGTTGGGTTAACAAGTTTTGATAAAAAAGTAGCAAAATACCAATGACTAAAAAAAAGTACTTCACTACATGAGTTATGAGGTGTGTTACAGAGTATTGCATATATGAGGAAAAAATAAATCTTAGTTCATTTTGTTTTGCATTGTTGTGTAAGTCAATGGAAGGAAGGAAACTCTTGCTCATTGTTTGTCATTTGGATTGTTTTTATTTATTGTTTGATTTTTTTTTTATTAATCATTGACTTTTCTATATTCCATTGCATGTTGCTCTTTGTCACAAATAATCAAAAAATGTAAAACAAAGGTACCTAAAATGTACAAAGTGAAGTATTTTCACTGTATGCTACATACAGGAAACAAATAGGATTTTCATCATTATACTGTATACTTGAAACATAAGGTTACTTATTCTAAGGGTTTTCTTATTTTTAAAGTAAATCAATGGCTGCTGCTGACATAATGGTTTTTACTGTTAAAATAGTCCAAGCCATTTTTAAGCCTAAAACAATTGAACGCTGTTTAAGTGTTTTCCAAGTGTCAGTAGAAAGTCTTAATGAGAATTATAGCAAATATCTATTCCTCGTTTTTTTACGGATTAGAAAAAATACAGACAGAAAACACACAGATTAATAAGCAAATCTATATTCGATATATTTAGCTTCAAAACAAAATGATCGTACCATAACTTGGTAATGTCGTTCTTTGCATGGAACTCTGATTTTCCATTGTTGAGAGATGTTGAAAAGGCATTACATATGGGTCGGGGGCAATAAAGTATTTTGATTTAATTACATAAAAAAGATAAATTAACATATTTGCAAACAGTCAAGTTATACATGATGGAACTACAATTATACACTTTAGAATGACAACCTAAAATGTGTTGACTTACCGGAGCAGTACAACACACCATCTTTTTTTGAATCTACTGTCTTGAACAACACCAACACTCCCAAAAGAACGAGGTAAGCATGGTTCGTCCATGGCCTCATTTTTGTCTCCTGAGAAAGACAAGAAATGTGTTTCTTGAACATACTAATAGTAGGTGTGTGAACGTCAAAGCAGCAAAGCATGTATACAAATATGTTTAAACATCTGTTGAACCAAAAGAACACAATTACACCTTGAAGGTACAATGCACGTTCACGTGCGCTCGCACGCGCACACAGACAGACAGGGGCGTGCGCACGCACGCGCACACACAATTTTTCTAGATACCTTTCCATTCTTCCATGATCCAACTTTGTAATTGTCAAACTTCAGAAATTCTATATTGAGACACTATATAACGTGCTGTGTGTTGGTGTCGTGCTGATCCGAGAAGCGCTCCATTGCTTACCTGAGACGCTAGGTGAGCACAGAGGCGACAGAGAAAGTTTCCTTTTGTTAACGTGTGTTGCTACTTGCTCGCCACGGGAGACGAGCACTAACCGTTTTGAAATATTAATTTCAGAAGCTCTTCCTACATAAAAAGCAACTGATAAACGTGTCAGTTTGTCTTGCTGACACGACCAACAACCTTGCTGGCCGGCGATTACGATTGACAGCGACGGCAGCCAATGGACTATGAGATGGTTGCCAAACGACCAATGAAACCAAACTTCCGGGTATTAAAGTTCACGAATGCAACTGTTTCACCTCAGATCGAATTGAGACGAATCGATAGACTTTAAACAGTTCGCCAATTTTCAGAGGCAGTGTATTTTCCATAAATCATGTGAACTCTCTCCATTCAAAAGTAATAAATATAAAAACATAATAACATTCACAAATACAAGTAATATAGAATTTTAAACAGGTAGGGATTTAGTTTGATACATATTTGAATACGTAAATATGGTGGTCGTGCTTATAGAGCATTATTATAGTCATCGGTGTTTAAACCTGTACGTGGGTAATATAGTGAATACATTCAAACTATTATTTCACAGGTTTCAGAATCCGAATCAATTATTACATTGTTTCAGCTGTTCAGCTGGCGCTCTCGCTCCGGAAGAACTTCTGAGTTTGCGTAGCTTGTATTATTAATGTTTCAGATTTAATACATTAAACTAGCAAACCCACAGACATTAAATAAATGTGCGGTCTAGTCTAATGTGGAGAAATACAATGAAGGTTAATTGTAATTTTAGATACTTACTACGTTTATGTCTAGAACTAGAATATTAATGACGGTTAATTGTGCACAACTTTAATATGCTCTGTAGGTTATGTTTTGTTAATGTTTACGTAATGTCAATTTTAAACAATTTTGTAAAGATGCCCAATTGTTTCAAATGCTCTTTTCCACAAAACTATTGACAGGCCAAAGATGATATTTAGAGGAAACGTTAGACCTGATATGAAATACATATTTCACATTTAAATTTCTAGTGTGATGCATTATTGCTTTTTTACTATTTTACTATTTTGTACTTTGATATTTTTTAACACATTGATTAAAAGATTGCACGCTGTTGTGATATGGTTGATCCAGTGCTTTACCAGTTCGTATACCAATTGATAAAATGTATTATTAATAATGAAAATAGCTTCAGCCTTATGGTCAAGTTGGGCCGTTTACGTTGCCGACGTACGTGACGTCATCGCGCGCAGGAGAAATGGCGGGGAGTAACGAACCACTCGCGGTTGAAAACACGTTTTTCCCATCGTTTGTGGTAACGGGCATTTTTGGTTATACGCAATGATCAATGATTGATAATTGATGCAAAGATCATATCAAGTGGTCAAAACAGTACGCGGAAAACCCATCGGTGCTCTGTCGGATTGTGCTACTTGAGACGTGCTTCTTTGTGTTTCTGACCTTTTGCAGAAACATTTTTTTGTGATTTTTTTTTTTTATTTTGTTATGGTAAAATATTATAACGTGTAACAGACAAGTGGTCATTGAAACATCATGTATGAGTCCTTGACATTTAAAAATTATATTTGTTTCCCTGTTAATTGCAAATATGGAGGGTGTTCATCGCTATGTGTTCTAAATACAATAAATAGCAGTATTTAAGGCGAAAAAAAGTCTCAAGCGATAGTGTCACACTTTGCTTTGTGACAGGTGATTGTGACAGGTGGTTTCTTCACAGGGCCAGCTGTCCTATTTTTTCAGCTAATGGTGTATTATCTTTTGAATGTGGCTTACGGCACAAAGACAAGGTGTTCTTTAGATAATGGGAACCTGTTTCTACTAGAAATAACTAACTGGCAGATTCGAGGTTTTGCCAGATTTTAGCTGATTGGAACGAAGTAAGATTTATTGCTTTTTAAACAACATTGAGGGGCGCATCACTAAATCTTGTGTTTTTAACAAATGTTGAGTTAGAAGTTATAAGGTCTGTGATCTACTTAGCCATATTAATCTACTTTTTACTGTCTACCATATCAACACAGTTAAAATATATACGTATACGTTCTAATAAAGTTTGAGCTCCGTTCATTGTTGGTGGTTCTATTTAGCAGCTCAAACATTTATTCAAGTTAAATTTATTCAAGACTTTGGTCAATAACTGTCCATTTTGTATTATCTTAGGTATGATAGCAGATGTGCTTTATGAAGTGAATAGTTAGATTGAATAAAGAATCTGTATAATTGATGCTGGTGTAGGTGAAGCCTTTTTTGTACAATTGTTTTGCAATTATGTTGGAAAGTGTTGAAATGAAAGTCTTATTTCTCAGGACATCTTGGGCTTGTCAGATGAAGAGCTGGATGATGACCTTTTGCGTAGCGATGAGGAGACTGAAACTATGAGGTAGGGTGAACTTTTCCTTTTCTAGAGCATCCATGCGTATAGGTGAGCCAAAGGATAAAGGTTTCTTTTTTTCTGATGCCCCAAGAGTCTTTATTCTGAGAAAGCTCTAGCTAGAACAAACACTGCAAGAACACATCACATTTAATAGGAATGCTGTTTCCAAATGCCCTTATCTTGCTCTTTTGTTGTCTGGCAAATTTCCCAACAAGAATTACACACTTCTGCTTGGAGAATACAGATTGAGAAAGCTCCCAGTCAGTTTTTTCATCAAAGCACGAAGCAATTTTAATGTACATAGCACATGTACATTAATGTACACAGTGTTGTTTTAAATATACTTGGTATCATTTGTATTATTAACAGAGTTTCTTTTAAATGACATAATGAAATCAATTCTGACCACATTTAACAAGTCCAGTGATTAATTCAGGAACCTTAGTTTGTAAGTCACTATTTTGTATTTTGTACTATTTTGTAACCTTAGTTTGTATAGGTGTGAGTGAGTATGTGTCTGTGTGTCTTGTTCTGTGAGTAATCCAGGGTGTCCCGCCTTGCCCTTCAGTCCCGGAGTCGAAGTGAGTGATTTTATCAATATGGTCACTAGGGACCGGTTTGAAATTGTACTCCCTATTTAACCCATTCAGGGAAGTTACACTCACAAACCCGGAGCAGTGGGCAGCCTTAAGCTGTGGAGAATGTGGTAGTCATTGTCTTGCCCAAGGACAGTTGTTGACCAAATTTCCAACCTGCAACGCCTGGGTGGCTGGTCCAACTGGATCTTTCTGCTGGATCACAACTGCCACAGTTGCTGTGATGGAAGCACTTGTGAAAATGGACGTCATTAATCATTAATTATTTATTTACAGTTGCTGTGATGAAAGCACCTGTGAACAAAAGCCACAAGAACCAGCAGAGCCGTACCATGTGTCCCCAACTTCCCCCATCTCTGTAAACCAAACCAGTTGTCGCATGAGAGAGCAGAGAGAGAAGAAAGGAGATGCTGGTGAAGTTTTCACCATCGCAATCAATTCTCCTGGAGATGAATTTCAAGTGAGTTACCCCTTTATCTCTTTCGATGGCATTGGTTTTGTTGTTTGACCCCCTCCGTCCCAAGCTCTTTCAGTACTTTGGAATCAAGTCCCTTGAGGAGAGCAGGCAGAGGGAGTGACAGTGAGGTGAAATTAGATCCATTATCACTCTGAAGCAGTTTATTTGTCTGTGCCCTGACAAAGTTAGTGCTGACAGCTTGTTTGGTGGAAGGTAATGCCCCCCTGTTGTCTCCATGGCGGAACTGAGCTCTGACCTTGAGGCCCGCATCCCTGCGGAAAAGAACTCATTGTGTTGTCGGAGAGACTCCTCACCAATTATCAGCCCCAGATAATGCAAAGGCTTCTATCAAGCTGTAAACCAAATCTGATAACAGCCTGTGTAGGTGAAAAGATTATTGACCCTTTAAAAGATATCAGTGTGACTTAAATATGGAGGGCATAACTGATGCTTTTCTCTTGTTTCCCTGTCCACCAGAGAAAGAGGTTATCCTTAAACGTGTCCGTGATGTGTCTTTTGTGGTCAGTGTATCATTATTTGATGGACATCTCGGACATTCTTGACTAAAGGGTCGCCTTTTAACTTTAGAATATAGACACTACCTTTTGATAAGTGTATAAGAACAATATCAATCAGGTCAAGTAAGCTGTCACTGATAACCTAGACTGGGAATAGGTTGATATGACCTTTATCTTGGGTTTCCCTGATTTATTTCTTCTGATGCCTGTTCAGCCTCTTTTTAAATCACAGGAATGATAGAATCAGCAGATTTCGTTTGATTGCAAGCGATGTATGCATTGTACACATGTAGGCTGCAATAAGTACACATTTATTACATTTATTTATTTATTGTATATTTTAAATTATAAGAAGTTCTGTAATGTCATTGCATAATTTGTACAACAAAATTGAGATGCCAATGAAAAAGAAACAAAAACAAAAGTGCATATACATATACACGTACGTATATACAGTATATAATCGTATACCGATTCTTTTTGTATATAATTATATTTATGTTTACAATAGAGGTGGGAAAGGCATTAATTTTTTATTAAAAAAAAAATGTTTTTTTTTTTTTAATAAAAAAATAATCTAGATTAATCTCGTAGTATATAGACATTTTCCGCATTAGCTAAGGGATTCTTTGCATTTATTGAAAATTGAAACAACTAGACGTAACTTTGATCTTGTCAAGGTTTCCATTGGAAATCTGAAAAAAGCCCCGTGGCTGCATCCATGCACGTCACATTTGACAGTAGGCACACAGGTGATTAGCATTTTTGTATGTACATTTTTAGGTTTGATGTGTTTGATAAACTTTAATGTGTATTAGTTAAAATCAATACTTTGTTAATTAAAGTAAAGTATATAAAATGTAGCTGTAACATTAATATTACAAAAATCAATATGATGACAATGTGGAGTATCGGTAATGTTTTATTTTATTGATATAATGTAAATATATATATATATATATATTATACAAGGGCAGTGGGGACGTTTCTCTTATCAGCTAAAACTAACATGAAGACTATGTTGAACTTCTTTGCCAGTGGAGCTGTCAGCAAACACACATTCACTTTAAAACATGATACATGGTCAATTTCAAGTCTGAAACCCCGGCAGCAGTCTTAACATGGAGAGCTGCGCAGCTCAATTGACATTTCAGTTTGTGTTACAAATGTAATTTGCATTTTGTCAGAAGTTATGACCCTGTGCAGCACCCATTTCCAATGAAAGGATGTGCTGCTCACCTACTGATTGGAGATGTCACCCGAAACCATTCTGTTACACAGAGCAGTGAAATTGATTGTGACACAGTGTGAAAGAAATAATTGCTGATTCATAGCTAGTTGAAAGGGAGACAGGTCAAAATGGAGCGTCTGATATGATGTTTGCTGTTTAGATCTTCACACCTCCATCTCTGGTCTGAGCCTTAAAGTCTATAAGCTTAAAACGTGTAGTGTATATATTATTTCGTTCACAATTCTGTTATGGTGCACCATACATTTAATCAAGGTATAAAAAACAACAGTCGTTCTGTTTTAATATATACATTTTATTCACAATAAATATTTTTTGTGAAAGCCAGATTAGAGGCATGTCTGCAGTGATGGCATTTTTTTTTTTTTTTTGCGATAAACGGGAATTTTTCTTCAGAATAAACGACCTTGGGGTTAATAGACAGACATGCGCGTTGGGGATTAATGGTCAGTCTATACTGACATCATCAGCACAAACTCACTCAATTCCCAACAGGCTGGTGGTTGATGGAACGTTATGAATTTATTAAATAAAATTGCTTATTCTTCTAATTATTAGCCTTCATTAAAATGTGATATTTTGCATGCGATGTGTGTGCTTCCAATAGAGATCTGTGTTGAGTGGTGATTTTTATGAGGCTTTTTTTTTTCATTCTGTGTTGTCAAAATACCAGATTGTTAAGTTTACTTTATGAAATTATTTCAATTATGGGAGGTTTATTGCCCCTTCTTCTGTTGTTGATATTTGGATTATGCAAAATCACTTGGCGGCTTTCCACTTAGAGGCAATTATGCAAAATTAGCTTTGTGTTTTGCTTTTGGATTTACCGGCTCTCATGCGATAAAAACAACTTTAGCTTGAAGATTATTGTAAAGCCCTTAAGAATATTTAATGCCAACGAGATTGGTGCTACATTCTGATAGCACATTTAGTGATTGTTTAATTGCTGAAGAGAAATCCCTATTCCTCGTGGCTCCGTGACGAATGGTGAATGAAGCCAGGGCGGGATGGGATTGGCTGAAATGAATGATTTGACGTATCAGAATAGAGTATCTTCTTTTTCTTCTTAGTCCTTTTTCTCAGCGAGTGTAAATTATGCATAGCTCGACATTAGCATCATGTCAGCTACACTACAAGAGGCTGACTAGGGTTGCAGATGTCTTCATCCGCTAAACTCATCTCTGTTCAGTCTAAGAGGCCTGAAGAAAAACAGCGCTGACACATCTGTTAGAGCACCTCCGTGGCGTTTTATTCACTCTCCCCATCGCCTTGAATATTTATAAACTTGCACCAAGCATATAATAAGCATTTGCATTGTTTTCTGTATGTGAATAGGTTTTTTCCAATTTATTAGGATGACACAAATCATGCAATAAATGTAGTTTGTGTGTGATCTGGCTTTTTGTTTACTCACTGTTCGCTGTTCAAACTACTGTGGCAGGGCTCTTTCTTTATCTGTTCTGCATTTACCTTTCCGTCTGTCTCTGCGTGTTTCTCTCAGCTCTGTCTCTTTCTATCCCGAAGTCACGCTAATCTCTGATCATGGTTTTAATAGGCACAGACAGGCGGAGGAGAGATATCAGGCCCCTCCTTCCTCCCGCTGCACCACGAGTGGCAGCTCCATTGTCTGCTGGCGTCGTTGAAGTTGAGAGCAAAAGTGCCCGGCTATATTCAAATGATATCACGTTTGATAAAGTCATCCCTGGACAGAGACTGTCTGAAATTATACCGTTTTAACCACATTGTCACAGGAATGCAGTAATGTAAGTGCTGCTTGAACCGTGGTTAAATGTGGCCTTTCCACTCGTGTCGTGCCCCTCCGGCAAGTTCTATTCAACCATAGATTGAACCCTCCTGAGTCCTGATTGCCCTCAGCTCTCAGTCTCGCTTCCTCACTTTCCATCTCTTATTCCGTCTGTCTCTTTCATATCCATAAAAAGCAGAAAGCATCTTCTGTAATACTAGAGACACCTTCCCATATAGCAAGGTCAGTCTCAGGCCTGCAGACTCTCTCTGCCCGAGGCCTTGCAAATTTACTTTCATTTCATCAAGTCGATATTGCCTGCACTGGACTAATGAGCTGATAAATATTGCTGTGGTTTTGTAATTTGCCAGGTTTTGATTAAATGTTGGTCCAAACTAATAACAATTATTTTGATAATCAATGAGTCAGTCGATTATTTGATCGATTAATTGGTCTGGTTTTTTTTTCTCTTGCAGTAACCAGTGCACCATCTAAATTTATTTGGAACAATATATGTTTAAAAAACAAATACCCCACACTGTTTTCCAAACTTTATGAAAAAAAAAGTAACGTTACAACTTTACCCAGAAAAGAAATCATCGATTCAACAGCCAAACATAACAGCATTAAAGATAAATATTTAACTGTGCAGAAGAACAAGAAATGGTAGAATGTTGACTTTCACAACCATTATATTAAGGCTCTCTGTCAATATAACTGATGACCTTTTGAAGTTTCATTGACATTATGGTAAATTAACATAAGATGGTTAGATGAATGTTCCCAAAAGGCCGTGGACCTCTTCCATCTTTTATGGCCTTCTATTAGAGGTGCCCTACTAATAGAGGTTTTACAATAAATACTTAATTAATACACGCACAGGCACAATTAGACTAAACACACACATGAAAATGTCCAAGTCCTTTAATCGCATGTTAACCGAGAACAGTTTGTTGCCGTTTTTTGAAAGTTTGTTTCATTTTAGCATGACATTAATCAGTTACGTAGTTGTTGCTCAAAAAATTAAAGATGGCTCAGTCCTTTATGATTATTTTTAGATTTTATATTTCTTGTTTGGATACGTACCGCGTGACTTCTGTTGTCAATAATTATCTAAAATATGGATTCGTAATAGCAGCATTAGAGCAGGAAACTTTGAAAATAACCTTTTGTGGAACCTCTAGATTAATATGGATCAATTTTACCCGTTGAGTTGTCTCTTATCAACATTCACAAGCTGAACATTTTGCACAAGTCTGCTGAAGCATTAAGAAAGTGCCTGTCCAGACACGGATGTAGAAAGAAAGTTTCCTTGCCTTGAAAATTTCAATGCCCTTGATATGTGCACAAAGCCAGTCCCGGCCTGGTGTTTGTCCCTTGAGCATCCAAGGGAGCAGCAGCTGCTAACTCAGTGTGTGTGTTCACAGACACGGCAGTGTGTTTTCTACTGCTATTAATCACCAGTGCCCTGGCTAAACACTGTTTGAGTTAAATCTGTAAACATTGATAGCTGTCCTTGTGCAACTGGAAAGGTTTGATATGGGCTTTAGGCACATGTTTATTTCATTTCGAAGGAGGAGGGGGACTTAATTCTCAACTGGATGTGAGGTCACGGCTTTGGCATATAGGCTCCAGCCAGACATCAACACTTCGGTTTATTTTAACCAAAATTATAAGACTTTTATAATTTCTAAAGTCTTTCTTGACATTCTTTGTCATGTTTGATTGTTGTTTTTTCCCCAGTATATTAGCTTGTGTTTAGCCCATTATGAGGAAATTTGACCAAAATAGCTGCCTATTTCAGCCTGTTTGACTCTTGATGTGATTAACCGAGCACATTTACCAAAAAAAGCATAAAATTGTCCTGGGTGGCTGTGTCATCCATGTGATGGGCCGAGCACACGTCTCTGTTCTAGAATAAAAATGTTTCAAGCTGGTTATTTTCAGATGCTTAGGGCCACCCTGAGACGACGCATATTTTTCCACTCTTAAATGTGAATCTTAATGGAGTGCAGCACTTTAGAGTCGAGCTCAATCTGCAGTGGCGTCAGGTCTGGCCTTGGTGTGATGCCGCTTAGAATGCAGGTGACAAAATGCCCCCCAGAAACTTCCATTTGCCAGTAGGCATCTGATTAATCACGATTATCATACCATTATCATACAATCACACACTAATCGTACATGCAGGGTCCCATCTGTGGTGTGTGTGTGTGTGTGTGTAGTATTTTCTGCAAAGAAAGGTGTTTAAATATTAATCCTGTCCATCATTTTAAACTTCATTTTACAACTGCATTGGCTATTCCACCGACATGAAATGGATGAATTGCCTCCAGTGAAAGATCTCATTAATTCCATTAATTGCAGGAGAGAAAGGGCTGGCTGCTGTTTGTTTGCTCTGGCTGAATGACAGCTCTGATAGTGAGTGAGGCAGATAAAGATTCTCGGCTATGGATCAGTGCATTGCCCGCAAGTTTTTAATTTGCTGTTGTCAGAAGTCGCTTGGGTGTTTGGGAGATGAAAAAAAAAATCAGACAGCCCTGGTTGTTTTTTTGTCAAGTTTTCTGCATGATTTTAATTTGTAGATTAATTTTTTTTTATCGATCATTTGTAGATTTATTGTTTTGCATTAAAAAGGTTCACAACCTCTTTTTCAAAGCATTAGCTTCATAGCATTACAAATGTTTTTTTTTTCCCCTCAAACACAAGATCTGGTGATCTGTTAAATACAGTAGTTTACAGAATCAAAGGTGCATATAAAATCCTAAAAAATGTTTGCAAATTAACTGTTAAAAAAAAATCAACTGAATTGAATATTGGCTGAAGTTAAATGGACTTTGCCAATATTTTTTGGCTTCACTCAAACAGCATCCCAGTGGCAGCATCTTCCTCCTTTGTCGGCGTCAGTGATGGTTTTAGAGCGCGGAAGACAACAGTCAGAGCATGATTCCACCAAAACCACCTCCTATTGTCCTCTAAACCATCTCCGTTATTGAATGCAGTGCAATCCACACTTGGATGTGACCCTAGAGAGCTCCGACAGTCTCTATCTCTTTCTCTCTCTTCCTCCCGTCCTGCTCTGTAAATGCTGGATTAGCTATTGAAGGAGCGTGCATGGTTATCAAATTCATACAAGAGGCTTTTGCTTTTGTGTAGTGCTTTTAATTAAATCCTACCAGGGGCTGGAACTGACCTTTTGAGCGGAGAACTGATTAAGTGCACAATGGCCAGATATTTCTGAACCCCGGACTGTTGCATAGAGCCGCTGATTAACTTTCTGTTTAGGATGACTTGGCTTGATTCTCATTCACACATAGACCACCGAGAGGGTGTGTGTGTGTGTGTGGGTGGGGGGTAAT
Organism: Paedocypris carbunculus; assembly: GCA_028128575.1. Lineage (NCBI taxonomy): Eukaryota > Metazoa > Chordata > Actinopteri > Cypriniformes > Paedocypris > Paedocypris carbunculus. The sequence continues at coordinate 201,602 of SOMO01000110.1, forward strand.
CAATTCTGCTTCAGAATGTAGATTAAGAGCGATAACATCAGGTAATTAACAGAAGTGAGGGTGGCATTTTTGTAAGTGGAGTACAGTGAAAAAGAGCTGAGATGGATATTTAAGAGGATAAAGGTGAGATCAGAATGGCTAGCTTTTATTTGAAAGGATTAGAGGTATATTATCAAGGCTTTTTGTAAGTTTAGTACAATTATCCCCAGTGTGTGTGTGTGTGTGTAGGATGGTACTGCATATGTATACTATATACTGTATTATTCCGATTAATTATTCCCTTGTGTTTGTTCACATATAGAGGACATATTTTTTTTCCAGAATTTAAGGTGCATAGTCTATTTTAAAACATTTTTTTTAGGATTTTAAGTGTACTTTATAGTTCAACTCTGAGCATTTATCCCGGTTTCTCACAGTTTGCATCCTGTTCTTTGGTGTTTTCTGTGCTAGAGTGTTTCTGGTTTGGGTGTTGGTCTCTCTCCTCGCTCTGGGCCGCATCTCCTGTGCTCCTGCCGTGGACAACCTGCCCCACAGGACAACCTCACGAGACCCCGCAGTCCTGGTGAGACCACATTTCCTAATGACATACAGCGCTCCAGACGGTTCAGCAAACAGGGCTACAAATGCATCCGGTCCCAATAGGTTGTTTAGACACACTTTTTTTTGTAACGGAACCATCTGTTATCATGCAACTCCACATTTAGGGAAACTTCAAAAGCTTTACAATTAGCAATACAATGTCTGTATTATATATAATCTGTATATATAGTCTGTATTAAACTATAATCTTTACTGTCATTGAAACAATGTACAATTTAAATGTCACATTGGTTTGTCACTGCATTTTTGATGTGGAAAATGTATAAATTTGTGTGTAAAATCAATTATTCCACACTATATCATCAGCATCAGCTATAGTCGGACTCCTAAGGTGGAAGGAGAAGTAAAGATATCACAATCTGGAGAAATGTTAATGTGGCAACGGGCTTGTACGTCGCTCACTTTTTCTGTCTTTGTTTCTCCCTTCCTTTAAAGAGCAAGTGTTCCCAGGGCAGCATATGTTTGATCAACAACACTCTGCTCCAGTCTTGGACAGTAATCCGCTCCTCGCTGGACTCGCTCCCACGAGATCCTTTCAGCCTTCAGGGTTTAACAGTGACCCCTGGAGGCGCACTGCTGCTTCGCAGGGATCCATGGATCTGTCAAAGTCTGGGAGTCCCCACCCCGGGCTAAATCCTCCCCAAAAACATGGAGCAGCTCGGTGTGAGTCCATCTTTAGTGTTCCCTCAGGACCCAAAGCACAGGTAGTGATACCCAAGAAGACATGAATGCTTGTCAATGGGCTTCTTTCACACTTTAATTTGGGCTTTGTTTTTCTGAAAGCCTTTATTTAAGATTCGGTCATCCCCTCTAATGATATTTAGATTGCGTATGCTGACGTTACATCCTATCTATTGTCAATAACATCCTGTGGATCAGTTCTTTACATATTCAAGGTTTGATAAAAATGGACATGTACTGCTCAAAATAACAGTTTCTAAGCAAAGTGAAAAATTGAAAGGACAAGTGTTTATACAACTAAATATAGCTGCAATTGAAGAGTTCAAGCCTTTAACTATCAGCCAATCAGATTGAATAATGATTACAAAAATTAATGAACGTTCCACAATGTCTTACGGTAGATAATAATAATAAATAATAATATAATATAATATTAATATATAAAATATGACGAATGGATCCATATAGGATCAAGAAAATGACAATTAGTGAGTGGGTAAATTATTTGCAGCTCAAGCGTGAATGGAGAAATAGGCTACTCTGCCCTCTAGTGTTTCAAACCAGTTTTGGGCAATAGTTCTGTTTTCAGTTTGACTGCCAGTCAAGGTCATCTAGTCAAATTTCACACTTTTGATCTGCTGGCCAAGTATCCTTGAATTTTTCCAGCTTTTGCCAGACATTTTGGCTTTTTTTTTTCATTTATCAAATTCACAATTGTGGATTTTCGAGTGTTTTCACTTCACAGTGTGTACATATTCTTCACTGTTCGGATGGGTCAAGTGCAGAGACAAATTTTCCCACTGAGGGATTAATAAAATTTCAAAAATCCAAATAATAAAAAACGACAAACCATAAAATAATGTTTTTTCAAAGTTATTTGAATCTGAAATTTTTTTTATAAATACTATTACTAAGGTGCCCTGAGATATAGGATCTTTACACATTTTTAAACTACATATTTCCTAATTATTTAATTAGTTTCTGTTCAGATTATTTTTATTTGAGGTGTTTATTACCCCCAACAGACTTCAGTGTGGCTGATCTCATATTACCAATTGCAGCACGTAGCCATGTTTAATACCAGCCTCCATCCCACACAGAAACCTGCTGTGCCGGTGAGAGCTGTTGCCAGGGCTGTGCCGAGTGCCAAGCCAATGGCTGTTGCCAGGGGGATGCCCATTGCAGCTAAGCAGCCAGCAAGTGCCAAGTCCAAGATTTCTGCCAAAAGTCCACCAGCACCAGGGATAGTGGGAAAGAATGCGGGTCAAAGGGTCAAGGTGGAGCCACAAACTCATCCAGCTTCTCAGAAACGTCCTGCCAAGCCTGGAAACGCAGTGAATAATGAAGAGGTCAGTCTGATGTCCGTGACAGTCACAGCTTTATTTCAGTAAAGCTCGGAAAACAGTAATAATACAGCATGGCTTGTTGGCCTGTTTGGTTGCCTTTTAAGAGAGTTAAGACTGTTGCAGTAAATGTATGTTAATAAAGCCTTCCAACGCATTCTCAAGGTCAAGCAGTCTGTGTGAAAGCCGGTCATTACACCCAATTATTACCTCTAACAATGCAGTCAGGGAAAAATCAATACTACTGTCAGGCCGCCTTCAAAGACTCCCTCGAAAATCAATCAATCAGGCTTCTATCTGACTTCGCCGTCTCCAGTCGTGTTCAGACACGTGTCGATATCAGCCAGGATTTGAAGAAAATATATTGAACTGAAGGCCTGCTTATAACAGTTGGGCCTTATAATGATTTTCTTTGTAGTGTAATGAAGTGCTCGCTTTGAATAAATGTGTGTTCTCCTAAATAATACACATCCTTCCTCTCACATCACAGGACGAGACTTTTTATATGCACTGTCTGAAGCAGCAGATGCAACTGAGAAAGACGTTCATCAGACTGAAGGAGCAGAGGAGACGCATGCGATCGGTGAAGAAGTTCCCGCTGCCATGCTTCTGCCAACCAGTTTGTCTCACCCGGCGCTGGAGTAGCAACCAGCATCATGGAAAACGGCCGCCATGCCCGCCTCCTGCCTCAGAGAGCCAGCAGACAGGGCTTCGGAAACTCACAAACCAGCGGCTATTCTGTAATCCCCCTGTTCTGAAGAGCCAGCCTGAATTCATGCCGCCGAATCCGCCCCAGTACCAGGTTTTGGTGCCAACACTTCAGCCACCATGGTAACCAGCTCCCCCGACCCAGGGGAACAGCTCGCACCTTGCACCAGGCCTAAAGCACAATCAACCTAATCATTATGGCATCCATAGGGTGATATTACAGCGAGAGACGCACGTCCCACAGCAAGACCAGCCATGCGGCGATGAAGAGCCAACATGGCTGTCAAAAGCAGCAGCAGTCGAGCAAGCAGAGCGTGGGATCATGGCACAGAGCTGCGGAGAAATACCAGATTCCATCAAAATCACAGTGATAAATGTAAGAATTTTTTTGTTCTGTAACTTTGTAGTTTAAGTGTGTGTTTGTGTCTGTGTGTGACTTAGACTGGATTATTTTGTCCCAAATAACCAGTTTTCCACAGGCCTGCCTGCATTTTTTGCACATCTATGCTAATATATGCACAAAATACTCTAACTTGTTTGAAAGCTTAGATCCACAAGATTAAGATCCAATAAACAATTTTAGGATTTAAGTAACATAGTAATCACAACAACTGTAAATGCCACAGTTAATGTGAATACTGTAAATACCTCGAATATTTGGTTGCTTAGAAGTTACCATGGTTTCTGCCCAAA
>SOMO01000110.1:210168-228148 GCA_028128575.1 Paedocypris carbunculus
TTGGAAAATATGCAGTGTAAAATATAAACAGTGTATATATATATAAATATATAATATCTATCAACATGCAATAATTTTCTAGAATCTAATCTAAAATCTAAGATACAGAATTTTTTATGGAATGGTTTGATTTTTATGTGTACTCTAGACATATATAAATCTGTCTGTCTATCTTTCCATCTATCTATTGATAGATAGAAGAAGAAAGAGAGAGAGAGACAGACTGGCAGATAGCAAGATGGAAAAAGAGATAGATGTGCAAACATTTAAATGTTTTTAAAAACGTTGTATTATTTAAAATATTAACTTAATCTATAATACATTTCTGCATGTAACAGATACAGGGATAATCATGATACAGGAGTCCTATATGCATGGTATAATGTATGTATGATTTTATGATATAGATATTGTTTGTTATAATATAGTTAAGTTGTATATCTATACATAAAGTTATATCGATAGATACATAAATGTGTGTGTGTGTGTGTGTGTGTGTGTGTGTGTGTGTGTGTGTGTGTGTGTACACGTATATACATAAAGTTAAATGTATATATCCATCTGCTTTCAACCGCTCACTCTATTTCTGGGTCATGAGGAGCTGGAGCCAATCTCAGAAACTCTGTGTCCAAGACGGGAAACACACACTGAATTGGTGGCCAACCATTCACTGAGTGTGTGGATGTGTTTGTCTATGTGTCCCGCTCAGTTACACCTATGGTCAATTTTCCAATGAGGAAATGGAAGACCCAGAGTATGGAATCCTACAATAATCTGTAATCTACCGTACTTGAGATCCATCACTCCCTGACCACCAAGCATCAACCCGGCTGAAATAGCTTTACACATCATCATGTTTATAAATGCAGTATTTGGGGGGAAAAAAAGGTCCTTTTCGGGCTCAACATCATCTGCAGTGACAAAATAGGATGAAAACCGATGTATTTGGCAAATCTATACTGGCCGTTGCTACCTGGAGTGTGTCAGCGGACAGCTGTCGTGTGCTGCGTGTCTCTCTGTGGCTTTTAATGAGCTGGCAGTTTGTGTAATGTCACTGGTATTACAAATCCCACACTGACCATGACAACCTGCAGACCTTCTGTCACCCTATAAAGGTGGACAGAGTACAGTCCTGGAAGAGGATAATGGCTGCCAGCCCAACATTAAGCGCTGTAATGAACGTCCTGTACCTTTGATCTGACCTTTATACCTTCTTTTTGACACAGGCGTCCGTCCTGGGAACCGATTTCCGCCCTTTTATGTAAGTCGACTCCACATTAGAACCAGGTTGCTGCCGTTTCATTCCTATTTGTTTATGTGGTATCACATTCATAAATGTAATTCCCTTTCTTCGCTCTTGTCTGGACTTTTACAGGCCTGACAGTTCTGGCCTGGGAACACACTCGGACTCTGACCAACACTCTGTCAATTTCACAGTAAGGCTTAACCATTAAAACCTGCCTGTAGACGATAGAATATGTTCTTCTGGCTGTTTTTTTTTTTTTTTTGACAAGTCTTGTTGGAATGGCATTTCTGCTCCTTGGTTTTCATTAAAAAAATACTTGCATGGTACTGAAGGTCTTTGTCATTTATCATAGTGACCTGGATATTACAGTAATGGTTTTTATAGTGTTTATGCGTTATATGAACAAATACAAAGTACATGGATATAACCAGAGTATATATTAAAAGCCAATTGAAGCTCACTGATATCACGTAAAGTCCACAAACTGTATTTTAAACGTAACAGCCCCATCTAGTGGCAGTATTCTGATTTACTTTAATCCAGGTGTTTCAGTTAGGCGTTTACACTCTAATCTGTGTTTCAAGTATTAATTATATGTTTTGTGTATAGCACAGCTAGGCTTGAATACTGATATTTTGGGCATAGTTTAAATTCTCCCACCCTAGATCCGTTCCTTTCCCCTCAAAACGTTCTCAACCCTCGTCTAATCCCATTCGTTGCATAGCTTTAGAAATGCTGTTTAACAAACGTGGACACAGTATGCTAGAAATGTTGATTGGCGATGTTGATTCAACTACTTTTCTCGTCGAATCACACAAACAGCTGAAAGAATCTGTGGTTCACTGCCTCTTAGATAGCAAGAGCGCCGCATCCATTGTGCCCCCTCGTTTGTTTGCGACAGACATTTCATTCTGGACTATTTTCCAGACTCTAGTGTCTTGAGTTAGGGAATGTCAACATTTGCAGAGAGTGGCCCTTCTCTAATCCGGCAGACTGTGGGATAGAGAGAGGATTAGGGGCTGGTTTGTTTTCCTGGTCCCCTGGAATGTTCCTTTTACTGCGCTTTTGTACCTGGGCCGGGCCCAAGGTCATTCCTCTGTCTCCACGCAGCTCCTTTTGTGTCTTCCGGCATGTCTGAACCGGGCAGAGTCAACACCGCTCCCTCCTCAAAAGCCGAATGTGAGTGGAATTTCAATCCTTGTCGCAACACTCTCCAAATGTTACTTGCTTTTCTCATTAAGCAATTTGAGTCCCCCACGCCAGCGCTAGAAACGTTCTGTTTGACTTGAACGCTGAGAGAAAAAGGGCAGCATACCGCCGCATCTTTCAAGCTGTCCGCGTCATTCATCGCAGGGTTTGCGACTGTTGTCTGATCGAAGTCTGATGGATTAACCGTCTCAGGTGAGGAGTGTTTTTCAGCTGTCGTCTCTGCTTGAACATGTGCCAGAGTCGAGCTCCATTGCTTTCAATGATTTTAGGGGCTTACTTTACATCTCCACATAATCTGCCGTATAATGAATTCAATAAGGTTTGAGTCATCTCCATTACCAAAACCTAAATGGCCGTAGACTTCACTTTGAAAGTGGTTTCCAAAGATCTGGCCCATACATCAGTACTTTGCAATGTATTTAGAGCCAATGTTTTGTTTTGTATTCCTTGCATTGTCTGCCAATTTTTTCCAAACATTAAAAAAAAAAAAAAAGTTAATTCTTGTCAATCATTTTTGAAGCATTAATTACCTTAATTCTAAATTGACTTCTGAATACTTTTTTTTTTTTTTTTTCATCTGCGATTTTTGAGTTTGGGCATCGATTTAATTTATATAACAACAATAAGCAGCCCAACAAACCTGTAAAGTTTTAAAAATGTCTGACTGGTAAAAAGTTCAAGTGAAATGCTGTCAGGTAAACCGAGCTAACCGTGTTGGTGTAACAGTTGTTCTGAAATTTCAGAATTTTTCCCTTGTGGGATCAATAAAGGCCATCTAATCTGTAGTAAATGTAACCCTGGTGCAGATCCTTAATGTGCCGCCAGATGTCGCTGTACACGCATTTTCTTTTCGACTGAGAAGAGCTTCATTAGCCAAACGTGCGCAAACACACAAAAATAAGCTAAACCACTGACACTTGTAACGTATAAAATCATTTTAAAAATGCTCTTTCTGAAGCGTCTCTACCACTTTTAAGAAAATTTATTTGTTATGTTGATTGTCTGAAATTTTGAATAACGTTTTCACACACTTCGAAATTGACACTGTTTTTTTTTTTATTTTGTAAAATCATTGGCATACTTTTTAAATCACGAGACTCTGCTGGTTCATGGAGTTTCTTTCTTTTGCCTAAGATTACACTTTTTTTTTTCATCTTGAACTTGGTGGCAACGAATACTCTTCAACAGGTCCGTGTTCACACCTGGACGCCAGGTGGCGCCGTTTGGGTAAATCTCGTAATTATAGCAACAGTCATTTCTGTTTCTTTAAATTGGCATTTAATAGCTTACTTCCCTCCCAAAAGTCATCGCATTTTCGCGCGAATGACGTCACCCCCCGTATGCCACGAAATAATTCCCGCAGTACGTACCATGACATTTATTTTGAGTACTTGTCAAGAAATGCACAATTATAAACAACTGTCGGTGCAGTGAATACACAACAGCGCTTAAAACAATGACACTCGACGCGAACAGTCCGTTGATACATCGCAACTGTTGGAATTACCACGCTTCCGTACTTTGCACTATTTCAAAGAACGAAATATTATTCTGGAAATACTTTTAGATCCGTCAAATATCTAATATACAAATCTGCGTATAAAAATATATCATTTGAACGTAGTCCTACACGCGCCACACAAAATGGAACAGCCGTTGGCACATATTGCACGCGACTGTAAATATTTAATGCCGTCCGCTTCATATAATCTCTTAAATGTAACGAAAACAGTCACGTCATGCTTTGATACTTGTGTACGTTTCCAAAGAAATGATCCAGTACGAATAAATTATTGAAATGAACACTTTAAGGCTTTTCTTACAGAAACGCTTTCTGTGCGGCAGTCTCAGCTCAGATGAGAGATTCCGAGCGGATGCAAAGAGTCTCTGTCCAGCAGCCAAGAACCAAAGTGAAAGAGCATCTTAGGGTACCAGTGGATGCCGTCCTCCGGATAGGTGACGTCGGAATCACGAGCCGGAAACAACCACGTCATAATCGTGTGACTTAATCTGAGCGGCACGAAAGACCAATGCGCCCATCGGTGGCTCTTCACGACCGCGTAACACGACGCCAGCACATGATCCACTATTATGGTTCCGTGAGCGGTGATCGGCGCGTAGGAGCCCTCGTGTTCCTCCGTGTAAATCCTCTTGACGGTGGCGCTGCAAAGGCTCGTGTTTGTGCCGTCGGACACCAGAACTTTATCTCCGGGTTTAACGTCGCTCGCGAAGGTCGCAGTCATACCCGAAGAGTTCCCGACAAAGACGAGATGCGCTGCCGTCAGAGTCAGCTTCTTCGGCGGCTCGGACGTCTCGAGGACCACAAACTGTCTTCTCGTCTTTGGGTCGTGGTCTATGAACATAATGAAGTCGCTCCATAGCACGTTCCCCCTCTCGTCCGAAGCTAAAACCCGATCTCCCGCGGTGAGATCTTTCACGCGCTTCCTTCTACCGTCCGCGAGCATCACCGTGGCGATTCCGGGAAAACATCCACCTGATTTTGCAGCGACAGAATTTTCTGAAAGTGAATCAGATCGGGGGTCGTTACAAGAAATAATAAAAAAAAAAAATGTTAAATAAAAAAAAAAAAATAAATAAAGTTAAATAAATCACAAGAGGTTTTTGAAAGTACACCAACACTATGTCATGTGGACGTTTAACACGTGTTTGAAAAATATATATATATATAAAATGATATGAGTATGCACATTGGCAAATGTGTACAGAAAAAAAAGTTTTTGTTGTCAGATAACGTGCTCATCAGCAGCAGCTAAGTGCTGTGAGCTTAGAATTTGTGTGCGTGCGTTTGCGTGTGTGCGCAACGGGTTTAGAGATGCGTGTTCTCACCTGCTTTTACTGAGCAATGTATGTGGGCTTTCGATTCATAATAGACCCAGTCGAATCCTGCTTCTACTGCAAGCCTAGATAGCATCCCATACTTGCTTTTATCTCTGTCTGAGGTAGTTATGTCCACCGCCCGTCCTTCGTAGTGCAAAGATTCATCGAAGTGATGGCCGTCCTCATCCCATCCTTCAGTGACGCGCAGCTTTACGCCCGGCCACTGGTTCATGACGGATATCGCCAACGAGTTTAACTTGTCCTTGCATCGCTTTTTATAGATAGGGAGAGAGATTGCTTGTGAGACACTTTCCTCGAAGCTTAGGTCCAAACTTAGTTTATTTTTTATTTAGTTTATTATTACAGTTTATTATTACATAAACCTAAGCGAACAGTGTTGAGAATGAAAAGTCATCAGAAACCTGCGTGCAAACTCACTGACCTCATCTCAAATTCATGATACTGGCATTTTGTTTCTGCACCTTATACACACATACATAAATACTCTGTGTGTGTATATATTTATATACACACACACACATACAAACAAACGTGTAAGCAGATGCACGTAAATATTTCTGTGCATGTATACGTCCATCTTTACCGACAAAGTTACAATGTCGCATGCTATATGAGCGCAGACTCCAGACGATCGATCAATATCTGAGAGTAAATAGAGCTGAAAATTTAAGTCTTTTCCCCACACTGCCCAAGCAGCAGAAATCAATTACGATTTGCTAGAATATTGTGCAGCGTGAACTCGTTTTCGCGAGCTCGCCAGGTTACTTCTGTGAACTTTTTTTGTGTGGATTTTTTTAATTTTCTGTTAGTTCTTTTAAATTGTTTCGTTCTATGACAGGAAATCCAATAAGATATGTTTTGTTGACAGTAACCGGACAAGAATGGCCGAAATCAGTGGTCAAGATCACATCACTGGCACATGCAGAAGAATATTTGGGATGAAGTTAACATCCCTATTCACATAATTTGTGGCATTTGGCATTATTACAAAACTGTAATAATCTTTAAATATAAGTATAAAACATAATATAAGTATAAAGCATGTCAGAGCAACATCAAATATAGGTTTGGCTAAAGACATGTTCTGCAGAGAAATGTACAGATATTAAAGTCATTGACACGTAAATAAAATCCAACGTAAAAGTGAGTGTTTATCAAGTTTAAAAAAAATCATCGACCATCAATCATCTCCAAATACGCACATTTATACTCATGTATCGCGCGCGTGAAGTCGTGGTTCCTTACCTGTGTCATCATTCTGTCAGCATTTGAGTTTTCCTCGTCTTTAAAGATGATATCCGGGTTATAATTCGGTATGAGCTCTTTAAATCGCTCCGATTCCCTTGTGATTTTGCCTTCGTATTTGCCGCTCGCTCCAAGCGTTTTTTCAGCCACATTGGGTATGAACTGTTTGTAAGAGAGCGGGGTCAATTTTTTGGGGTGTCTTCGCTTTCCATAACCTCTGCCAGGACCACAGGCTAATCCACTTGGAGTCAGAACCAGGCAAACGAAACACAGAACAGCAAACTGTTTAAGATGCAGCCTCAGGTCCATGACGCTCAATGATCTCTTCCGATCTATAAAGTTGAAGTCACGATTTGATGCTCCACGATCCCGTCTCGCGCGCGCCGGATGGATGCTATACCCAACACTACCGAAGCAGGTGCAATAACGACCGCCTACGGTAGCCACTGACTGAGCACATTGGAGGCTGGCTACCACAGCTAAGTGGGAGACGAAAAAACGAGTTAATTTGACAGGAGGCAGGTCAGACGCTTATGAGCAGAGGCAGTCTACCCATATGAATTAGTGAGCAAATCTATGGCAGGGGGAGGGAGTGTATTGACTCGAAGGAGAGCCATCCAACTATGATGCCATTCAACAAGGAAAAAACTCCACTTCCTCGTTAGAGCAGGGGCGAAATATGGCCGTTTAAATCTTGTTTTGTAATATATTGTATCTGGAAAGTGTAGATTCATTCGATTCTTAAATATGCAGAGCTTTACAAAAACAGTTTGCCTCCATGCATTTCTGTGTAAAGCTAGCAAGTAACACCTGTAACTTTTTTATGGAATTATATGCAGAGACTGTGTATATAGACGACTGTATATTTGTACATATTTAGTTTTGTAATAATATTGTAAAAGTAATTTTAAGTGCCATAATTACAGGGTATAGGCTCATTTGCTTTATTTGCTTTTACTGGGCAAAGCTTGAAGCCATGTTGGGAAATAATGGCAATAAATGGAATATGTGTTATGAAGAAAGAATTGCTGTCCTCGTCACTAACGTGTTGCTTTCTGTTTTCAAGGTGTTGCTTTTATCAGAGATTCTCGACTTGCCTTTTTACTCACTGAAAGGGATGTTTTGTGGAATCCAGTCAACATGAAACAATGGTGTATCTTTGAATTTATTGCACCTACCTGGTTTGGGATTTCAAGGGCTTCTGAAAATTGACGTGTGAGTGAGTAAAAGCTCACCCTCGTGCCACTATGGACTGTGACCCACCGCTGACTCGTTCACGCTCGAAAGATGCTCAAGCATTTCCATCTTCAAACGGTTTATTAGATCTGAGTTACGTCTTTGCACCTCATTCTCAAACAAATACTGTAAATTAAAACGTTGCTTGCTTTTCTGAATAAATGTTTCTGTAAAGATACACTACTGTATTGTTAAATATTTTTTTTAAGTTCTGAGATAAAGATGGAAATTAATTGTTTGTATTTGTAGGCCTTTCATGTTACATTTTGAATTTTCTATCAGCATAAATGATTTTATTTTGTGATATTCATGTGGTAATAATTATTAAAATTGTGTTGTGGTCCAAAGAGTTTAATCTGCCAGCTGGATGTTGCATCCCAGTCAGTGGGTTTCTTACAATAGAGTGTCAAGCAAAACACTGACACCCACATACCCCCCCGGGTGCCACGGCCTAAGACTGCCCACTGCTCCGAGTTTGTGTGTGTGTGCGCAACTTCACTAGTTAAATGTGTTGTCATAGTGGCTGTATTGACAAACTCACTTTACTATACTTTAGATCTATAAGTTTTATATACGTATATATACATATATATATTAAACATTTCATGGCTATGGTATGTTTTTCTAAAAATGTATTTATAATGTATGGCAACCTCGAGAGCCCAAAAATGGACCTTAAGAATAGATAAAAAAAAAAAAAAATTATGTCTTAGCCTGTTGCATTGTTATTTAACTGATGCTAACTTGGAAAAACTAGAAAAGAATGGAAAAACTAAATGAAACTAAACATAAATTCGATATGTTTCTAAAATAGTTTTCTAAAAAGAGCTTAGTTTCATTTAATGAAAACAATACAAGGTCAGTCAACAACAAAAATGCTAATTCTTTGAGAAAACAATGAGAGTTTGATAACTGCACTGAACGTGATTCCCTAAAATCTGCTGAAAAATGTTGGGTACACGAGACATAGATGGACCTCTGAAGTTTCATTCGCCCTCAGATGAAATGTTCAGTCTGTACCTAAGGGTGTGGATGAATCAATGATCCATCACTATGACAACCAGCAGAAAGTGATGGGTAGCGCCGCAAGGTGAGGGAAAAGATTCTCTGAGGTGGCAGAAGCTGACAAGATCGATATGGGCCAGAATAATGAGTGTGAATCCTCCATCTTGCTTTCTGATTCTGCGGGTGGCTCCACAAAACTCCTTCAGTGTTGAATGCTGCCGAGCTGTAAACTTCAATTTCATGTATTTAAGTCATTGATTTGAAGGTTTTTCGTAGAAAAAGCAAACACTCTGGAAAATGAGCTGCAGATCTCCTGACCTCTCCAGATTAGTACGGTGTTTTCAGTCTAATTACAAGCAACAAGGAAGATTACAACTGAAGCAGGAATGCTAGAAATTCTCCTGTGTAAGTTTAAAACAATGCGTTAAGCTGTTTCAGGGTGATGGTTTTGCTTGCTTTCCAAAATAATGAATCCAATATTGTTAAATACCATCGCAGGCAAATGTACGTGTGATAACGTACAAAGCTCTGCATGGTTCCAGCTGCTTTTTGTCATATCAAATGTATAATTGATTCGCGGTTCTGCTGATGAAGCCAACAACGAGACTGGAAGCTGCTGTGATGTTGTGAACATTTTGCCGCGTTAATTGAATTTCAGGTCTTAAATTGATTAATGGCTTGACATGAAAAATATCACCCAACAAGTTTTTATTCAAGCTGAGCAAAAGTTAAGTTAAGAAGTCGCTTAAGTTGATGACGCACATCTTCTACTGGAAATAGAATGAGTTTCACATCTGTTGTCAATGTCTATCGGTTTTGGGGCCATCTACGTGAAACACTTCTCACATACGTCGAGCAGACGCCATGTTGAGTCTTGCCTTTGTTTGAGTCCGACGCCAGAAGTGGAACCTCAGCAAAGTCATTCAAGCTTCATAGATGTAACAAAGATATAGGAAATAGTAAAAAAAAATGCTGTTCACTCTGAAATTACATTAATTTATTATGAGGTTTACTCGTTTTTTGTAATTAATAATTATACTATTAATATACCCTTTCTTTACAGATAGTTCTATAGTGAGTATAAACAAATTGGGAAAGAAAGTTACATAAGAAATGCGTGTAATAGTGAAGAAGTAATGTCTTGTTTAAATAATTTACATTATAATTATTCACATACATCTGTGAATAGGTATGAGACTCTCTTTAGAAGAAAAAATGCATAGTAAAAAACCTTTTGAAATCTGATTCCGAATAATGTATGAGTAATATGGAAAAAATAAAAAGGCGATGTTATTTATTTTCCAATGCTGCCTCTTACAGTTTAGACAGTAAAGAAAGATGTTGACTTATGAATTAATAATGACTTTGTGAGGTTGTAGTTTTCAGCCAATTTAGTTGAAGTGGTGAACGATAAAAAAGGCAGCAAAGAATTTCGATTTACAAACGACTCGGTGTTTCGTAAACTTAAAGTTTTGCTTTTTATCAAGTGGCGACTACAGTCAGAGAACTTCAGCTTATAATAACTTTCCACCGTCACCCGCGATCCTGTCTGACCTTTCAGTCGGTTTCGGAAAGAGAGTTGTTAATGGTTTGTAATATTTGCATGTTGTGTCTCGGCCTAGAAGGGACAACGCATGACATTAAAGTGTTACAATGGCGAATTGTTAAAGGGGAATGCTTAGTTGGGATCACATTTTGCACAAAGCTACTTAAAACATGATTANCTGTCTGACCTTTCAGTCGGTTTCGGAAAGAAAGTTGTTAATGGTTTGTAATATTTGCATGTTGTGTCTCGGCCTAGAAGGGACAACGCATGACATTAAAGTGTTACAATGGCGAATTGTTAAAGGGGAATGCTTAGTTGGGATCACATTTTGCACAAAGCTACTTAAAACATGATTAGACAAGAAGGCCTCATTCACAGACGCAGTTCTAATTGCAACACGCTCACAATGACTTGGCCGAAGTTGTGAGCTGAGCTTTAAAAACATTGTGTTTTGAGCGCCGTCAGGCTAATTAGCTCGACTTTAGCTTCACTTGTTCAAGTGGGAATCCTGATCTCGATGTGACTTTTTGATCGTTATGACCAGAAATATTCCATCACTTGTAGCTTCTCTTATTGTTTCAGGCTCCTAGCGGCTTTAACTCTGAGAGACCAGCTCAGTGAGGCCCGGTGAAACGTGTGTTCTGACATCAGGAGGAGTTTAACGTCATTAAAATAACTTGTGAAAAGGAACGGTGCGAAGCCTATGAACTGAATGACTGACAAAAGAGGATTGTATGGGAAATGTGTACAGGAATTAGTCCTAATTCTTGCTTACTGATCACTAATAAGATTTATTTCTATTTCATAATCTTTTTCGCCAGCAGGATTTCCATGTATAGGAAAAACGTCATGACCTTTCACCTTCACACCTGAACTCGACAGCTAAAAACCAGCGTTTAAAAAATAATAGACATTTATTGTTTACATTGTCATTGTTCAGAATGTACACCATTGTGTGATGTAATGCTAATCAATGCGGATTTCAAAACTATTCCAGATTAAATTGTGTCAAAACTGTGTCAATGTGCAGCACTTTGACTAATCTAGTTTCTGAATGTTTGATCCCTAAAGCTGGAAATTTTTCCCACAAATAAGTTTATATAAGTATTGTTGGAGTACAAAACTTATATAAGGTTGGTTCTCGTACCGTGAGGCCAGAAACTTTGCCACCAATACTAAAGAAGACTGTGAAACATGAATCAAACCTGTTCGATCAATAACTTCTCAAAGGCTAATAAGTGCTGTCATATTTTTGTGATATGTGGAGCCCTCCATCATTTAGAGCGTGCAGAGATTTATAGAAAATCCATTGTGAGGACGAGAGCATGAGGTAATGCAGCACTTAGTAAATGAAGTAAAACCAAAGTCTACTATTAAAATTTATGATTTGTATTTAAGTCACATCACATCTATTCGTCTGAACTCCTTCAACCTGCTTGCCTCCATATAGTCAATTGCAAGTGTTTGATTTGATTTGAACGTTTTATTCTCTTGTGGCGTATTTCACCCTTGGTCTTGTCACGGTGTCATCATGAAACAAACTGTGAACGCTGTTATGTAATTTCTTGTCCATTAGTGTCACATGCCATATCATATGGATTAGAAATGGAGGTTTCCGTTTGGCTCGCAGCCTGCCTTTGCTCTCCATTGAAATGAAGACAATTCTTCTGACAATAAATCTACATTATACACTAAACAACACCTTGGGATTTGCACCAGGTCACATACATCTTTGTAGCCGTTTCATTTTTACTAAGGAACTGTTCTGTGATTGATATAGCAGTATTGATTTTATTTTATTCTGTTCAGTCATCCAGTAACGTTTGCACTGAAACTGATTAATATCTTGGAGACAGTTATAATATTTAATTTTTTATGGGTCTTGATAATTACCCATCGTACCCTGCTGTAATCTTTTGACTAGATCTATCACTCAATTGAAGTGTCTCGTAACGTTTGCTCATAATTCAGCATTTATTTTCAGTATCAGGTTTCTGACCTTTTGGGAGTCGCAATGTGGATGGCAGCAAGCTAGTTTTGTAATTTTATAGTAATTTTTCTGCACATGGGTTTTTGCTGGTGCTTCATTGTCTAAAAACCAGTGGTGTAAAGTACATCAGTAAATGGGCACTTTAACTTTGCAAACTTTGTACCAGTACTGAGAATCAAAAACATAAGTAACTTTTACTCTCTACTTGACTACATTTTTAATTGAGCATATGTACTCTTTGCTCTACTACATTGGAATTGACACCTACTGTTTCCTACATATCGTCATCTGCAGGGTGCTGCAGGTACTGGATGCTATTTCTGAACATATTCACATGAACGTGAATTAGCAGTTGCACTTTTTGGCACATTTGATGTTTTGTTGATTTTTGGTATTGGCTCCAGTTCCCCATGGCCCAGAAATGGTAAAAGCCATCAAGAAAAATAATAAATGTGTATTGAAAGACCATTTTTCCAATGACATTACATACAGTGTAGACAGTAAAAGCCCAGATTACTGAAATGCTAATGTATGGATTTGTCTGACGTGTCAGGATTAAATTGTTTAGCTTTTTCAAATAATTTGTAATTTATTTGGCAGTAACATATGAACAGACAGAAAATAAGAATGAGAGGCTTAGGTGTCTCTCTTTCCCCTTGGATCTGCGATCTATCATCACCAGGTTACTTTCTTTGTTAATCAGTCTCCCCAGGCTGTTTTCAGAGCATGTATTTTTAAGCCCGTACCGATTTTAAAGAAACCCTTTGCTGTTCTAACAAGGTCATTTCATTACTTAGCATTTTTGGAATATCTAACCAACAAAAAATATCTTAAGCAAATATCAGGTGCTGGAAGTCACAGCGTATTGCAATGATTCTTGTACACGTCTACAAATCTGCATTGAATTTTTGCACCGCGTAAGCTATAGCCTGCCGTTAGAAGAGATAAATACTTGACAGTGTTTTTGTCTGTCGTTCCAATAACAGTTTATCATTAATGTAGCTAAACAAACCAGGTCATGAGCAGTAGTAAAGAAGATTTACGACCTCGGCAGTTCTGTTTAAATGGAGCAGTTCCTTGGCCTCATGCAATGCAAGGAAGCATTGATCAAACGTTTACGACAAGTTAACCTCTCAAGAATGAGTGTTAATAGATTTTGAAGCAAGTATTAATAGCAAATAAAACATTTATGACCACGGTGTTTTATGTAAAGGGTGAAAAATCAATAGATCTTTAACAATATTAAGACTGTGGAATCATTAGCTTCTGTGGAAAATGGATGGATGGATGGATGGATGGATGGATGGATGGATAGATAGATAGATAGATAAATAGATAGATAGATAGATAGATANAAATGGATGTTGAAATATTAAGACTGTGGAATCATTAGCTTCTGTGGAAAATGGATGGATAAGTGGGTGGGTGGGTGGGTGGATGGATGGATGGATGGATATATAGATTGATAGATAAGACAAGACAAGACATGCAGACAGACAGACTTTTATGTAAATGAAAGGGAGAAGGAGACAAACCGAGTCTCACATCTGCTGCTGGCCTTTCTTGTGTGTCCGCGACTAAAATGCCAGCACTCATGGTTGCCATGCTGCTGTATCAAAGTGGAGGATGGCCCATGGGAAGAGCCTTGTGGGAATGTAAAGCTGCACCGCAAACAGCCAGATTCAAACAAACTCGTCTAGCACTTCCATTCAGTCAAAAGTTCAATCAGTCGCCATGGCAACCGTCCTCTAATGAGTCTAACTGTTTCTGCTGATGTTGATTGAATTGTTTTGCAAGCCAAAGATGTTTATTGGAGTCACAATCGGGGATTTAGTTCTGCCGTGATGGAGAGGCTTTCGGGTTCTCTGCCTTGATTTAGCATTCTTTTGTTATTGTAAGCTGTGTCGTTGAGGAATATTTCCCTTTTAAAGTGTTACGCTACGTACATTTCGTTTTAATTAAGCTTGTTAAAAAACTGTTAGAGAATTTGACAAGTCTAACACAGAATTCCTTTGTCGGTGGCTTGTCTGTCACCAATTACATCTCTGTGTTTATCCCTTGACAAGTTAATTCACATGCATGTGGAGCGACAGTGAAGGCTTGTGGATCTTTCCCATCACACTTAAAACACAGCCGACCACCCTCTCCTCTCTCAAGTAGGCTTTTCACAGAGGCTTTAAGAAACTGTTTAAGGTATTTGCCCTTTTTTCATCTATTCAACTGCAGCAGCCAAATCCTGGGAGGCAGAACCTGTTGATATCCCATAAGGGGCTTATATGACTCATCGCAGCCTAGATGCAACATGCTTGTTATTTGAACAGCTGCATCTCCACTCCACACTTTTATCAGTCCTATTGTGACGCTGCCATCCTGTTCTTTGCTTTCGAAAATCTTTTGACAAACCGAGCAGAAATTGCTGCTGTATTACAAGAGGCAGATTTGATTTCCAACTGATGGTTTTTCACTATGGTGGGTTAGGGTTAGGCTTAGGCTTGACCACATGTTCTCACGGAAAAATGTAGAAAATGACCCATGTTTCTGCACACCTCAGTTTTTACATGCATATTTCAGACCATTCTGTTTTTAACTGATTTATTTCTTTCTAATACACATACGCGCACACACACGTAATTATTTCACCTCATCTGGCCAAATGCATTCCTTATGCAATGAGTCTTTCTGAAGTTGCTTATTAGTTGGATCTCTTCTTTGAGGATAAGTCCTTTCACTGAACTGTCACAGCTCCTGGACAAGCCTCTCCAATCCACGGCCATTTACAAATGAATGGAGAACCATGCAAAGCAAACAGAGCACATCCTTTTCTTGCTCTTTCACATCTTCAGTGTGAAAGAAGGGGGGCCGACTCAATTTGTATTTGCGCAGACCATAAACAAACATCGGTCAGATCAAATGAGGTATTCAGAGTCTGAAGAAAGGTCAGGGGGGGAAAGGAGGGAGCAATAGAGGAGGGATTGAAGGAGGTGCGTTCCCACTGCCAATTCACAAGCTCTTTTATCGAGGTGTCAGTCGGGCTGTCAGACTGACGGCATGGAGGCAAGTGGACGAGCGAGAGCGCACCTTCCACAGGTACCTGCAACGTGACTGTGATCCAAGCATCACTTTTACTGTCTCCCGGAGCCGAGGTGAGCGCTCCTTTCCCATGAAGCTCAAAAGGGTTTTATGACCAGTGTGTCTTCAAAGCGAGCTTCGCTGTACAAAGATCCAACAATGAAAGCAGAGAACTATTTTGTTTTATTTGGTTTTCAAAAAGGCATTTAATTAAACACTAATATGTGGTGACTGCAATAAACTGAACCTAAAATTAAATGACTTTATGCTTTAGACTTTATTTTAATACTCCTAATAAACCTTTTGATGAAACAAATATAATTTTATGTAACTCTTAAATTAGCACATTCTCATAATTAATTAGCTCATAAAAACAAATGTTCATGAATATTTTAACAATATTAATTAAACTATTAGAGAGTAGAAACTACGTAAACGAGAATGGGACGAATTAAATATGTATATCAAATAAATGTAAAAGTGTGGCAATTTTGCTATAAAAGTTTGTTATAAATAAGGGTGGTATGGTATGGTTATATGGTACGATGTGGTTCCTAGTGGCCATATTTAATTTTTTTTTTTTTTTTTATCCATATTGACAAACTCTCACTTGTTTTCAATCATTTAATTTTGTTCAGTTATAATCATTAAAATAACAGTAACGTCTTGAGATTTCAAAAACTTTTTTTTCCCCAAATCCAATTAGAATTAGCCAAAAACAATTAATCTGTTTCAAAAGCAACTCATAACTAAACTACCTTTCCTTAAACTCTGGGTGGCGTGTTTGCGATGACATCACTCTGAGTTTGTCTAAGTGCTTTGGTTTGAAGCAGTCAGTCCAGCAGCCAATGGCTGTCACAGTCTTCTGCCAAACACACTCCATATTCACAATGCAGTTTAATTAATGACATCAATAAAAGGTTTGCTGCAATGAAGTTTGCATTTAGTTCAATTTCCTAAGTGCCTCTGAAACCCTCCCTAAGCAACAGGACTATTGCGAGACAGAAACATCAATAATGCACCTTTTCCCAAAAGAGGAGGTCACCTATAGCGAGCTGCTCGAAGTTTAGACACCGGATGGTTGAAATGAGACAATCCCTAATTGTGTAACTGCTTGTCTCCTCCTGATGATTTTTACATGCACCATATACAACAAATTTTCAAATGTTCTTCCAGGTCTCCCTAAATTTATTCTAACCCTTCCTCAGATGGGTTTATTTTGTCACTCCAAGCGACTTATAGAGAGAAGAGAGCGTGCATGTTGCTGGGTAAATGAGCTTTCTCTTGTCGAAGGAACATGCGTGTAGAAACATGTCAAGTGGAAATAAAAAGGGATTCCTGTGGAACACCACATGATCTTGTTTGGAGTGGATTCATCCACTTTATTCAGCCACATCTATAGCCTTTATGGCCCAAAGGTTGTCAGTCAGCACTTTTTTTCTGATAAATGGCTACGATAACAGATTAATTAAAAGTAGTTGGTAGACTAATTATAATTCTGTTGTGAAATCTTGAAAACAAAAACATTTTAGAAATACATTATAAATCTGTTCCTCGGACTGCAGATGAGTGAATGTATGTGTCCTGCTCTGTGATTGGTTGGCCTCCTATCCAGAGTATGTGTCCCGCCTCAGGACCAGAGTAGCTGAGATTCACTCTAGTTTTTTGTGACCCGGAAATGGAATAAGTGATGGAAAATGGATATGTGTATAGATGAATGAATTTAGTCATCAAATTTGAACTTAACTTCTGTCTATGGGTCAAAGCAAGAGGAATATCTCAAACTACTAGTTTCTACTAGTCATGTGTAAAGCAGAACTTGACCGGGACTGGGATGATGTTAGTCCATAAATTGTGCATGTGACAGTACAGTTAATTTAGTGCAAGCGTCTGAGGCAGCGTGTCTTCTTTTATCAGTTTCTCTTTTAACACAAATGGCAATGAATGAGCACATAGTCGTGTAAAAAGAGTAAAGAACTTCAGAAGATTCAATAAAATTATGTATGGTTATTTTTTGTTAAGTAATAGTAAAAGTTGAATTTTTATAATTGAGTATGTTCTCAATTATAAAAACAGAGTTTTGAAGACAGCTTTGTGGCAATCAAAAACACTTCATGAACACCCTCCAGTGGTCAGCTTCAGGATTAAAAAAAAAACATCTAGAAGAACAGCCTGGAGTAAGAGAAATGTAGGATATATTGAAGGCACAGGGATGTAAATTATAACATCCTTTATTTCTTGTTTAATTTTTCTTCTTTTTTTAAACACTTTCTGTTTGTTTTGGCCCTCCGGTTTTTGTCAAGGTAACTTTATTCAAATAGCAAAGTCTCCTTTGGAGGATCAGTTCAGATCTCTGTTCTCTTATCAATGTTTCTACTTTTCATATCTTTACGTTGGGAGTAAATTAAAACATTCTGCAACATAACAAGAAAAACAATGACCGTGATCAGTAGTGGCTTGACCTCTGACATTGGTGAATTTAAAAAACAGAACTGACAGCAATTTAGTCAATTAAAACAGTAACAACACACAAACACACACACACACACACACACACACACACACACACACACAC
>SOMO01000110.1:230842-242051 GCA_028128575.1 Paedocypris carbunculus
ACACACAAACACACCACGATATCTTTATTTCCAAGTACACATGTATAATTATATAAGTATATATTAGCCTTTATGAAATGTAGATTTTTGATTAAGTTTTTTCCTGTGTCACTTAAATATACTTTCTTATTGATATTCCTAAATATAATCAAATGTTTTAGATGTCTCAATCTCTTAGAGTTCTTGTGGAGACATGCCTCTGGTTTTGTTTTTAATATACATGCACTTTTTTGGCAGTTCTCGAAACTATTTGGCCCTATGATACAATGGGAGAGTATTACCATATACTAGGAGTTCAGAAAAATGCATCTCCAGATGACATAAAAAAAGCGTAAGTGAATCTCATGTTTATCTTTGCATTCCTACTGTCCATAGAGCATTTGTATTTTTGTATATGTATTTTTTTTACATAAAATGTTTTTTTTTTCTTTTACAAAACTCACTTTTGGCACACTTGGTTTACTGTTTTCAATTTGTGTTTTTTTTGTTTCATCAGGTTTATAGCCAAATATTTATCCTATTACTGTGTCATAAAGTCTTATGCTTTGTAGTTACAGGAAACTTGCTCTCAGGTGGCACCCAGATAAGAATCCCGATAATAAAGACGAGGCAGAACAGAAGTTTAAAGAGCTTTCAGAAGCTTATGAAGTCCTTTCAGATGGTAAGTCTTAAAATTGGCTTTCCTTACGCTGTTCTTTATATTATTAAGCCCATTTAGATTGTATATGTTAGGGTTAATTCGTGTAAATTTGTTATACAATTGTAGTGTGAATTTATTCTTAAAGCAAAAAAAAATTACGTTTAGCTGAAAATTATTCGACATTTTGCTTTTTTGTATCTTTTGCCAATAGTCATTCTTATCAGTTCTCTTCAGAGACGGTTAAGAAAGTAGAGATGTTTCTAATCTTTCTGCTTGGAGGATAACATTACTGACTTGACTACTCTGAGCATTTCTGGAAAATGTTTGTAAAAATAATTTCATTAAATTACAGACGTGTGTATGTTTTTATTGTCATAGTAAAAGCATAAAATAATTTTTTTTTTTTTTTTTAAATCGTTTTTTTTTTTTTCTTTTTAGAAAACAAAAGGAACTTATATGATCGCTATGGCAAAGAAGGCTTAACAGGAAATAGAGGTAAAAAAAAATTACAAAAAAGTTGTTATTTAAAACAAATAAACTTTGTAATAATCTGTCATCATCTAAATATGAAATCTTTATATAGGCGGTGGGCATTACAATGGTGATCACTTTGGAGGTGGATTCACATTCCGTAATCCAGATGATGTCTTCAGGGAATTCTTTGGAGGACGAGATCCATTTGCAGACTTCTTTGGTGAGTTCTTATATTTCGATTGCAGCGTTATTCAAAAGATTTTATTGAGATGTCAGTAGCAGCATTAGCTTTCTACTAATTTTAGAGTAAGGGACTTTTCACAGGCTTTTCTTTTAGTGATGTGCTGTTTATGAACAATTTGGAAATCTTTAATGAAATAATAAAATAACTGGAGAATAATGAGTCAACTCATTCATCCTGTGTGTTGAATATTGAGCCAGGACTCAAACGGACAGAATGTTCGAATTATCTAATCAATACGCTTCCAGCTCCTGCGTCCTGCGGCAGTGTCATATGATCAGCTGAGTTGGAAACAGAAAAATAAGCCAAACTTCTCTCACAATCTGCTGGAGATATGGCATGCAGAAATCCACAACTGTGACAGGGCACAGTATACCGTATTTTCCGGACTATAAGCCGCTACTTTTTTCATATGGTTTGAACCATGCGGCTTATATAAAGGTGCGGCTATTCTGCTGATTTTTTTCTACCACTAGGGCCGCTCTAAGCAGATATAATTTTAATAAGTTTTAATCAGCAAAGTTGCTGGTGTTAAAATACAGGTTAGGAAAGGATCTAAGTTTCAAGCCCAACCGCAATAGGTGAAAATCCACTATTACGTATTTATTTAACACTTATTCAGACTTTTAAAACTGTTTTTTTCACGTAGTATTCTTTATTAAAGTAATGTTAACAAACATCTCAGTACAAAAATCACAGGAATAGATGTCTAGTAATAATGGCAAGTAAGGGCACAACATAAAAAAACGAAAGATTGTTAAGCAGATACATACAGTACAACGGAACGAATGTCAAGCAATTAAACAGTAAGTGTTCTATTGTTTTATGCACCACGTAAAAAACGAAAATTTGTCATGCTACCAATACTATACAATTTCATACATTCATTCATTTAACGAATGCAAATAAAAAAAAATTATTGCACCACCTAAAACGAAAAATTGTTATGTGTACAGTAACGGAAAGAAATATTCATATATAATATACCCTGCTTCTCGCTAACACGCGTCCGCGGATATATTCATTTTCAAAGTGTTTGAATGGGGGAATATCAGGCGCAAGCGCTGGGGCCGCGGGGGGACGTCCGACATTGCTGATGTCCGACATTTGCATTTCCGCGCCAGACGCATCCGCAGAGGCCCTTCTCCAGGCGCGCAACATCAACAGACCTAGTGGTCGTGCACGAATATTTCGATATATTTCTTTTATAATTTATGCATACCTAATTTAAAAAATCCACAAAGCCCTGAATCCGCGAACATATGTAATAAAGAAAAAACATTGAATTCGAAAACATACATATCTGTGGCTTGCAAAACTCTCCTGGTTTCGACTGAAACCCTTGTTCCCTGTCAGGTAATGTTGTCCCCAGTAGTGTCAAGTGAATAACTGGAAAGGGAACTTTTTTTAATAGTGGATGCGGCTTGTATGCAGGTGCTGCTTATAGTCTAGAAAATACGGTATAAATGTGTCTTCTGTTCATCAACTGAAATTGATTTATGAACCAAGGTATCTTTGATTAAAGGCACTGGGATGGTCATTGGTTGCTCCAATACTGGCAAATTCTAATTTTATTTGTCACATACAAATTATACGTGGAACAACATGTAGTGAAATTTGTTTTTTTCCTCGTTCCAGCATTTAAACATAGGGATAGCAATGTCTTAATTTATTTTTTATTTTTTCATATGGGGTCTTGTTAACGGCTTTTAGTCTGGTCCAGAGTCTTTTACACTTCAAAACAACTGCCAGGAAACAAACGCTGATACTCAATTGCAGAACAAGTTTGTCAGACACAATTTGGTAGTCTGAAGAAATCAGAAAACGGCTTTTAAACAACATGATATTATGGTTATTTGACCGGCGGCAATCAGTCTGGGTCTTTGTTTGTTACCCCCTCTATGCCCTTCTGCTGGTGTGGTGACATCTTTTAACAAGGCTTGAGCAGAGGGGACGGCAACTATGGATTCTAAATCTGAGAGAGTAACGGGGACTGGTAACCCAAACTACATTCAAATAGGGAAAGGACTTGAGATGAGTTACCTACATGTGAACTGCTTGCTCTAGGTGAACAAGATGACCGACCGCTTGAGGATGAAAACCAGATGACAAACTGACCGAGGCTTTGACCAAAAACTTCTTTTCAAAATTTGGAGACAAGTCTGGCACCCCTGTTAGAAACTACATCTATTAGAAGGCCATTGATCGGATGGAACCTTGATTGTCCACCCAATCAAGTAATGCAGTACGTAATTGACAAGAGTTTGACAAACCAAAAGGCAGAATTAAATTCTCAAAATGACCAGTAGGAGTGTGGTCTTCCATTCATCCCCCTCTTTAATCTGAATGAGGTGATAAGTATTGCATCCAGGTCAGTGAAAAAGAGGGACCCCTATAGAGGCTCAACGGTGGTTTAACATCGACGGCAGAGGTTAAGACCTCTTAACCGTGCATTGGTCTGTTCTTCTTTTACACAAAAAAAGAACCCAGCCCCAGCCGGAGAGGAACGAGGACATTAGGTCGTGTGACCTAATACTAGTCTAGCCAGAGGACAATCAATGACAAAAATTTAAATAGTTTCAGAATGGTTCCTGGATAATAAACAATGTCAGTCTCTCAGTGGTGTGAGTGATACTAGGAAGACACGACCTGTTCCAATGATTTCATGTTGGTCCTTTGCCCACTGCAGCTTGAAAAGAGCATGTAGAATATTGTCCTCTCTTTTTGAGAGTATTAAGAGAGAATATTGTGCTCTCTTTTACTGGACACCTTGAATTGAAATGACCTGAGCCTCCACAGTATAGACAGTCCATTCTCTTTCCTGCGCATCTTCTCTTAGCGGGACAGCTTCATTCTCCATACTTGCTTAGGCTACCCAGTGCACAGGCAGAGGTGCAGACATTACAAGACTGCCACTAACCAGATGCCAATGTCTATCTTGACGCCTCTGTAGATGGGAATCCACCCGGAGAGCCAGCTCAGTCTAATCATCCTGGCATTGAGGCAAGTCCAAGGCATAGATCACATCTGCAATCTCATCACTAAGTCCGTGCAAAACGATGCCACAAAGCTGCTTCATTCCACGTGCAGCAAGCTGCTAGGGTTCGAAAGTGTGTATAGTAGCTGGAAAGAGATGATTCCCTGTTTCAGTTCAGACAGTTTGCAAGCAGCCTTCTGTCCATGAGCTGACCAATTAAACATTTTAGAAAGTTTTTATGAAAAGGATTAAAAGGACAAACGCCAGTTGTCGCACCTTGTCCCACACAGCTGTTACCCATTCAGCAGCCAGTCCTGAGAGATGGGTGATAACATAGGCCACCTTCGTACTTTCAGAAGAGAGTCCTGATGGTTCGAGAGAAACAATCAAAGAACACTGTGATAAAAATGATCTGCAGCAGTCTTGCTCTCCAGAGTAGACTGTAGGAGGATTCAGCCATGGTTCAGAACTCACAATTGTTGGTGGTTGTAAATGGCTGACACTAAACCTTGCTGGAGAACAGTACGTTTGGATAACTTGTTATACAGGGTCTTGATGTCCTTGGCATAGGCTTTAATCTGTTGTCCTTGACGGAGACTCTCCTCCTGTGCCTTGATAGTCTCACCAAGTTCAGCTGCTTCAGGATCCATGCTTCTTCATTCAGAGGCTACCATCGAAAACAACAGCTAAGACTCTATTGCAAACTAGACGTTTATTTAACAGAGTTCTGGGAACAACTACCGGAGGGAGATCTCAATGTCCACAAAACCACAATTACAAATTCTTCAGCACCCAAAGGAAAACAAATCCTAAAGTGTTGTGCCTCCCAAAGGCACAAGTGCAACTACCAAATTCGTCATGACATAGACAACGCTCTGACAGATTAGGTGCATATGAGACCCAGTTAAACGCTTGTGGAATTAGTGATGGGTCAGGCAACACCGATTGCCTGCGTCAAGCTCGCGAAGCAAAACCTTGTATCGGTGCTTGTATCACTATTGCACGTATTGCGAGTCACGTGACGTCGGACAGTGGCGCGCCAAACCTTGTTTGTGTAACGACACTCATCTGTCAACAGCATGGATCCACCCAAATGCATCTCTGATCTTTTGCAGTTCATTGTGAAATTGGTTCATTAAAAACAATCGACCAGCCCCATGTGAACACCTATTTTTGACTGCTGAAGAAGTTGCGTCAAAGAAGCGGAACAGACTAAGCATTGACTAAGCATTGTTTTACAAATTTTATTTTAAAAAAAATACGGTTTTCCAATCAAAACCAATCTGCAAGCCTCATCATTCACATGTTCACTTTGACCTTCACATTATGATACATGTTCACATTATGTATTGCTTCTATGTAAACATAACAAAGACATTTGAAATCTTAATGAAGATATGAAATAATAAAATGACTGAATAACATTATTGTATATACTACTAGGCCAGGCCTTCTTAATGAAGATATGAAATAATAAAATGACTGAATAAAATTATTGTATATACTACTAGGCCAGGTCTGGCCAACCCGTTGGCTCTCTAGCCTCATGCGCCTCTTTAACTAGTTTCATGCGACTCTTCAGGAGCTTTCACATGACACGTCATGGATAAGGAATGGCAGAAGTGTCACTAAGCAGCATAGCAAGAGAAAAATGTTATTGAAAATCATTCTATTTTTGTTTGTGGGCTTGCTTGAACTGAGAGATGGTGTCTGTGCGACAGTGTTAACTGTTCAACACTAACTAATATTTTCAAGTTGTTGTTATTTTAATTAAATCTGGCTGAGCAGAGGTCTGTGTGTACGTGTGTGTGCGTGCATGCATGATTAAGGAATGATAAGAATGATATTTATGTGTGCCCACGTGCAGTAACACAGAAAACAAGTGGCTCTTAGTCTATGACTAGTTGGCCACCCCTGTACTAGGCCATCAAATCAGCATCAGTTGTTGCCTGTAAGGATTTTTAAAGTCCAGCAGGTGTCAGTATTCAGCAACACTGTATCGACACAGTATCAATACATCTTAGTTTGCCAATGTGTCATGACACCTCATCTACCCATCACTACTGAGAGTCAAGCGCAGTCAGTAATTGCATACCCTGCGCAACAGTTGCCTTGGTGACACAGATACACAGAGAAAAACTAAACCGTGACAACAACATGGCTCCAAGGATAATTCGAACAAATAAACCAATTTATTGTAATATCAGTCCCAAGAGGATTTCTCTAAATTTAAGGAATCATTTTTTTCTAAAAGAGTTCTTTGTTGCTTTCTTGTAGGTGGAGATCCATTTGGTGATGATTTTTTTGGTGGCGGCCGGAGACATCAGCAGGGCATGAGCAGAAGCCGAACAGGGGGATCCTTCTTTGGGGGTTTTGGAGGATTTCCGCAGTTTGGTGCAGGATTTTCATCTTTTGATTCAGGTTGGATATTTAATTTCTTAAACCTAACACACCATCATATTTAATCACTTTTTGTCTATTTTATATTTATGTTTTTTTTATTTAGAAAAAAAATATATATAAAATTAGCATCAAACCTAAATCTTTATTTTGCTTAATTGTGTATTTTTTTATATTGATCTTGGATTTTCTTTTCCGATCTCAGGTTTCAGCCATTTCGGACCTGTGGGAGGCGGCGGCTTTACTTCTTTCTCTTCTACTTCGTTTGGTGGCGGTGGAGGGGGTGGCGGCGGCGGTGGCGGCATGGGCAACTTCCGCTCCGTCTCAACTTCCACTAAATTTGTCAATGGCCGGAAAATCACAACTAAAAGGTAAGTCGTTTCTCTTTAAGTATTATGTAATGTATTTCCAGTTTTTTGTATTTTAAACCCAGTTTTGTTTTCTTCTTAGAATTGTTGAAAATGGACAAGAACGTGTAGAGGTGGAAGAAGATGGACAGTTAAGATCTTTAACTATAAATGGTAAGGAACAGCTCCTGCGACTGGAACACAAGTAAGATAACGGAGACCTTTCAGCACAAACTTGAGCTCAAACAATGTTAGTACTGTCATTCAATTGTCTGTACATTGTTTTCCTGCTTGTTGTTTTTTTTTTTTATTCGTTATAGTTCAGTGTGAGCTGAATATGATTTTTGTTTAAATATATTTATAAGGGGCTATCGTATTTTGCGCAGGATGCGTGCTTTTGAATTCAATTTTGGGACCACAATGTGAATTTTTAGCTTTGTTTTGTTGCCCACAAGAATGCACATTACTTTGGACTCAAAGGATCAAGAAAATTGTGCATTGTGCATGACTTTCCCCACACAGTGTAAAAGAGGAACACAAAAGTGTAAAGTTTCAAAATTATGGCAATTATTGTCTATTTCATTTGTTAATTACCTTTATAAATGCTGGTAGAGTGCTAGACCCATTGTACTGAAATGCAGTTTTATTATTTGTAATTATGAAAATGTTTATTCCCTCTCGGTGTTGCATGTAAGCCAAGATATTGTCAAAGATAGTTGTAATGTTATTACTAAATAACTTGACTATACTTAAGTCTATAACTGAAATATGAACATTCAAACATTGTGTACTTTGTAAAATAATTTAAAAACAATAAATGAGTTTCATCCTTTTTGGGGATGTGGCAGCTCTTGGATGTGTATGTAGTTTTGCTTGAAGGCAAATTAACATTGTGTGTGTGTGTGTGTGTGTGTGTGTGTGCGCGCGCGTGTGCGGTGCAGTCACAAACTTTAACTTTTTTTTTATTGCTTCCATTTTCTTTTCTTTCTTTTTTAACAGAGTTGTGTAGTAGTGAGTGAGCATTTTTGGTTTAATTTGGAAACGGACAGTATCCGGATTTCAAACATCCACTAACTAATTAGAAATAAAGGGTTTGTCATGATAAATTTTGTAATTTAAGGGTTTTGAAAAGCATGGAACTTTGTGTAACAAAACCAAAAGTTTGAAATTGGAACAAACGTGGGGTTTTAAATTCTGGAAAAAAAAAAAACAATTGTCTTAAACTGATGATTGCCTGGATATGTAGAGTTTTCAATTAAAGTCACTTAAAATCAACTTTTGGTCTAATCTGTTTCCTTTTTTGTGTTTGAATATTTGCAATTCCCGATGCATTTGGCTGCTGTGCTACTGAAATGCATGGCTACAAAAACCAACTAACAAGGTTTTGTTTTATTCTCCCTGAATGCACCTCTACCTCTGGATGTCAGCGGTGAAGTATGCATAATGCAGAATTTTCATCAAGACAGCTTTGAGGAACAACAAGTGATATTAAGGCTTTATTTAAATTGAAGAAGATTTGTTCTTCAATATATTGCATTTGAAGGCTGATCTGTTACTTCCACCATTTACATTGTTTTCTTTCCCTCTTCTGAACTAAACCACCACCCTTTCTTTAGGAAAAGCCCAAGAGATGGGCATGCTGGAGGGTCAGAGACAGAGGAAGGAGCTTCCTGACTCCTCTTCCTCATCCTCTTCCTCACAGTCTGCAAGGCAGTCTACTCCGAAAGAGGAGCAAAATAAAACAACAGGCAAAGGTCAGAAGCCGGTTTCATATTCCGTGTGTGAGTCCTGCTGCCCTCGACACAACCTTGCGATATCTAGTTTGTCTCTTCCAACAGAACAAGCTGGAGTCAAGAGGAAGAGAATTTCTGTGAAAGGAGAGACCAAAAAGCCCAAAGAAAACTAGTGTTTTTTGTGACAAGTATTAGTCTGGTAGGCATTATTATTATTATTATTATTATTATTGTTTTCAATATTCTTTTTATTATTACTGTAGTTGTGAATATTATGTCATTTAAACATTTCGCTAAATCCACTGGTCAAATTACTTTGCTTTCCACGGTTGACTTTTTACATTTCATTCACCTAAATAAATGTTGTGAACTGACTGAATAAAAAAAAACTATTATGGCCAATCTCTGCATCTGAGATAGTATCATTTAAGTGAAACTTTGCATTAAATAATACAACATACCCTACTGTGTGGAGATAAAAGTAACATTTATTTAACCAGCAGGATTCCAAACATTGTTTAACTTTAGTAGAATCAATGCCATTATTTACCATAAATTGTGTAGATTACAATAACAAGTACATGCAGATCATTTTACTGAAGTCATTTCTAAACGCTAAATAATGTGTAGTATATGTATTTAATCTAATGGCCTAATTGAAACTGCAAAGTCCTTTCTTTCTAGCCGTAACTGCCCTAAGCAATGGACCCCATTTACTTCGCGTGATGAGTTTCTCCTTTAGCTCCTGGAAGACTGGTGGACCGTCGTGGTCCTCAGCTTCCGAGCTGATCTCCATCTTCTGCACAACAAGCTTCAAGAGGTTGTGTTGTTTCTCCATCGACTCTGATAGCTCCTTAAGCCTGAGCATTAGAAGCATTTAAGCTGACAAAATGATTTGTTGTAGCCTGAGCTGTTACCTGTATTTCTGTTTGGCGAGCTCGCGCTCCATTGGCGTAGACTGGTGAAAAATTGGACTGAGGCGAGTCCTTACCTTCCTCACTTCGTTTCCATAGAAAAACCACCTTTTCTGTTCGCAAACACAGAACATTCCAAATGTCAAGAGACTCTGGCGTGCCAAAGCGATGTGTAATGTGTTTGGAGCCGAGCTGTGGTACCTTTCCTCGGAAGCATCGGTTGGGGAATTCTTTAATGGAAACTTGGTCCACCCTCTTCATAAACCAATAAGGAAGTCTCTCCTCCAGATTCGTGTGAAGTTCAATCTGTATGTATTGATGTCAGATGTAAAAAAATGTTTTTTTTTTTTTTACAAAAAAAAAAAAAAGTCACATAAAAATTGTTATTCAGAGCAAGGATTTTAAATTCCCCCAAGTGAATCTACCTGCATTGCGATTCTCTTCAAACAAGCGTTTGTCTGCACTTCAGCTATGTCACCAACCGCCAAACCAATCTAGCATCAAAGAAAATAGTTGAAAACTGTCTTATTCGTACTTCATACCTTGCAGCCCTTACCAAAAGGTTCATGAGAAGAATCGGTACAAGCAGGACGAACCACACAAACATGATCAATGTCAGGTGAGGGAAGGGAAGTTCTTCTTTCAGGAAAGGTTTCAGAAAATTGTCTTGATAGTTGATTTCTCCAACCATCATGACAAAAGTTTGCATCAACGACAGCAGCATCCTTCCAAAGTGTCGCTGTGAACAAAAATTGTCTCTGTTTCTATGCATTTTTACATTATAAAGACGTATATGACTTATTCATCACCTGTTCAATCATCAGAGCGTAAAAAGACAAAGCGAACGCCAGCAATAAGTAGAAGAAGAGCACGATGATGCTCAGCAGCGTCCGTGAAATCTCTCGAAACATGACCACGTAGATGCCAATTCGTTCAAACCTTAGGAATAAGTACAATAAATGTGTTAACAATCCAGCCAACATGGACGTGTCCAGAGTACCTTTGGAGGTAGAGCAGAAGATTCATCCAGGAAGCCAAAGCTGCCATGGCTCCAGCCTGCCAGTGCCAAGAGCTCTTCAAGTTTAGCAGAAGTGGAACCACAAACAGCAGGGCGCAGACTGCAGCTCCCCAGTCCATGTAGTTGGACAAATCCCTCAAATAGTTCAGTCGCTTTTAAAGGCAAAACCATATAATTGATTTATTGTGCATTATAATTGTCCCGATCCGATTTCAGCACTTGTCCTCAAACGGTTATTTTCACTTTGTTTTTGCGTTGCTGCGCAATTAATCATGTTTAGAGGTTACTCGCCTTATAGCTCTATTATCGCTATTTAATTCCTTGTTTTGCTGAGCAAAGTGCCTTGCGATGATCACGTGTTTCTCAACACAATCTCACACAATAAGCTCATCTCGCTCTGTTTTACATTAAGTTGAAAAGACAGATCTTCTGCAGCTTTGTTATTGGCTAATCATGAACCAATCA
>SOMO01000110.1:257849-270131 GCA_028128575.1 Paedocypris carbunculus
TGCTGCTTTCTCAGCATGTGCCATTTTTGTCAGAGCTTTGCTGCTGAAAATAAAGAAATCCAAAGGATTTCTGGTCAGAAAATCAACCATGTGCCGATATAGAGATTATTACCAGCTTTTTCTTGGTGAATACATTGACCTCTGATTGTACTTTAGGCCTGTTGGTCGATGCCAGACGCCCTAGCTCCACGGACAATCCCTGCGTCATGCATTCGCAATTAGAGTTTCAGTGAAGACTTTCCAGAGTCCGGAAATCCACCAGCCACGGATGATTTTCTTTGTTCTAGCCTGTTGATCCTGTCCTCTGTTTGCAGACCACAAGTTCATTCAGTCCTTGAGTCTAGCGTACAATCATTGAGTGAACAACGCTTGGGTTCGACTAATAGTCTTAATATTGTCTGTGACACTAGAACGTGACATATCTAGAAAGGTCTTGATACATGTCTTCATAATAGTGGTTTTGTTGCCATCAGGATATTTATTAAGTTTGCGGATGTTAACGTGTTTGACTGTGGAAGTGGTGTTCACATTATCAAATGTGTGGGAGGACATTTCAGGATAATTGTAATAGGATTGAGTTTCTATCTATAGTAGGGATACAGAAAGGTTAGGAGCAGTTACTCAGTCTTTCCCCTCCCCCGGCAAGGGAAGAATCAACCTATAATCCATTTAGCCTTCCTTAAACATTGTCATAATAAGGACTCTGTTATGGCGCAATTAACAAATTACAAATATTTAGAAAAGAATATTAAAATGGAAATTGTGGCATTTTTCACGTTACGAGCTTTCATTTGATTGGGAAAAAAGAGAAATGACTTGAATCTGTTGCTGACCCCTGTCCTCACCCTAACCGTGAGAACCACATTTGTTTCTTAATGGTGCCATTAACCATTAAAGGACACTCAAGGTCAGCCGTCACATTCTGTGCTGGGATCATTATTAATCCACTGTTCAATTCAGTAGCACTACCAGTAGGATCTAAGGATAGTATTAGTAGTGGATCCAAAAGCACTGGTCATCAGAAACACCCATTTGCATTCTTTAAAAATACAGTAATTGTAAAGTTGTTGTTACTGTAAACAACATGAAACAGAAGAATGTACCGTATTTAAGGACAAGAGTATCCAATGATTGTGATGTCTTACAAAAGTTGTTGACGTAATATTCTCGCTTGATCAGCTAATCAAATTGTTGAATTGCTCTGTAAAATTATTTCCATTAATTCACAAGATCACGTTACAGTAAGCCAAACACAGTTTCTGGCTTTTATTACAGTTCTTCAATTGACTTTGAAATACATACCTTTCACCTGAATGGATAACCTTTGTTTGTCATGAAAAGATTAACATATTTTTTTGTATATTGTGTGAATAAACATATCATTAGTTTGTATATTGTGTGATTGTCAATATCAAGTGAAATGAGTTCAATATATAATAAACTTTAATAGACATATTAAACTATAATATACAGTATATACTATTGTTTGAATCCTCTTATCATATTTGGATAATTACGTGTGTGTGTGTGTTTTCTAGAGACAATTTGTCATTGAATTCTGTGCTTTTTTTTTTTTTACAGGTTCTGGCCATAATATCAATCTTGTTCATCATTCTCTCAACGATTGCGCTGTCACTGAACACCTTGCCAGAGTTACAAGTGATTGATGAGTTTGGCCAGTCCAACGACAACCCAAACCTGGCCCATGTTGAAGCCGTGTGCATCGCCTGGTTCACTATGGAGTATGTCCTCCGCTTTTTGTCTTCTCCCAACAAGTGGAAGTTCTTCAAAGGACCACTGAACGTCATTGATCTGTTGGCGATTCTTCCGTACTTTGTCACGATATTCCTCACAGAATCCAATAAGAGTGTCCTGCAGTTTCAGAATGTTCGCAGAGTGGTGCAGATTTTCCGAATTATGAGAATCCTGAGGATCCTCAAACTGGCAAGACACTCGACGGGCCTGCAGTCTCTTGGGTTTACACTTCGGAGGAGCTACAATGAACTCGGACTGCTGATTTTGTTCTTGGCTATGGGTATCATGATCTTCTCCAGTCTGGTCTTTTTTGCCGAAAAAGACGAAGACGCAACTAAATTCACCAGTATTCCAGCTTCGTTCTGGTGGGCAACTATAACCATGACAACTGTGGGCTATGGAGATATATATCCCCAAACCCTTCTGGGCAAAATAGTGGGTGGTCTCTGTTGTATTGCCGGCGTGTTGGTGATAGCTCTCCCCATCCCGATTATTGTGAATAACTTCTCAGAGTTTTACAAAGAACAAAAGAGACAGGAGAAGGCCATCAAGCGAAGAGAAGCACTCGAGAGAGCCAAAAGGAACGGAAGCATCGTTTCAATGAACATGAAAGATGCATTCGCCCGCAACATGGAACTAATGGATGTAGTCATCGAAAAGAACGAGGAAAAGAGTTCGGACAACCATCTGTCGCCCAATCGGTGGAACTACCAGAAGAGCCCGAACCCTGAGCTGAAATCCTACGGATCAAAATATCAAGAAGTGGGCCAGTTGGCTTCTCCAGATAGACAATTAAGACCCAGTCCAAGTCCTCAGCGCCTAAGTGCTAAATCACTGGAGCTAATGTATAACCAGATGACTGCTACGTCTCCCATGCGAATCAGTGGACTTTCACCTAAGCTCTACGCTGTGGGTAAAGGAGAGCAGATGGAGATGAAGGAAGTGCAAGGTGAAGATCGCAGAGAGACGCCCATTACGGAGGTCAGAAGCCACTCCAGCATGGACAGTTTTGCCAGCTGTGCCACAGACATCAGCGAGATGGAGAAAAGTGCTCTCCTGCCCAACTATGCCGCATCTCAGAGGCATCCACGTGCTCCACCACCACTCGACCTGAGCCAGATCACCTCGCTGGACAAACGAACACAGAAGCCCGCAATCATCAAAGAAGGACTCTACGAGTTTGTCCCGTGCAAGTCAGACAATTCCACCATGTCGCAGGG
Source organism: Paedocypris carbunculus (assembly GCA_028128575.1). Lineage (NCBI taxonomy): Eukaryota > Metazoa > Chordata > Actinopteri > Cypriniformes > Paedocypris > Paedocypris carbunculus. The sequence goes on from SOMO01000110.1 coordinate 260,825, forward strand.
CGAGGAGAACCGCAGTTTCGATCCCAGTGGCGAAAACGTCAACAGCCCACCACGGGAAAACCAGATGAAGCTCAAAGGACTGAAAGTGAATTTCTCAGAGTCTGCAGACGAGAGAGCTTGCAAACAGAATGTCGGGAGAGACGACACCTCCAGGCTACCGGCATCCGATCCCCTACCACCAACAGGGTCTTCCTGGCACAGTGTAAACTCTCCTGGGAACGGCTTTGAAGGAGACGAAGCTACCAGCTCCCAAGGTTTCAAGCTGGCGTTGCCTTCAGAAAACCAACGAGGGAGAAACCACGTCGACAGAGCTGCAGTTACTCCCACGTCTCCGAAAAACGCACAAAACTGTGCATCCGCCCCACTGGGTGCTGTGGACGGAGAAGAAAGTGGACAGAAAGTGGACAACCATCTTCTTTCTCCCGATTATCTTAAATCGTCCGAGGAAGGGGGCCGATCTCCGCCATGTGAAACAGGCATGTGACTCAGATGAACGCGTTGCTCAGAGAATGAAACAAACGCACCAACGAACGTGAACAGGAGGAGGCATACTGATGTAGTGAAGAGGAGTTCCTTTCATCCGTCAGATCTTTGGGTTAATGGTGGAACTGCATCTCTGCAGATGAACTCGCCCTGTCAGGGAAGGTCAGAAGCTTAGTGATAATCATTCAGACACCTTCAGAAGTGAGGACTTTGCTGCTCGATGATATTATTTTGTTATATTATTAACGGACCTTCAGTGTGACCCGTTAGGTAACTGTATTTATCTTTCTACGGTTCCCGAATGTTTGCAGAGCTTCTTTACAGTTCAGTAAATAAAGTAATATGCAGCTTTTGAGACCATCTGCTATATTTCCATTAGTTTAGTTGTTGTAACTGAAAAGCTAACCGTTTAAAGTGACAGTCTGTGTTTGACAAGAAAATAGATTTGACCAAAATATGCCTTTTTTATGTCTGCTGAGTGAAACTCAGTTCGAAGCAACGTACCACTATGTCATATTTGCATGTTTGGGTCAAATTAAAACTTAAGAGTGTTGGGTCTTTGAAGCAAGTGCTGGGCAAAAGGAGGAACAAGGGTTTGACATTCTTGAATGAATATAAGCATGCATCACTTTAGTTAAACCCTAGCAAACTTAGAAGATGTGCTAACTCTGTAAAATTAGTTTGGTATGTTTGCTGCAGCGAACAACAACAGTCAGTAAATCTGGAAAACTGTATGGAAAGAACATTGTTTTTTTATGTTGCCTTCATGGGAAAACCTTTGACAGCAATAGTTGATCAACTATGCCCTCTGCTGGAAGGTGACGGCACTTTATTTCTAGTAAAGCTGGAGTGGTTGGGAAAGCTGAAGAATGTTTAACACTTTTTGATGCGTCACAAAGGAAGAGCTGGATGGAAGTTGAGCACACGAGCAGAAGAGGAAGAAACGGCAAACTGCATGTTTTGCGTAAAAACTACACGTTTCAGTCAAATCCATAATGTTGCTGTGTGGTACGATTTGAAGACCAACTAGACCAATATTCTTGCCGTGTTCAAATCTGTGCCTTTTCATAAACGCTATTTTATGAGAAGGTTTTAAGATCTTTGATTGGTCAGCAATTGAAAAATCTGCCCAGAAACCCCAAACTTATATATAGATATGCAATTGATTGCGTTCTCAGGTTGTTTTTGTAAAGTTGACCCACAAAGAAATAGATATGTATTGTATTTTTTGCTAATGTCTAATCAAACTGTTCTGAACGGACCCTAGGCTCGGCTTTTACCTTTCCTTCTTAACACAAGTCTTTGGGAGATGTATATACTATATATATTCTACAATAAAAGAAAACGAAAAACCCTTTTCTTTCCCAGAATTTTATACTACTCATTATGGTGAACATGTTCTGAATCATTTCATTTTAAGTGAATGCAGATGGTAGGGATGACCATTAAAACCATTTGTACAGGTTTAAGAAGATCTTCAGTTAAGTATCAAAAAAAGCTGAAGGTACAATTTAACAGTGAAGAAAGAGTAAAGTTAAAGAGAGGATATCTAGTTTTCAATTTACCTCTGCTTCCCCCACCAAATGAAGTTGTTTTAGTTCATTACTCATCTCATACATTAATGCTCATGAAGATCTCAGACTCAACGCAAAAACTGATTTATAAACTTTTTTTAAAAGATTTATAAACTAGATAAAGTAATAACACTTGAACCCAGGTACAGTAGTCCCTTTTATATAGTTTGTGATTGAAGATAACCAAACTATATAAAATAAAAACAAAAACCTAGATTTTTTTCCAGAGTTTATTACAGCAGAAGTATCTTTCCAATGCTTGAGTGAAGAGTGGCTGCTTAAGATATGCAGCCAAAGATCTGGCAGGGGTCAGGACTGACGCCATTAATACTGTGGAGAACAAGACATCTTCATTAGTTCACACCAACCCATTAACCAATAGTTTGGTTTTAACATTGTGGTTTCAGAGAATTTGGCTTTTTTTTTTTTTAAATGAAATCGTCATTGTCGATAAGATGGGGAAAAAAGAGCAACATCATAAACCAACATCTGCATTACTAAAAAGCATCTGAAAATACATTACCCTGTGATCCGAATGACACAAGCCAGACTGGGTTCGGCTGGAACTGAAGTGGTGAACTTTGCTCGCTAGTAGATCAACTTCCAATAGACGTTGGAGACCTATTGAAAGATCAAAACACAGTTTAATTTTAGATTAAAAAATATATATATTAAATGTAAAAAAAAAAAATTATTATTAAAATATGACGGTCTGAATTAAATTGTGGAAATTGCCATAACAGAGCAACACAGTAACAGCATTTTCCATACTAACAAGACACTTTCTCCAACACATTCTGAAAAAAATATTTGAGAATAGAGTTATGCTAACAGAACATACCTCAATCAATTACAATACTGAGACTCGGGACACTTGTTCAGTTTCACTGATCTGGTGCAGATGGAGAAGCTGAAGAGATGTCAGGACTGATGTTGATACTGAAAAGAACAAGGAATCTTCATTGGTTTATGCAATAACATTTAAGAACTGTAGTTTGGTTCTATCATTGTGGTTTCAGAGAAATTGGCTTATTTTCAAGGGCAATCGTCATTGTCGATAAGATGGGGAAAAAAGAGCAACATCATTAACCAACATCTGTATTACAAATATGCAACAAAAACAAAATAAATTACCCTCTGATCCAAATGCCAGCAAGCCAGACTGGGTTCGGCTGGAACAGAAGGGGAAAACTTTGCACGCTTGTAGATCCACTTCCGGAGACTTTGCTGACCTATTGAAACAGGAACAAAACACTGCATTTGATTTGGACTCAATATGATTTCTCAAACTTCAGTAAGAGCTTGATGTGGTAGTATCACCTTAACTTATTACACCTTAACATATTAATGACTTAAAACCATCTCTTATCTGTGGCTCAGAAAAAAATAAATAGAGAAAAATAAAACGTGCGCCATTTACAGCTTCTATTACTAGCATCACAAAACCATTCACCAAAACTACAAGACAGTCTTGAAAGTGAGCGAAAGTTACTCTGACAGAACTACAAACAGCAGAGTTTGGGAGCAGAAGGAAGATAAAGACAGTCATCAATGACTTGTGGTTGATTCAGTATTAAAGCAATACTCAAATGGTAAAGGTACAGCACAGACATTGTGTTAATTTGAAGAGCACTTGTATATACTCGTCATACAGAAGAAAAACGGCACTAGGCTTTTTTTAAACACAAGACAAAACTTAGAATTATCTGGATCTTGATACATACATGCAATATACGGCTTTGCAATGGGTCATGTTGTTTGCTTTCACCTGGCGTAGACGGAGAAGCTGAAGCACCTTGCAGACTTAGAACTGATGCCATTGATACTGAGGAAAACAAGACATTTTCATTAGTTTCCACCAACCCACTAAACCGACAGTTTGGTTTTAACATTGTGGTTTCAGAGAATTTGGCTAATTTTTCTAGTGAAATCGTCATTGTCGATAAGATGGGGAAAAAAGAGCAACATCATCAACCAACATCTGCATTACACAGCTAGAGCAATATTATTTACCCAGATGAGATTGGCGAGAGGTAGTTTGGGTTCTGCTGGAACAGTCATTCCAGACCTATGGAAAACAAAACAAAAACTTGGGATTTTTACAATAACTAGATAAAAACACTGACAACTGAATTAGTGAAAACTTTCAATCTCAAGATGACTACAATTATCTTTACACTTCAAACATCCCCTTTCGACTGTCACAAGTTTGGTAGTGATAGAAACACACGAGTAGGCCGGATCTTCAATTATGACTTTGTTCTTTTCAGGCATTAATTTATGAATTAAGACTTTAAGAACAAGTGTCCAGCTCTATTTTGGGCTTGATTGATCATTTAAGAATACACTAAAATTATAAAAAAAAAGTCAAAGTTCATTGGAAAAAACAAACGGCATCATTGCAAAGACACGTTTTTTGGCACATGCAGATAATTTGTAGACAATGTTACGTCAGAACATACCTTTTAACAAACAATTGCAAGACTTCGATCACTCAGGCACAATGCTCAGGTTCACAAAGACACCATTAAAGATCTGGCACAGAGAGAAGCTGAAGCACCTTGCGGACTTTAGGACTGACACCACTGATCCTGAGGAGAAAAACCAAGGAATCTTAATTACTTTACAAACACACCTGTTGAACAGAGGTTTTTTTTTAACATTGAGGTTTCAGAGAATTTGGCTTATTTTCAAGTGAAATCGTCATTGTCGATAAGATGGGGAAAAAAGAGCAACATCATTAACCAACAGCTGCATTATCAAGAATTACAAAACTCAATATAAATAAAATAAATTACCCTCTGATCCAAATGACAAGCTAGTTTGGGTTCGGCTGGAATGTAGAAGTTGCAGACTTTGAGCCATTCGGTTCATGTGGATCTCACGCCTGTAGCTCTCCCTGTGCTCCATGTTGTAAGCCTCCGCTCTCTTGTAGAACAACCTCCTATTAAATAGATGACCCAATAAATCAGAATAAACAAATGGTTAATGAACAATAAATGTGCACAACCTTCAAGCAACTGATGTGATCCACTGTAGTCCTGCAACTATACTTAAAAACTTACAGTTATGGTTCTGAACTGTTCTATTAGTCCTGAGTCTATCAATGTGGTTTGACTGGTTTCATGCATGATCTTATCGTTCATACCTCAATGTAAAAGTAGCCTTCAACATTACAAATTTGTACATTTTACACACAATCTTAAATTGACACTCATTAAACAGACGTTTGGTGCCAACATTTTGGTTTCAGAGAATTTGGCTTATTTTCAAGTGTCATTGTCGCTAAGATGGGGAAGAGAAAAAAAGAGCAACATCAACCAACATCTGCAACTAGAACAAAATCATTTACCAAGATATGATTGATGAAAGGCAGTTCGGCTTTTGCTGGAACAGTCAATTTCAGACCCAATGAAACCAGAACAATTTGAGATTAGTTTTACAATAACTAGATTAAAACACCAAGCGTAAATTCAGTAGTCAATCTCAAGTAATTACGAGTACTTTTACACTTCTAACAGCCCCTTTCAACTGTCCCAAGATCAACCTGACCAGCAATTTTGCATAAATTGATAAGATGTTTATTCAACAAGTCGTTTCTGTTAGTTTTTGGGCAACGTGTCAAGCGCCATTTTGGGCTTAATTGATCATTTAAGAATATACTAAAACTTAAAGAAAATGTTCATAACACCAGAAAGAAACAACAGTGCAAGAAAAACTCAAGAGACTGACTTCAGGTTAACTTGCACTCAAAAATCAAAAAATTTTGGCATGTGCACATCAATTGTAGAGAACATTTTTCAGCGGCCTAGCGCATAAATTAACAGAACATACCTTCAACAATTACTCAAGTCAGGACCCGGTCATGGAAGCCTTGCTGATGTTCAAAAAGACAACAAGATCTGCCACAGAGAAGCTGGAGCACCTTGTGGACAGATGTCGTTGATACTGAGGGGGGGGAAAAAAAAAAAAAAAAAAAAAACAAGGAATCTTCATTAGGTGTATGCTAAATCATTTAACAAGACGTTTGGTTCCAAGATTGTGGTTTCAGAAAATTTGGCTTATTTTCAAGTGAAATCGTCATTGTCGATAAGATGGGGAAAAAAGAGCAACATCATTAACCAACATTAGAATTACCAAATAGTTTAGCACAAGAAAGTTTTTTACCGAGTCAGATGACAAAGCCAGTTTGGGTTCAGCTGGAACATAAGTTGCCCCTTCACGAGCCAGTTCGTTGATGGAGAATTAGCTCCATTGCAGATCAACTGTAGTGACAGGTCATTTCAGTCAACTGAATGCGGAGAAGAGAAAAAGCTTTACATTTCCAACAACGTAAACAAAAGGGTTGAAACGTACCTTACCTGCGGTCTTCGATCACCATTACATGAACTATGCATCATTGAGGCTTTTTTTTTTTTTAAGGTCATTTTGAATCTCTTAAAGGTGCATTGGCAGAAAAAGAACCAGATTAAGTAGTTAAGGCTTCACAATATCAAACCTTAACAGCCATGAGGTATGTACGTGTCACCAAGGAAACACATCATAGATTTGTGTAAAGTTCTCTTTATTGTTTAGAAGACACGTTCCTTGTGGTTCAGAAAACACAAATAAAGAAACGGCCATTAACCTGCAAAAAGAAATAGAAAAATCATTAGTCAGTTCACTAAAATGAATTTGAACTTCAAAGTGCAGCCATACTTGAATTACAGTTCTGGTTATGACCTACAGCTTTAGTTCATCCTCCTGATCATTCTGTTGATCTGATCCTCTCTGTTTCCTGCATCACCACCTTCGACAAAGTGTGTGGTTTTCTTGTTCATGCCACCACGAGGAGAGGACAGTTTGAAAGGCCAGAGGAAGTTGTTCACTGCCTTAAAGTTCTTTCCAACAGTGTAAATTTCGTGGATGAGATCCTCAATGCAGATGACACCAGATTTTCCTGGAGAAGACAAGCAAACTTAGAAACTAAAGAATTGATGTAAAAATGATCAATTACATAAAGAATAAGACCAAAGCATACCTAGAGTCTTCTCGATAAGCGCATTATCTGTAAGAGCAATGCGTTGCTTGCGGATCTTGCCAAAGCCACGCTTGTAGATGAGCTCACGCACAGACTTTAGGTTGGGGTAGCTGTGAGAAAACAAACAAGAATAACATTAGCACTAATGAAAGCATTACAGGCTAGGAAACTAAAATGTATTCTTAAAGCAACCTCAGAACTTGATGGGAAAAAAAAAAGTCAAGATGGATTACTTGACAGAACACGTTTATAAACTACATACCCCCATGCAATATATGGTTCTGCAATTCGGAGCATGTTGATGGAAGCCTTGTTCAGTTTCACAAAGACACCATTAAAGATCTGGCGCAGACGGAGAAGCTGAAGCACCTTGCGGACCTTGGGACTGACGCCATTAATACTGAGAAGATCAAGACATCGTCATTAGTTTCACACCAACCCAATAAACAGACGTTTGGGTTTAACATTGTGGTTTCAGAGAAATTGGCTTAGTTTCAAGTTAATTCATCACGGTCAATAAGATGGGGAAAAAGTGCAACATCATTAACCAACAACTGCCATCATGAATGACCAACAGTAACACAACTTACCCTCTGATCCGGATGACGAAAGCCAGTTTGGGTTCTGCAGGAACGTAGAAGTTGCCTACTTTACGAGCCATTCGGTTCATGCGGATCTCACGCCTGTACATCTCCCTGTACTCCTTGTAGTAAGCCTCCGCTCTCTTGTAGATCAACTTCCTGGTGACTTTGCGAGCCTATTGAATGGTAGAGCAAAAAGCATGCGTTTAAGATCAATTTTCAGCCGTTAGAAGAGGACACAGTTTAAGCTCACCCACCTTCTTGTCTGCGATCTTCTTCTTCAGGTGAACGGCCCGGATGGCAGCATAGCGCTTTCGCCTCTTCAAGAGGCTTTCGGGTACTGAGGGAACCTTCTTTTTCTCCCTTTATCAAATTCACAAGACTCGGTGTTAATCAAAAAATAGACACTTTACATAGAATTATACGTTTACATGACGGTATTACAACGAAAACGATTAATAGTCACTGTGCAATAATGCAGGGTAGTGCATTTAACATTAGTGAAAGAAAATAACGCGTGTCGCCAATGCGGAAACGGAAAACTTAAGTTATGTTTTCACCTTTAAATCATATTTTAGATAATATTTATTACAAGAAATGATGTAACATTAAGCGACCGCGTATAGAAATCATCTCGGGTCATTTTAGATATTCACGCCGTTACAGCGAAATGGCTCAAGCCTACTACACATTGCCATCAAACGCATGCATTAATAGCCATCACCGTGACAAAAATATGGATTTTGTTGTAAAGCACTGGGGAAATTCACCACACATATAAGGCCTAAACCAAAGGATGAGTTGTATTAAACTCGATGCGAAAGGATTTCGATAGTGAGACAAAACACTTACGTTTCACCCGCCATTATCCCCACAGTAAAAGAGGGCTTTACGCATGCGCAACGCGGACTTAAAAAGGGGGTCCTTTCTGCTTCCGGTTCAAGGCGTCCATTTCGACTGCCGGCTTTTAAACATTTTATACGTATGATAAACACTTCTCATTGAATGTCAGGTTTCACACGAGCTCCAAAACTCCGGCGTGAGTTTATAATTTATATTGGAAATTTATTTACCGTCTTCAGAGATCATGCTCGCGCACCACTGGCACTAACTCTTGCCCGCAGACAGGCACATGTTTATGTGTGTGGGGATGTGAAATGTCCCTCTCATGATCTTATTTAAAGAGCCGCGTTTGTTCAACAACAGCATGGGCTGCTTGAGCTCTGCTGCTGGAGCTAGTGGAGCCGTGCTGGTTCCGACCCAAATCACTTGATATAGTTTTCGGTTTTTTTATTGTTGAGTTTGTTTAGCGATACACGATGAACATCGTCGCTGAGTTTGTTGTGGTCAGTTTGAAAATCCTCTGGTCGTTTGTGTTGGCTGGCACCAAATGGCTCGTTCGTCCTCGGGAGAAAAGCGTGGACGGCCAGGTATGTGTGATCACCGGTGCTGGAAGCGGTCTCGGACGGTTCTTTGCCCAAGAGTTTGCGCGGAGACGGGCGACCCTTGTTCTCTGGGACATCAACCGACAAAGCAACGAAGAAACGGCGGAGTTGGTTCGTCGAATCTATCGAGAAATTAGTCGGTCAGTTGGGGAACATAACGGTGAGTTACACGGACAGATTAAATTTAAATGATTTTATTTTTGA
>SOMO01000110.1:283621-296234 GCA_028128575.1 Paedocypris carbunculus
ACACATATTCATGTGTGCACTTTTTGTACACACCTTTAAAATATTTATAGCATATAAATATATACTGTACTTTTTTGTACTGGAGATTTTTTGCTCTGATTGTAATTCGCTGCAGTCTTGAATTCCGTGCGGTCATGTCAAGTTAAAGTTAACACAACGAGAAACAAAATTGGCAGGAGTTAAAAATGATTTGAATACAATACAAACAAAAAACGTTGAGACAAAGTCTTGCAACCAGTACCATGCACAGGCATGTAAAGGATTAATCTCCTAAGAGAAGAGCCGGAGATGTGAGACAAGGCTGTAGAGATGAGTAATGGAATAAGACTGGCAAGTGACCATTCCAAAATGTGCATGGTGTTTTCAACCAAGCGGAAAGTGGACACTGGTACGCGCTTTAACTGCCCAAACACACTGGCAACCCACTACACATCTCCCCTGTAAAACGTCAGTTGGTAAAATAGTAAGGCAGCTGTTCGCTTCCATCAACTAAAAGTGCATCTCCGAACATATCCAGTTAAGTCCCCTCAATTCCATCCCCTTCCCTTAGTAAGAGGGGTGGACATGCACTTGACTGGCTACGGCTTGGATCAGCAGATTCTTTTTCTTTCCCAACGACTGCTTGCTTCAGCTTTCAGAGCCCGGGCGAGTCACATGTCGTCGCCGGAGGAGCTGGGTTGGATCGTCCCACATGGTCCAGGTTTCCATTTTCTCCCAAGATTTGCTCAAATTCCAGTCGTCGAGTCCTTTGCCTGTGTCTGACTTGCACCAATTTGTTTTAAATGCCATTGATGCAACCGCAGAGAGTTAGGGGCCTGTGCCGCTAGTTTTCACGAGCTCACTGAAGGGTCGAAACAGTTAGAGGGTCAATAAGTATGCGGAGACACAGTAAAATTACATGGCAAAGACCATACATTCCTTTCTGACTGGACATAGAAGTACTGAATCTGCAATCATTGTCACTAATCTGCCTTGTTAGTCTTACCTGAGTTTAACACTCCATCAGGTGAGGAAATGGACAAAAATAATCGCCAGTCCGATATTTATCAGCATCACTAATATGACCAAAATTGAGTTGGGACCCTAGAAAAAGCAACAGAAGACATTCAGGTTTTTAGCACTGGAAACAAAAAATGGCTTGAGCCACCACAAATACTTACTGATTCCTCCTCAACAATGTCGGTGGTAATTTCCATGCTGGCTTTTTTCGTTTCCGCTAGACTCTTTGGCTTTAACGAATCCTGCTTCTTGAGTTTTGGCTCGGGTTTGCTCTCTTTGGCCAGTACGGGTTTGGGAGTCGGTGCCCGGTAGAGTTTTGGAGGTGGGGGCGTCTTTGTGACAGCGGATGAAGATAATGGGTGGTGTTCTTCATCCTCCGGCTCCTCAGGTGGGATCAGCACTTCAGCTTTCACATAGTATCCGTGATATTGGGAGTGCAGCTCACCATTCCCGGGGCTAGAAGCATTGCTAAATGGCAACTGCAGTTTGGTGGGCTTTGGTGGTTGTGGTTGTGGTGGTGGTGGTGGTGGTGGTACTACTTCTGGTTTCACCTCCTGTTTTTCTGGTATCCTTGGAGCAGGCTTGATGGCACTTGTTGTGTTTTCAATGGTCGGAGGTTTGTTTTCAGTAATGGCTTTAGGGGTAGATTTGTTAAAAAAAGACTTTTTTTTTGTCTGGGGTGGTGAGGGAGGTGGCGTAGGACCAGGGCTTTGTGAAGGAGACTGAGTCGGAGTTGTTCCTTTACGATAAAAGTGAGGACTGCCGGAGGGTGACTTTTCCTTCTTTTCTTCTGGAACCTCTTTAATCTCAATGGGCTCACTGGAAAATCTCTGCTTGATATAGTCTGGGCCTTAAAAAGTATTAGAAATAAAGACATTACTATAGTAAAATGTGATTTATTTTTATTGGCAGAGAGAGCACTTGAAAACTATACTTGAGTAAAAGTACTTTACTGTAAAAATGACTCATTACAAGTTACCAGTCCCCAATTCCAACTTACTTGAGTAAAAGTCGTAAAGTATACAATTAAAAAAAAAAAAACTTAAATATTTCACTTTTTTTTAAACCGAATTTAATCTAAAAACAACAACCGTACTGTGAAAAACAAGAAACTCTTTATTGATGAGGCTTTATTTCCTAATGTAGAAATTAAATTTAACACCTCAATGTTTAAAAATGATCGAAACAAATAGATATAAAAGAACAAAAAGTCAGTCTCAGTCAAACTTAAGTGTCACACACCATCACAATGTAACGAGTAACGGTAAGTAGTAACTATGTAGTCAAGTAGAGAGTTAAAGTTTGATACTGAGTACTGTTACAAAGTAGCCACATAATACATGCATAAATGTATATGCATACCGGTAATAATGTAACAAAGTCCCTTTACTCAAGTACTTTACACCACTGTTTATAATATGCATTGACATAATGAGCAGTCTTAAAATACACATCATTGCTGCCTAACCTCATAATATGGGCCAAACTTGACTTTGTTGTTTGCATGCCACAATGTATACGAGAAAAAAAGATTACGTATTTTAATTTTAAAAGTTTCTTCATAATTGTCATACTCAGTATCCGATGATTATTTTAATAGTGCTTTGATGCTTTTTCATTTCATAGATTTTTCCTTAAGCAAGTTTTTCTAAATCTAAATTTGACCTTCAGAGAGGCCTGAAGGTCGTCTCATATTGATATGAGACTGGGATGGCCCGTGGGCCTTCGGTTGGGCATCACTGCCTCAAATGATTCAGGAATAGTTACTACAGGCTCAGCAACACAAAACATTTTACAATATCCTAAATCTAATAGTGTTTATGTAAGGGATACTGAAACTTTGTGATCCTAGTCTAGCCTTTGAGTCATTCTCTTCATTTGGTAAATCTGAGATTATGCTGGACTTTTCTCACAGCTGACTACTCCGTGCTTTCTAGAACCTACACTGGATTGTTTCCAGGTCCAGACTGTATATAAATCACAGTTTATCAGCCATTTCACAAAGCTGATCACAGCATTGCAGCAAGGAGAGCTCATCTGCTAAAAGCTTTGGCAACCACAACGCTCCAAAAATGGCAAGTGCAATATAAAAACACTCAGACTTAAATTGCAAGCTGATTCTGATCTCAATCTAAAAAAGAAACCACTGTTTTAATAGTCAGTGCAGATATTAAAACTAATAGTATAAGTGGATTGTGGATTAAATTCATAACCTGGCTTGTGAAATTCACACTACGCACTCAGTCACGCTGAAGTTTATACTATATAAATGATGCAATTTAAAAAATTTCTAAAATCAGATGAATTTCAAAAACACGACAATTACCGTATATAGGTGGAAAAAGTTATAAAGAAGGAACTTGTGTATTTACAATAATGTGCGGTCATTAAAATTAATTGCTGGGCGTAAAGGAGAATCCAGCGGAAATGTATGTAAAGCAGATTCATCCCTTTCACAATTAATTTGCAGTTGCTTTTGTTCTATTTTCCTTTGTATAGCAAGAAGGAGAAAAAGCACTAGACAACCAAACAAAGGCAAGTGTTTTCCGGAAGGGGTGTGAGGACACGGTATGAGGAAAGTGATCATGCTTCAGAAAAGCAGAACTTGAAAATAGACGGATGTGTACCTGGTTGATGAAAGGTGGGAGAGAGGTCTCTGGCCACGGCTCTGGCAATATCAGAGTCCTGGCTGGCAGAAAGTCCAGCCTGGTCTGCTGCCTCTGATTTGGCCCTTGCGTGTGCCGTCCTGGGCAAAGCAAATAGAAAACATGCTGAAAACACACAGTTTAGAGAGAAACTCATCACTTTAGCTTGTTAGCAATTAGCTCCATCATTCAGGATCTAAATGGATGTTCAAAAATCCCGTCACACCACACATATGATTAATTTCTCATTTAATAAAAGTTGAATTAGTTTGTAAAGGTAGAAATGTAGAACATCTATCTGTCTGTCTGTGTGTCTGTCTATCTGTCGTATATAAGTAATACTCTTTATATAAACTAGTATTTATATAGTGTGCATGTTATTTACTGTATGTTATATACTGTACAATGTAATGCTATTTACATTAACAGTCACATATATATGTTTTAGAATTTTCTTTTTCTTATTCGTGTGTGTGGAATGAGGATAGAAACTTTATACTGATGCACTCATTGAAATGGATTGATCACTTTCAAGATGCTACTTTACAATTCAGTATTACAATACTTAATTAGTAATACATTCATTATAGTACATTATTCATATTCACATACATTGTACATAAAACATTATGTTTGTTAATAAGATGTGAGCATAGATGAGATGAGACATGAGTCAAAAAGCCTTCACATGCCAGAAGCACTTTGAAGGGTCTCAATGCCAACAATGTTTGTTTTAACATTTCATTCAGTTTGGAGGCGGTAGGTGGATTTCTAACAGCACATCTAGCCAATCACGTGAGTTGTAGCTCACAACAGCCGAGTACATTCTAAAAATCAGTGTAGCTTCTTCTCTCATTGTTTGCTGATGACTAACCATTACTACCCTTTTTTATACCATACACCCCATTACTTCACCAGGCCAGGTATCCTTACTGTAAATTAAGTCATGACGCATCACATGCATTTAAGGACATGACCTGTCATGAAACTATGTAGAGTATCTTTCGAAGTCCATCCACATTACAACTGTTATGCTAAGCCTGCTTTTAAAGGATCATGGTCTTTGGCGAGGGGCTTTGTAGTCATCACATTCTAAGAAGAGCATTGTGAATAAATTAAATTGATTCCAAAGCAAATCCGAATGATTTAAACTAGCCAGATTTGCTTCCTTACAACAAACAAACAAACAAACAAACAAACAAAAAAAGCACTCGTGCAAAACTTGATGATTTTTGCTGAGATATTACACAACTTCTGCACTAATAATGATGCATGTGACTATAAGGAAGAGATAGATAAACCATAAGCGTGAGTTACAGACTCGAGTTAAATCAAATATAGTGAGAGTCTGACACACATATCTTGCAAAAGCAGATCTAAAGCCTGGGCGAGAGAGCTGGATTAATGCTTTATTATGACTCAGCCTGAACCAGCCTGGGACGTTTCTGTAAATCACTGAGCTACTGGACATCAAGCCGTCACAGGCTCAATTTACAAGCGCTACTCAATGCACAGGCTTCATCAAAATATTGTGAGTAAATAAGAAATATGTTGTTGTTTTTTTTAATCAAACTTAGCATGACTTACATCATTAAAGTACATTATTTGTGACATGAAAAATATACGAATGCCTTTTCCACTTACGTGTAAGCCAAGTACTAAGCAGCACCTTCACCAGGCGCTAAAAGAGCTAATGTGATATTCTACCGAATCTGAGCCAAGACGAGGCATCTCCTTGGCGACAGATGGAGCGTTTGCAGAAATTCGGAGGGTTTTAACTTGGCAATGTCTCCCCATATTCGCCTACTCTGCTTCTTTTACACACTCAGATGAGGATGACGAGAGAAGTATCTCTGGTCGAACTCAATAGAACTCGGTACAGAACATGTCTTCATTCTCATTTATGATGCTCAGTCATCAGTCTATTTAATTATCAAAGTATCCAGTGATAAACACTGCAACAATGTCAATAATTATAATAATAGTAATAATAATAATAATAAAACTGCACAATAATGCTGTTTAAAAAATATATACACATAAATACACACAGAAACACACACACACACACACACACACACACACACACACACACACACACACAGAGCCATATATACAATTGGCTCAGTCAGCTATCAGTCTAATCAATTCAATTACCAGCATATATACACATAAATATTTATATATAATACAATGAACCTTTGCTACTTCGACCATCGCGGAGTCATGACTTCAGACTTTTTTCTTTACATATATAATAAAATAAATATATTGCTTAACATTTGTGCCTTTGTACTGTATGTATACTGTAGATATTTGTGCATTACTGTAAAGAGTGGTTTATTAAGAGTACTACATAAATGGAGGGTTTAAAAAGTCTGAATACATGTTAAATAAATACGTAAATATGGTGTCCCTACTTTGCGGATTTTCACCTATCATGACTATTATGATATCTAATGTGACAAACGAGAGCTCACTGTATATTTTTATATATGTATATACAGTATGCACTAGGCAGTTACAAAACATTACTACCATGACATACAGTATATACTGTATATACAGGTTTAAAAAAATGCCTTTTTTTTACTCATGATACATTGCAATTGAATAACCAAATCAACCAGACTATCAGTAATTTAAAATAAACTGAAAATAAAGATTCAATCAATCACTAGACATTCTGATTCTGAAAATCTCTGACACTGATTCCACATTTTACCACACCAACGGAGACATTTTAAGACCTCCAAGAAAAGCTTTTTTAGTCTAGTTTTCCCCAGTCCTTTCAGTTATGTCATCCAAAGAAGAGATTGTAACGGAACTGATTATTATCTCACGTCTGACTTTCGACAAGAATCGTTGTCTCCATGGGAAACAGTAAACAAGCTTAAACCGTGTCTGTGCTGACAGGCTAAAGCGACGCATACGTGTAGGTCTAAAGCAGAGCGTTCTAACAGATGATAACACAGACTGGCTACTGTATCAGTGACGGCTGCACGCCTATATTCATGTCTGGAGTAGTCGACTCCGGCCTTGCCTTATTTAGGCAGGCTTGATGCTGACAGACAGCACATACAAGTGTGAGCGAGTACAGGGCTGAGAAGCTGTTTTCTCTTTCTCCGTGTTTTTCTCTGTAGACTCCTTCAAGGCCTGACAAAGCCTTCTCAAACTCTCCACACGTTCCCTGAACCCACTTTGCGCTTATCTCTTCTCTCCATAACAATCTTCAAAGGCTGTGCGAAATATTTAATTCATTCGGCAGCTCCGAGGCCCATTACTATTTCATTAGCGACACTGTTCATTACAACAGATTTATTCAGATTCAGAGTCTGTCGGCTTTCAAAATGAAGCACGTTTGAACATGGACCGTTTTAAGAGTAGCGGATTAAATACGTCTATCAATACAGCAATTCAGCGCTGATAAATACACTAATAATCACTTACTACAGATAAAAAAACAAGTTTTTTTTCCTTAATTTCCCTGTCATTCACAGAACAAACTGTTCTTTCAATAAAGCATCCTCGCCATTTTTTTTTTCTGTTTTCACATACCACTTCATGTGCTATTATATAAGAATCCCGCTCATGTAGTTTTCCTGAGCTATCAGATCTTGTGTCTTAGCGCTGGGAAAACTATGAGCGTTTTCTCAGAAACGTACAATTATACGTTAATATTATTTTCCTGTTTTGAGTCGAAAACTACGCTCAGACCAGTTTTCCCTCTGTGACTTCACTCAGCACATCCTGTTGGCTGTGCATCGATTATGTGATCAGAATGAGAGCTTTAACCCCAGGCCATTTAATTGCAATCATGCAAAAAGACAATTCAGCGGAGCTCTTCTGCACAATAGATGACACTTTTGTCTTTCTCATTGGTTCCCCTCGCTCATATCAGCACAAAACAAAATGGAAGCGTAGTTTATAGACATGCAGTGTTTGGATGGGACGTTTAAACAACGCTGAAATCTGTAAGAAGATGAATTAGTTGTTAACCTTGAGGTTGCGATTTCAACTTTCGTTTTGGCAATGGCGGACGCTCTTATGGCTCCTTCCACGGCTCGGTCCACTTTCTGCTTCGTCTTGGTGTTCTTTAAGGGAATAAGCTGCTTTTTGATGCCACGAACCAACGCATTATTTTTATACTTGCCCTCTTCTTTTGACCCATCTGGGAACATTGTGCACCCATAACCATGGCGTTTGTTGTTTATCCACTCCCCTTCATATTTCATCCCATTGGATCGCTCACTGACACCAAAGCCATTCCGCTTGTCGTTCTTCCACTCGCCCATATATGCCTCGGTCGTAGTGGCATCGACGTTGTCCTCAGCTAGCATGTATTCATCGGCCACTTCTCCGTCACCAAAACTAATGGTGGAGTTTGCATCACTAGAGCTGATGCGGCTCATGGTGGCATCGCTTCGTGCCGAACTGCGCTTACTGGATATGGAAGACCGGGAATCAGACTTCCGCAGCTGTTTGAGGCTCCCGAAAAGGGATCCTCGTCGGAAGAGGCCCTTCTTTTTGCCAGAAGCCACCTCGCTGTCACTGTGGAAGTTCAGGACGAAGCCACCGCGGGTGCCAGCTGGGCTGTCTGACATGTGGTCATGCAACACGGAGCCATTGCTTTGTTCGCTCCGCAGTGAAGCCAGTGAGGTTCGCAGTGGGGAGCGGATGACCGTGGCCATTCCGTAAGGCACGCTCTGACGTACACCATAGCCGTGCCTCATGCCACCCATCCACTGGCCCTGGTACGTACCTGCCAAAAGGATTAGAGAGAATTTAGTCTCGATATTGCGCAACACATAATACTGGGATTACAAACAAAAGAATACATTAGAGCATCATGACATGTCCGGGTGCTTTGATGTTCTCGGCTTTATCAAGATTTTATTCAAATGGCTAATGATAATTACTTGATTAAGCTGCCAGGATAAATTCGTTTGAATCTAAAAATGGCTTACACGTAAAGTTTCTAATTAATATGTTCAAAACAGGCATGATATACACATATTTAGATATCAATAAACCATTGTCTATCTTAGAATCATTAAACTAAGCAATTGCATAAATTATTGTTTAACTAAATATTATTAACAAGCAAATACGTTAAACCAACAAAAAACAACTAAGCTGAACTCATTTTGAAAAATGTTCAATCTTTGCTTTGGACTTTGAAAAGTCCAGATCAATGCACGGAATGTTAAAAGTCTTGAAACGACGTGGTTATGATTGAACTAGGATAGTAATTTGCAGGGGTAATTCTATCTGGGTTATGACGAAGATCAAGTCAATTGCTCTCCCATATCTCGCATGTCACTCTGTCAGACTGAAAAGCTTCAACAGCAGAGCCAGCACTATTTTAAAACAGGGGTGTAACCTGAAACATTGTGAAGTTTGTGGCTACCAAATCTTAATTTATCTGCACTCTTTTTTTAATAAGTTATATATATTCTTTCCTCCTCAGTGCTGATGCTGATGACAAATCTGCAAAAGCAAAAAGCTATTCACAGGAAATGTCATTGTTAAATTAAAAGTGAATTGGAGAATTAAGTTGCTCACTGCGGTTTATTGAATTATATGAGTTTTTATGTTTTTTTTTTCTTCCAGCAAATGAGGGGTAACTCTGTCCATTCCTCCTAAATCAGAACCACATTATAACACATTGCCAAAAACATGTGATGGGTATAAAACTACGTACACTGGTTTTAACTATTTCTGAAAGCCCATTATGATACACTTTCGTACAGTGATGACTGTATTGTCCAGTTTAGTCACTAGATATTCAAAGAGAATTTTTGTAGACAAATCAATTTTGTTGTATTATATCTGAAAAGCTCAGGCCAAGTTAGGACAACCAATGACATAGCATTCATCTAATAGTAGTTTTAAAATATTAATAAAAATAAACACAATGAAGCATTTTTTTCGGAACACACAAACGCACACGTACCTTAATTGAAAAAAAAATCTAGACCGTGACATTTTTCAACCTAAACATAATTAAAAAACAACGTGCATGTTTAAACACTTTTTGGTAGTCTCACCTCACCGCAATATAAAGTCACAAGTTCATTTACGTTAACATATTCTTTATCACATGTATTGCTTTGTTCATTCCTTGCAATTTAACTGTAAAACACTAAATGTTGTTTATTATCGTTACACTTGTACAGTAAAACCCACAACAGGTGGGAAATCTACACACTCTATTTTCAGGCATACTCTGGAATAAAATGTACATTTCTGGCTTCAGCTATGAATCCATATAAGGATTGTGAGTTGGAATCCTAATATTTGTATCTTAATCGTGGAATGGTTCATCTTGTCAATGAAAAGGCCGGAGATAAGAGTTATCAGCACGGCTGGGGCAAACTTTCGTTTGAAATCTCGCAGCTGTAACTATTATTAGCCATGACTCGCTAAGCAACTTCTGACCATTGGAGCTGCGATTTGTTGCCCACGTCAAAAGCAACGGAACCATCGAGACTCTTCTGGAGCCCGTTATTCGTAAGCAAAGAACTGGGGAATCAACTTGACCAACACCAGCGACTATTTCTAGTTCTAAACCAAAGACCTCATTTCAGTCAGTAGCGTCGGCATCTAAACACACGGTGCTCTAAAGCAGATTAAATAGGTCAAGAAACGTGTTGCTGATCTCACCCCCATCTCCGTACGTCTCGACTCCATATCCATCTTGCAATCCGTTACTCCATGTGCCTTCATAGCGAGCAGGTGTGTTGAGAGACTGCCGGACCCCATAGCGACCCTTAAATCCGTGTGTCCATTCCCCGCGATACAGCCATCTCCCCTTCGACTCCACTCCGAGCCCGTGCCGCTTGCCCTGCGCCCAGTAGCCCTTGTACGTATTCCCGCTGGGCCAGGTGTAAACTCCGACTACCTCGAACCCATTGGACCAAGACCCGGAGTATTCGCCCTGGCCTTTGGGGCCGGTGCAGATGCCGTGTCCGTGGGCTTTTCCATCCTCCCAACCACCGCAGAAAGTGCCTCCGTCGTCGAAGTCAAACCGTCCACCCGTCATTCAGAAGAAGGGATGGAATGAACGCGCTCGTCTCGATGGTTGGGCGTGTAACGGATGGTCCGCGACAACAATGCGATTATTAAAAGGGGGAAATGTCAATGAGTTGGTGCGGCTCTAGCAAGTGGAGATGGGCGAGCGCGCACATTTGTGTGTGCAAGTGTCGGCGGTGAGTGAGAGGAAGGATTGCGCACAGGCACCGGAGCCGCAGGCGCTGTCACTGTCGCCGTCCCGTTTTTTATTAACCCGTTTGCTTCGCATGGAGAGAGAGAGAGAGAGAGAGAGAGAGAGAGAGAGAGAGAGAGAGAGAGGGTGGACTGGACAGAAGAACCGGGGGAGCGACATCCTGTAACTGACGTCAGCACTGTAAACCCGCCCTCGCGCTGGAAACGCGTATTCTGCGCTTCAGTTTAAGCGTGACACTTGTTACGTAAATAAAAAACAACAACAAAAAAAAAAACGAAAACAAAACGGAGTGCTTCTGTTGACCCTCATCTTGAATTATTTACATGAGATGCAAATAAATGCGCATCACAAATCTCAACGGTTCGTTTATACTCAGCTGTTGCTAAAACTGTGAAGTTGCTTAGCCCATCCAATACTAAAATGCACTGCAAGTGGATTTTGAGGTTAATGCTTTACATTGTGTAATTATAGAAATAATATTGTGTTACCAACAGTCAGACCAGACTTATCTTTACATATCGTAAAAGACAAAAAAAAAAAAAAAACGCTTTGTCTAGATTTTGTGCATTAGACTCGAAATAATGTGAAAGAGTTGCCCTGTAAAACTAAACATTTACAATGTTTTGTCCTGTAAAATGTATTTATTTAGAATGGCCTAAAATGAAAACACTTTAATGCATTTCAGGTGCTAACAGGTTTGGCAGAAGTGAGCTTGATATATATACACAGTAATTGTTTCAATATCTCGGAGGTGTTTATATACGAAACGAAACCAGGTATTTGAACTTACTGGAGCTCACTGCTTACGGTTTGAGCATTCAGTGTGACGCAGAAAATCACAGACCAAACGACCAACCAACGCGTCTTTTAACGACTCAGTACTACCATCTAGTGGTATTATAATGTAATTATACTCATTATTATTTATAACATGAATTTATACCATTACACAATACGTATTTGTGACAGTAATGCAATACAGTATTTGTAGTGTTCAAAGGCGTAAATGTTTACATATTTGCCTTTCATAATTGTGCACATAATGTTAAACAACCATGTACAGTATTACATGTAAAGTATAAAAAATATATATTTGTGCTGAGACATTTACACTTACCTAATTAACATTTACAACATTTTCTAGTCACCAACTCTCTTCTTTCATTCTCATTACTTCCCGCAATGTGCTTCTTAAATCTGAGCTAGTTTTTAAGACATGTTTTTAAATTTGTATAAATTAAAATGTTTATAATGCGCGCGCACACACACTTAAAGTTGTGAGGTCCTCACAAGCACGCACCCACGCACTTAGCGCTCATTTTCATGTACTTCACTCACCACAAGGTGTCAGTGTATGCTGATAGCAACTCTTGTACTTTGTCAGTATTAGCTAGTACAGTACCTCACCTTCTTCAGAAACTGTATAAACAACATTAGCAAACACACCTATACGTTTATGTAATTCATAACCACAGATGAGGGATAGGGTTATTTCTGAGGCATATAAGACAAAACCCCAACCCTCGTTTGTTGGCGTCTACTATATTCTCCAAAACACCTATACGAATTCTTCTATTCAGGAAAATGGGTCTCTAGTGATCGGCATCACTTTAAGCAGATGCTCTGCTGTTTTCAACAATGGCTGCTGCCTCAACAACAGATGCAGAGAAGTAGCTAGATAAGGTAGGGTGGTTTACCCTGGGTTAATAAATATGGCCTGGTTGAAAATGGTTGTTTAAAA
>SOMO01000110.1:301714-316697 GCA_028128575.1 Paedocypris carbunculus
CAAAAAAAAAGTAATAAAAACATTGGCAATGTAGAAAGAACTATGAACTTGGACTTTTTCTATTTTTTGGGATGCTGTGCAGGCCTTGTGCAGTTTATTCTCAAGGATTGTGCATTTATTAATTTCGCACTAGAATTAACACGTGGATTATTTAATTGTTTTATCTGCCAGTATTATGAAACACAGTCAACTCTGTTCTGAATCAGAATGGAAAATCTTTGAAATTAAGAAAATTGCTTTTGTCAAGCAAATTGTCTATGGTTACTTGCGTAACCTTGGTTCCCTAAATTGTCAGGGAGCGAGACATCTCTCAGATGGACTGAGGAGGTGAGATTGGAAGGACCCAGTGTGATGCTTCAACCCTTACAAAACGCCAATGAACGTCAAGTTCATGGCTGCATGATTTTGCATGTCATCTTTGAATCTGATCAGGTGGTATAAAAGAGATGCGCGCGTCATGCACAGTATCCCTTGTTGACTGAAGCTGAACGGGCCAACACAGATTTCCAGCGGCATGTCCTCAATGTAGCAACGGAAAGGGACGTCCTGTTCCTTGACAAGGTTACACAAGTAGCCATAGATGTTCCATTTCATCTTCATTTAACTTTGACATCTGTCAGATGGACTGACGATGGGAGAAGATGGCTTAAGCACCTGGGTGTTCACCTCAACAACAAGCTAGACTGGACAAACAACACTGACGCCCTGTACAAGAAGGGCCAGACACGCCTCTATCAGCTGAGGAGACTGAGGTCTTTCGGTGTGGGCAGACAACTTCTGAGGACCTTTTACAACTCCGTGGTAGCCTCAGTGGTCCTCTATGGGGTTGTGTGCTGGGCGGGGGGCAGTACAGACAGAGACAGAAAGAAGCTTAACAAGCTGGTTAGGCGAGCTGGCTCTGTCCTCAACAGTGGTAGCTGGATCGTCGGAGCTCAACCATACTCCTCGCTCTGCTTCCTCCACTCTGAGCCCGTCAGGACACAACCCTTGCCAATTTGGACTTGAAGCGTGACATACTCTTGCGACGAGGTCTACTCTTCTGCTGCGGCGGAGGTCTCAGCGTCATCAGCTGTGCCACACAGTGGTCCACCTTATCGCCAAAGAGGCAACTGTGCTTGGTATACGGCGATAGCTGACAGTGTGTGAATTGCGAAGGCGGTCTGACGGTCATTGAGTGTGTAATCTTTCGCGCTCAATGCTAGCAAAATGCTCGCAGCTTTGGTCGGAAGCTTCGGACAGACCCTTCAGGCCAGAACACAAATAAATTGCAATTGCGTGCCACCAGCAGGGCTTGCCACGTCTTGGTCAGCTCCTCATGCAGCTCCTCATCCAGCGGAGTGTCCTGGAGTGGCTGAAGCTATTTGGGACACCAATCATCAAACTCTTCGGATTTTCTCCGAAGTTCTTACTGCTTCTGGGGATTTTCGGGAAGATCTTGGAGTACTGCTTGATTCCAACGATGAGTTTTGCCAGAAACTAAGAGAATGAAGGCATCAGACCGCATCAATCAGTGAAAGATACTGTGAATGAACTTCATGACGTTCATTGGTGTTTTGTTAGAGTTGAAGCATCAAACCGGGTCCGTCCGATTTCCTATCGTCAGTCCATCTGACAGACCTCGAAGTGAACTGACGATGAATGTGAACAGTCATTATTTGAATTAATTATTGAATGAATAGAATAATTAATAAAATAAATAGAAATGTTGATGTCATGGTGGCATTGTATGTCCACCTTCCATCTCACAAAGCAGTTTCATCATGTCTCACAGCCCCCACTGGTGTTCCCCCCATAAAACTTCTCTTAAGTGAGAGCTTTCAAGTTTTGTTTTGCTTTTTTTTTTTTTTCACCACAGCCAGATTCAGATTATTGGTCAAACTATTGGGTTAAATATCCTTTAAACTGTTTGGAATCTCTCTTTTAAAGACGCAGTGTCATTTCGCTTGGTTCTTGACTTGCCTCGCCTCACATTTGTTTTTACTGGTTTGGTCAGTTACCAGCTTTTTTTGTGTTGAGTTCAATTTGGCAATGGTATCAACGTAAACTGTAAAAAATGTTTTACATTTAAAATATGAATCTTAAAAAAACACTATTCACAGCCGTAAAATAGGGGGTGCAATCCTATACCATAGCAACTATACTTTTTACTGTAAAGTGTTGGAAACCAGAATTGCCGTAAAATGTCGGGCTTATTCTTTGCATTATAGATACTTGTAAATCATAAAAAAACACCCTTCACAACCGTAAAATAACACTCTGGGTGCAGACCAGCACAGCCTATCACATTGTAATCTACTATTTGCAGTAAAGTGCTTTTTACCATAAAATGCATGGTTTATATTTAACAGTGTACTTGTTAATAATTTTTATTTTTCGAAAGTGTTGCAATTTGTTGTTACATGCTTTCTAATTAGTTCAAGCTTTAATGCAGTTTTGTTTTTACAAAACTGTTCAGATGACGTGTTCTACTTATATGTTCTGCTACGTTAAAGTATATTTTTTTGATTGTTTAGTTAGTGTTCCAAGGAGCCTGGGGAGTGAGATATGATGTAAGGTGCTCCTTTTCCAAACTTTGCTCTTATAAGGACTATTGAGGTTGCTTGGAGGTTTCCTCTAAGTCATATTATTTTGTTCTTTTTCCTGTCTTGGCTATGTTTACGTGAATAAAACAAAAGTGACATTTTACTATTTGCTTGTTCTTGTAATGTTTATAAATTATGAAAGCAGAGATTTACCATAAAAAAGAAGAAGAAGAAATACTTTAAACTACAGAAGATTTTAAAGAGCAGAGACTCAGTCTCGTTCCAAAAACTAATAACTGTAATCCTGAGGGCTTTTATTTTGTATCCTCTGCAACGCTTCAAATGGCCTTCGTTAACAGTATCAGCGCCTTTCTGTAAACTGATAACAATAGAAAATAAATAAATGCATATGAAAAAACATCACCGATCATTATGGTTTTGGAAGTATCTAGATTATTTCCTTCAAACTTTCGACTGTGAAAAAGCTACTGCATTAATGATTAAATGTTTATAGCATATGTTCATTCATCCATTTAAGGTGGCATGTTTGTATTACCGGTAAATTAATTGCACGTTTTTGATAGCAACTTCGAGCGTGCCGTTTGATAGACGACGTGACTTGTAATGTGCTTGATTATACAGCATTGAAATTTGAGTCGTTTAAATTGGTCCAAATCACTTTTTCATAAAGTTTATGCTTTTTATTTTTAACCTTAGACCGCACAATCACAATTACATGGCAACATATTTAATGGTCTTTTTAAGGACTGGTCTACGTTATCAGACTTTGCCAAAAGGGGGTTCGGCAGTCGAGCGCGTGCACCTGAACACAACGGCAAGATATAAAAGCTCGCGCCCGTGGCGGACGAGATCAGACAGATGCACGAAAGTAACCAAGAATTGCGTCTCTCACCGCACACACGGTAAGTTGAAATAAAACACATGCAAAACATCCTTTAAAAATGTAGACGTTAAATCAGGACTCTGCTTTATAAACTATATTTTTTTATAGTTCTTTATAAACTGAATTATAAACTAAAATTGCATATGCATCATTTATCAACAGCCAATCAAAGATCGATCACGCAAAAATGAAGATTATAGGCTTGTTTCTTGTATTCATAACCAGTGAAGCAAGCGCCGGGATAGTTAAAAATGCTAACGATTCGCACAGTGGACTTGATATATTCGTCAATAATCCCGGCATGGAAGGAGCATCGACATCCATCCCAAAATCAAGACGCAAACGTTACATTTCCCAGCAGGATATGATATCAATCCTGGACTATCATAATAAAGTGCGAGCAAATGTTTTCCCACCTGCTGCTGACATGGAGTACATGGTAAGCACTCATCTCCTCATTTTTGAGTTACATTTACTGTTGCATTTTTTTTTCAGCAACAAATGATAAACTACTGTATACGCATACCGTGCTAATGCAATAGCCCATGGGGGTGAGAGTTCGATAAGTAAAGCAACCAAGCACAAAACAGCTATTAAATTTGCAAAAAAAAAAAATTATTTTTAATTTTAAATCTACTTTACTTTTTAGTGTAATTTGACGGATATAATTAAGTACATCAAACAATTGCCATAAAAACATGAATAGTCTTATAGTTGAAGTTTAGTTCCAATTCAAGCCAATAACTTGTTAAAGACTCGGGGTCGGTGCATGGCATGATTGAATTCTAGGACATCCACGCTTGCTGAGTTTTTGGTTTTCGGTGGCAGTGATGATGTTTGCAAGGTTGCCAAACCCTTGAGCACTGGTTAGAGCAGAGGATGGCGCTGTCAGGTCACGGCTGCCTCAGACATGGTTGGGTTGGATGCAGCAGCTATGGTGTAGTTGAAGGACAAAGGTCTTTTTCATTTCATTGCTCAAGGAGGCGGTGTGTTGCATGACAATCTGGCAATGAAGATGTGACATTTCTAATGAAGATCTACACCATGACTGAACCTGGGTGCTTCAAAAACGTGAGCTTTGTCAAGTGTTGTCGTGCTGCGGCCAAATCAATGATTAACTCTTACAGAGAAGAGGGATGCTCAGATATACGGCGGAAATGTTTTTGGAGAAATTTTTGGCAGATGCAGGATCAACTGTGGATTACCATCTGCTGCTCAAGCCGTCTAGCCAATCGGCCCAGGTCAAGTTTCAGATAGCTGCACATACAACCTGATAGGGTCCTGACTGTCTTCAACCCATGAAGATGACATACTGTATCATTGGTTTCTGAATCAGCAGCTCAGTGTTTGGCCTGGTCCACCTCCAGGGACTTTCTTCCCAAAGGTGCATGACAAGTTGACAAAGACATGGTAGAAACTCTCTTCCATTACCTTTCTTTCGGGCTTACTTTTGTCACATCCTTGATGGGGGTTGTGCTTTGAGCTGTGAGGTGGTTTGAAGAAGTCTCTGGTTTTATATCAAGGTTTGATCTCTCCGTGTTTACAGATATTCTAAAAATACTTCAGCACCCTGTAGATGGCAATATAACCTCGTCCGCCCAAGATATATAGAAAAAGATGCAGACTTGTTATGGACAATCACAATGTATCGAGTAATCGCAATAGTGAAGTAAACAGTACATTTGCTCAATCAAAGATGTAGCCAGGTCGAGAGTAAATGTTGCTCTTGCTTTTGTAAAGTAGCCAAGAAATACTTAAGTAAAGTAATAAAGTCCCTTTATTCAAGATCTTTACACCACTGGTAACTAGTGACTATTGGGTGTGACTGTTGATCCCTAATCCCACCAGGTGTATTATCAGATCAGGGTAGCACAACTATGATGCATAGTGATCCCAGTGGTCTGCGGCATTCTTTCAAAACCAATGTGTGCAAAGACGACCCCAGTTCTCAGGATAGACATTTCAAGACAAAACATAAATGTTAACAAAACTATATGTTTGCCCTAGACAACAAGAAGGCTCCATAGCATCAAAGAAAACTGGTGGTGTCACGCTATGACTGTAAACCAGAAGTTTAATCAAACCAAAAACACTGATATTGCATCAAGTCCTGGATCTGAGAACCAGAGAACCTGAGAATCAAATTGACGCTTGCATAGGTTACAGTTTAGAATGTTGATTCAGAACACTATTCTCACAATAATCTCACAAAGATCAACAGTGCCATGAATAGAGTATATTTCTGAGTGATGCATATTTTCTATCTCAATTTTGGCTTGACACAGACCCTTTCTACGTTTTGCTTAAGAGGGTTGAGTGTATCAGTGCATGACTCCCCTTTTGGTGTGTCCCTGTCTCTCCAAATCTTGATGGTTAAGTTTTGAAATCAGAAGAACATATTGCTCAGAAAAATTAACTGCTTGGATTTTGAATTGTAAAAAGAACATGCCCACCCTGGTTCAGAGTATTTCTATTCTTAGTCAGGGGTTGACTCTGTCATCTTGCTGGCGTGATGTTCTTCACTTTGAGCCAAAGTAATCCTGAAGCGCCTGAAGCAGTTTTTGGCCCTGACCAAGGCCGCTCTCAAACTAGTCTAGAAGTTGTACAGCGAGCTGGAACAATTGCAAGACTTTGTTTCTTTTCTATTTTTCTGCAGTTTTGCATTTCCTCTACATGCTCTACTGTATGAGACTCATGAAACTAAAGACATTACAAAGTTGAAGACTGCACTTATTTAAATCCATCACTATAAAGTTCAGCAATTACAGTGGTAGTGCATACAGTCAGATATAATTATATTTTATGAGGAAGAATTACCAACAGTTTCCCTTGGATGGTTGAACAAAGAGAGGCACAACAATCTCAAAGAAATTATGACTAAAATAAGTATATTATTAGCATGACTCATCACATCTATTCGATAGGTTTGGGACGAAGGCTTGGCCCGGTCAGCAGAAGCCTGGGCAGCAACCTGTACGTGGGAGCATGGACCGTCATATGTTCTCCGGTATCAGGGTCAAAACCTCTCAGTGCGCACTGGCAAGTGAGTATTGTTTTTGTATGAGATAGCTGTTTGCATTATAGTGACGTTCAGCTTTTTGATTGTTCCTGAAACAAAGAAATTGTACTGGAAATGATGTATATGCAGTTAGGGAGTGTTTTTATTTTTATACAGTCCAAGGTCTAAACTTTTTTTGTGTTTTGGTTTTAGTTTAGTTTAGTTGAAGTTCAGTTGTAGATTTTTTTTCTCTACTTTTCTTTCTTTTTTTTTCGTTACCGCTCTATTCTTCAACTTGTAAAGCCATGGTATGATGAGGTCAGAGACTATATGTTTCCTTACCCACGTGACTGCAACCCTGTGTGTCCAATGCGTTGTTATGCACCCATGTGCACACATTACACCCAAGTGAGTTTGGCTGCACTTCATAATTCATTCTAAGATGGTTTGTGACGTGTCGGACCTCTTAATGTTTCAGATGGTGTGGTCAACAACTAACCGAGTTGGATGTGCTATTCAGACCTGTCACAATATGGTGGTGTGGGGGTCTGTGTGGAGGGAGGCCACTTACCTGGTCTGCAATTATTCACCAAAGTTAGTTAATGTCTCTACAAATCAACACTTGGCACAACTGACACACCAATTATTTTAGATCATTTTCTTGTAGATAATATTTTTTTTTGTTTCTTAGGGGCAACTGGATTGGAGAGGCACCTTATAAAGTTGGTGTGCCGTGCTCATCGTGTCCTCCTAGCTATGGAGGTTCCTGCAGCAATAACATGTGTTTTCCTGCTATCAACTCAAACTTTATGTACTGGTTTAAATAAGTTGTGTTTTTTTTGCTTCAAATACAAATCTGGTGCAACTGAGCTATTGACTTTTCTGTAATCCATATATATATATATATATATATATATATNATAACCTTGCAAGTTGTGTTTCAGGATATAATTACAAAATGTTTCTTGGGATGAATGTAAACATTACATTTGTGTATTTTAAACATTTGTACAGTACATGTTTAGCTTGAAATAAAATTGAACAATTTTTTAATTAAATATTTTTCAAAAGGCGATGCAGTGCTGCCATCTTGTGTTCGACTTATTAGTCACTCAAATGCATTGTAGGTCTTCTGCAAACTGGAACGGCAAATTCATATACCTACAGTATATGACTAGACTAAACTAGACCAAATGCTCATATATTTTAGAAAATAAATCAACCTACTGCAGACATGGAAATCACAGAAATGGAGAACCATACGTAGGTAGATAGACAAATAGATGGATGGGTGGATGGATGGATGGATGGATAGATGGATGGATGGATGGATGGATGGATGGATAGATAGATAGATAGATAGATAGATAGATAGATAGATAGATAGATAGATAGATAGATAGATAGATAGATAGATAGATAGATAGAAAGATAGAAACTCTGGGCTGGGGGTTTGACTTTTTATCTTGTGGGCGTGTCCTGGGTTTTGACTATAAATCACTTCTGAACACTCACTAAATTTCAATCATTCTAACAGTAACTGCTAATGTGCCGGTCATTTATAAATCTAAGAAGACTTTCCTATTGGAGTTAAATAAAGAAAAGAAAAAAAGCGGAAACAAGCACCAAAAACGTCTAACTCAGCATTTCGCACCGGTGACAGATTCACATTCCACGGCCACACGCTCCACAAGGTACTGTATGTTGCTCCTTCTCTTTCTGAATGAAACAAGTTTGGTCTTTTCATAATTTTATAGTTATCTCTAGCGTTAAAGTTGTGAATAGGACAAAGGTTTTGATAGTCGAACGTGTGTCCGCGTATTTGCACGTTGCGTATAGCAAGCTCGAACTTTTAAATGAACCGAATGCGCGTGACCGTTCGCTAATTTTGGAATAAATATCGGAAATAATTGCGTTTGTTTGATTTCAGAGACAGTGGAGAAATTTTGCTTCGGAGTTAGTCACCCAGACAGCTGAACATGAACTGTGGACTTGAACGTAGTTTTAGTTGTGTTCTATTCCTCGTGATCGTCCACCCTGTGGCTTCCATGGTGATTCCCAATGCCACTCACCTAGAATCCATTTTGGGAAAATACATGGACAAGGATGAAGAATGGTGGCAATCGAAACCGAGGGGCAAAAGAGCGATTTCCCAGAGCGACATGAAGCTGATTCTGGACCTGCATAATAAACTGAGGGGTCAAGTGTACCCACCTGCCTCAAACATGGAATATATGGTAAGATCTCAAAATTCAACTTTTTTACTTTTTTGTTCTACTTTTGCTTAAACATGCAACACACAGATTCATTGTATGTTATTTGATCAATAATTAAAACAATAAAAAACTGCCAGTCACAGCTTGAATGTTCTACAGGACATGCATCACTTAGAAATGCCATATTTCAAGTTTAGGTATTATAGACGTGTGTGCTGAAACTGAGCAAAACCAGAGGGTTCTTTTTCTGTTGCGAGTCAATGTTGAGCACCACTTTGTAACCACATTTGGCATAACTGCATCTGAAACACTGCACTCCAGTCAGGTTGTGGTCTACATCAAACAGTTCATCAAGTCCATGGAGGAGGCCAAAATCCAGCTTCTCCTTCCAATGCACTGTGGCTCACCTACTGAACGTGGCACTGGCCCAGATCCCTCAATGATTGCACACCAAATACGCCTTGATGACATGAACTTTTTTTGGCTACTGACTTTTTTTCTCTCCCTCTATTCAGCAAAAGTTTTCAATCTTTCTTGTCTTTGAGTCCCAGTGACCTAAAATACAGTGTATTTACATGTAATGAATAATGTTATAAAACACACACACACACACACGCACACACACATTATATATGACGTTCATCCATTTTTGTAAAAAAATTTGTGTGTACGTATACTGTACACACGCACCCCAATGTATACACACACACACACGCACACACACACACACACACACACACACACACACACACACACACACACACACTATTATATCTAATACATATATTTTACTTCAATGCATTTTTTAAAATTGAATTAGATTTCACCTGAACTAGATTTCACCTCTCTGCAAAACCTTGATATATGTGTCTTGGAATCTTTAATTATTCTGCTTTAACACAGTTGTAGGTTAAGTTAGGTAGGTTGATCTTACTTTGATGTCCAAAATAACTTCTAGCTGGTTAAATGTTCTGTTATAGTTGAGTGAAATTTATAATCTTACTATTAGAACGGTGAGATTAAGCTGAGAATTATCGTATGTTTGAACGGATAACATCTGTTGCCCTCGGGTGTTAAATCTGTCAAATCTTGGAACTCTTCATCCATCAGTGAAGTTTCACAAAATGTGTCTTTGTGTGGGGTGCAGGTAGGGGAAAAGACATTAGGTCCCTCCACTCTCTGTAGTCCTGTGGGTAATTATTCTGAAACGGAAGTGGATGGAGTCACAGAGGATGCATATCTCTCTTGGACTGCAACCAGATGGTTAGTGTAACAGCAAATTAGCCATAAGAACAAATAAACAATGTCAAGATGAGTCTCAGAGGGAATGTAAAACGCCAGAGGCCTTTGTATATCTTTGTTCATTGAATTTGGATTCAGAGAGTTTGCTGGCGTTGTGGTGTCTGTGAGACAAGTGCGTGAAGCCTTTCTAGAATGTGATTGAAAAGTCCTTTAAAGTGTAGCAGCTTGCATTAATAAAGCCAGTGAGGTCAAAGCCCAAGGTTGAATTATTTGCACAATAAAAGACCTGAAAAGTCAAGTGGGTTCTCGGATATTTGTTGAAAACTTCTGGAATGGAATGCAACAGCTATGCACATGTGGAACAGATTAGGACGGAGCAGCGAACTACGCAAATGTAATTTTAAATTAAGCCTGCTCTTTATTGAGATTATCAGAAGTCTTTACACTGAGCTGTTTCTTTCGTACAGAATTATTTTAACTCCCCGGGTGATGCTTTGCAGACGCAAAATGTAATTTTAAGGTCTTTTGTCCAAAGCTAGCGAAATTTAAATCTTAAAACGCTTTTTATCTCCAATGGTCCAGTTTAAGATACGTATCAGCTTACTGGTAGATTTAAACAAGCATCCATTGACGTATTAAACCAGAACCAGGTTTACATGCTGGCCACAAATCTTATCAATACATTAATCAGCCCAAAAAGATTCAGCTTTTTTCTTAAGTTGTTTTAATGCTTTCACCTTTCAACAAATGGCTTGCGTGTGTTAGGCTGTCCAGCAATATAACCTCAAGCCTCACAATTATGTGATTTGACAGGTCTGGGACACTGAACTAGAGAGAAGTGCCGAAGACTGGGCACACACATGCCTGTGGCAGCATGGACCATCTCATCTCCTGACGCGGATTGGCCAGAACCTGGGTGCTCACTGGGGCAGGTGATGTATTTGAGAAGGTTGAAATCCGTCTTCTAACAAGTTTTCCTGTTATTCTATACAGTTAGATCTCACAAAAGCAATGAATTCTTTTGACTGTAGGGAGAGACCCCCAACGTTTCATGTACAAGCCTGGTATGATGAGGTGAGAGATTTCAGCTTCTCCTATCCACAAGAGTGCAACCCACACTGTCCCTACCGATGCTCTGGGCCCGTCTGCACACATTACACACAGGTACTGCCACATCACCAAATCTTTAAAAACTGTCTCTAGTGATGCTAAAAATTCATTTATTTTTACAGCTGGTTTGGGCCACAAGCAATAAAATTGGCTGTGCCATTAATGTGTGCTACAACATGAATGTATGGGGCATGATCTGGGCCAAAGCTGTGTATCTGGTCTGCAATTACTCTCCACCGTAAGAATGCTGGCCAAATTATATTACAAAAATCAGCATTTCAGTCAGCATGTTGTTTTAGCATGAAATGTTTTATTTGTGTGTTATATTTTTAAGAGGAAACTGGTGGGGATATGCCCCGTACAAGCATGGGACCCCCTGCTCATCCTGCCCACCCAGTTATGGAGGTGGCTGCAGAAATAACCTCTGCTATAAAGGTATAGATCTGATCAAAAGATTTGCATCCACACATACATTCCTTTTTATAAACAGAAATCCTTTTTTTCCAGATGATGGCAATCATATGCATTTCAGCCCCGAGCTGGAGGAGAATAACTATATTGAGCCAGAGCCTGAGCCAGTGTACAGTCGTGACTCTAATCACAGGGATGAAACCCAGACCCCTTCGCCTAATGAGAATACAGAGAGAAATGGAGTTGTCAGTACTGCTCAGATGTGTAAGTGTAAAAATAAAAAAATAAAAAAAATATATAGGGTTATATATATACATAAACACATATACTGTATACAGTATAGTGTAGCCTTTGGCATATAGTAATGTATGTCTGTGTTTAATATTGTGCTTTATTTACAGCTCAGCAAGTAGAATGTGACACTAAATTACGTGATCAGTGCAAAGGAACCACGTGTAACAGGTAAAGAAAAATCTTGTATTTGTATTATTATGTACATCGTAGTTACTTTTCATTCATTTTCCCGTGAGCAGATATGAATGTCCACCAGGCTGTTTGCGTGACTATGGAAATGTAACTGGATCAGGCTATTATGACATGGTAGGTAACGCATTATGAACTAACCAAGTTATCGTTAGATTTGATACGTGTTATAGCACCAAACCTACGGTCAGGTTAAGTTCAGTCGCTGTTGTTTTCAGCAATCCAGTATCTGTGGCAGTGGTCTGCATGCAGGAATAATAGACGATGATGGAGGCTGGCTGGACATCACACGGGTCGGGCGAAGGCAACGATTCTCAAAGTCCTTCAAAAATGGAGTTCAGACTTTGGCGTAAGCTAGTGTTTATGTCTAATCTAAATAGTCTCATATTTAGACACTGTTTCAAACCTGATTGTTTGTGTTATATTACTAGGAAAAACCAGAGTGCCAATGCCTTCACTATATCAACTGTTCCAGGTTTGCCAGAAAGCGCCATTCCATTTAAAGATGCTAACTGCTGTGTATATGATAACCTGAGCAAATGGTCTGTGTGTTCCAGTGAAAGCCATCAATTGTGATTCTACGGTGGCGCAATTCTGTCCCTTTAAGAAACCAATCAGCCATTGTCCACGGTAAGTTAAATTGTTGGCTAAAAAATATCATACGTGGATATTTCAGCCAAATGCTTTGCACTTCTTTTTTTTCAGGTTGTATTGTCCAAGGAATTGCTTGTATGACAGTTATGTCAGAGTAATTGGATCACGGTATTACTCAGATGTAAGTCAGTTTGTTTTAAAATAATATTTACTATACTTCTTTTTGAATGCTTCTTTGTAAGTGCCCTGTTTTAAATTTTTGTTAAATAATTTGTAATTTTATGAAGAATTGAAAGTTTCAGAATGGTGTGCTACATGATGTCTCGCCACATGTTTCAGCTGCATTAATACAGTCGCATATATAATTGAAACATTGTGTGTTTTTCCGCGTCCCACTGAGCAGAAGTCCAGTATCTGCAGGGCAGCGATTCATGCAGGTGTAATTCAGAGTGACTCTGGAGGTTATTTGGATGTAATGCCTGTGGAGAAGAGGAAGCAGTACAGGGGCTCGTACCAGAACGGGATCACATCCGAGAGGTACGGACTGTTCCTCTGACGTCGCTAATCCTTTTTGGCTCTCAGACTGATGATCTAACATCCGCCAATTTCGGCTTCTTTGGTACTGTTTCATACAAAGGCTGGCTGAATTGAAATCTTTTAAACTCGTAGTCAGACCACACCAGACCACCTACACTGCTTTTTTACGCATCGTTATACAAAATGATGAGGCTATCAAGAGTGTCTTACTTGGGATTAATGATTCATAGCAGATTTTAAATCCATGATCCATCTGTCCTGCTTTAACTGGATTAATATTGGCCATTATTCTTCCATTTAGCTTACAGAATCCCGCAGGAGGCAAAGCGTTCCGAGTGTTTGCGGTCATTTGAAACCATCCTTCCAAGGACGGATGCAAAGAAATAGAGCCCCGGGTCACGTAACAGCCAGTAATTACTCTGAGTTTGGTTTGCTGGTCTCGCTGAGCTGAACTTAAGGATAATGCTGTCACGAAAAATCTCAGCTGGAAAAAAAGACATTGACTTTGACACCATCTGGTCATGGGGAAACACGAGTCTCCGCATGCTTCATTTTTCAGCTTGTACATGGTTTGTATATACATGTTGTAAATATTTCGACTTGTAATTCACTGCATTTTTGTTTTGTATGTTTTCCTGAAAGCAATATCTTGTTATTTTAAGCACATAAGAGCTGAGCATGCCAGCGCAACTGTTACAGTTCAGACATGTAGAACATGTAGAATAAGCCGTGTTACAGTTAAAAGTTTATATTTTTGTAAGCATATATTATCTGTGTGCGGAGGCTGCTCGCTGATGTATTGCGCTTAACAGTATATCACGCTGCTTACGTTCAGAATTTGATACTGCAGCGACCTGGCAGGCCAGGAAATCATTTACTCCTTGAGAAAATGCCGAGAAAATGTACCACAAAAAGAAAACGGAGGAAAGGGAAAGCGGAGCAACATTTCTGTTATTTATTGTCATGTAATCGAAAATAAAAGTACGCTGTCATTATTAAACGCATTGTCTCTTTGTGCTTCAGGCTTGGCTAGTTGTAGAGTGCAATGCCACATGATGCTTAGGTCGAGGAAACTGTGGTGAATTCACAATGGACCCATCACCATGTCTAGTTTTGACATATTATGTGTTTGAATTTCTGTGATTGTTGGCTTAAGCAGGTTATTTAAAATCGGAGACTCTGAAAATCACAGATGGTGCCTCTGCACATCGAAGAATGAAAACCCAGCGAGCCTCATGTGAAAACACTCAGCTTCTGCTGGCAGTGAAACTACACCGCAGACAAAGAGAGACATTGTGTGTGTGCGAGCGTGAGTGTGTGTGCGATTTTCATCTAACTTCCTGGGGAGCATTTCCTCCATGTCAGGCACAGATGTGGTTGAGTGGTAGTGGTGGGTTTACACCTTGACCCCTCTCATTTCCTGCCTGCCCTCTCAGGCTCCCTTCAGATGCTTCTCTTATGCCAAACTTAATAAACAACTTCACCCTCCAACAAAAAGATCTGTGCATGCAAGACATGCTTTGTGCATGCTTTGTGTCAAAATGTATAGTCGGTTATAGCACAATTTTATAATAAAATTGACTTCACGCATTATAGTATTCTAAAACTGTAGTCGTTTTCAAACCCCCTTTTCCATTCACGGGGTCACGGGGAGCTGGAGCCAATTGCAGCAACTCTGGGCCTGAACTCTGAACCACGCACTGTGAATTCTTGACTGACCAATCAGAGTGCGGGACACACTGACACTCATTCACCTAAGAACAATTTAACTCTAGCACTACAATATTTTTAGACTGTGGGAGAAATCGGAAACCCAGTAGAATCCCACCATTTGAAGAACAGATAAACTTCACACAGAAAGGACCCAACAGAGACTCAAGCCTGAGTTTCAAACTGACCTGATGAGCCACTGTGTCTCTTAAATAAATGGAATTACTTTTATCACTGAAAAAGAACTATACAGCAT
>SOMO01000110.1:377058-388845 GCA_028128575.1 Paedocypris carbunculus
ACACACACACACACACACACACGGGCGCGCGCGCGCGCGCTCTTTCTCTAAGGGGATTAGAGGAATTCTCTCTAAACGAATCCTATGCCAGTTGAATTCTTTCTCGACGAGTGTCCGTCATATTCACTGGAGAATTCTCCAGCAAGAATCAACATCAGTCTCACACACGGGAAAGATGCGCGTGATTTGTCGGCGTGTATTGAAGAATCAGCGGATGCAGGACGCCGGTACCTGATTCCCGAAAAGCCGCGGAATTGACAATGTTTCTTAACCTTCGACGAACACATTGGATTGTAATTTCTTCTTAAATCTACTGCTCAGGATTATCAGTTATGTGACTTACTTCTGCCTTGCAGTGGATTCGTTAGAATTTGTACTTTTATTTCCCCCAAGTTTTGTAGTTAAATGGTTGTAATAACTGAGAATGGAGTTGCAGGAAGTGTACTTTTGGTCAAAGATTATTCCACTGTTCCCAGCAACAACCAGGCTGAGCGCTGGAACACAGAAGAATCATCTATACAGAGCTCCACGTTTGTGGAGCCGACGGAAGACTCTTATTATGCAGACGATGAGGACCACCATCACTACGACGATGATGATGACGACGATGACGATGTCTACCAGGAGTTTGAGGAGTTGGACTTTTCAGAACTACCGGATACCAAAAGCATCGCGTCGGATGATTCATTTTACCCGCCGGACGAGTCTCTTGACTTCGAGAGATGTCCCGAGAGTCCCGAGCCAATTAGTTTCTTTAAAGCCTGCTGCTCCAACAACGCCATCATTGTCAAAATCTTGATAAGACAAGGACTTACAGAGGAGGAGGTGCGAGAAGTCGACAAAAATAAAAGGGTAAGTGTCAACATCATCCGATTTAAATAACTGTATGTTTGTACCAATTGAGTTAAACACACACACACACACACACACACACACACACACACACACACACACACACACACACACACACACACACACCATACAATGAACCACATATATATTACAATGAACAACTCATGCTGAATACATTTACAATTCACTTTTTTAAACTACAGTAATTGCACCACAACAATTCTATATGCATACATATAGTGTAAAGATAATATCCTATGATATTTAAGTGTTGCTAACATATGGTATTTTATTACAGTATATTGAAACAAACTGCTGTAAGATATTTTTCAGGACCAAGTGTTCAGTCGAGGCCTTCCATTGTTCTTAGCACAGAAACTTTCACAATTATGACAGTGCGGCTAATGCCAGTGTCATGTGTCTGCAGAGCTATTATCATATCAAAGAGCTTTTATGCAAGTCTGATCTTCGGAATTCTCCACATGGAATAAGCCGATGCACTGATCTTGTTTCCTTCCTCAGTGAAAGATGACATTTGTGCAGAAGGCCGTGACGTTCACTTGCAGAATCTCGCTGGAACGGCATCTGGCGTAAACGTCAACTGTCAAAAAAACTAAACTCGTGATAAAACGCGAGTTAGGACTATTTTAATTATATTTTATTATCTATGCGTTTTCCACACACTGAATCCAGTTGTGATGAGTTTTTATTATGTTTGTGATTAAGTCCATAAATAATCATCTCTGAGCTATTTAAACTCTTCAAGATGCCAAAAAATAACACGGCCATGCAGACTTGGATTTTTTTTTGTGCTAAAATTTTTAGCTGTAAGCTATACAACAAATCAATCATTTAAATTTTCCCCTCACTCTAATGTGAGGATGAAAGCAGAAATGACTTTCTTCTGCAATCAATCACTTAAAACCAACAACACCAAACATCTGTCCTGATAAAAATACACTTTAATGAATAATACCTTATGTATTCATAGAGATTTGTAGGTTTATGGAACACACACACACACATACAGACACACACTTTGGTGCTCCGCACACCTTCAACGTTCTAATAATCTTAACGCAGTGACTACAACGACATTGACTCGAATTGACTAAAACTTTCATTTTTCATTTACTTTTGTTTTCATATAGTTAGTAGAAAAAAAAACGTATAAGAAATCTTGTTGTACCTGAAATTGAACTACAAGGAATTTCAGCTAAAACAACAGGAAACACAGAAAATGTTTAAGGTGTCTGTTTATCTATCTTGGAAATTATCCAAATATCCATTTTCTACCACTTATTTTATTTCTGGGTCACGGGGAGCTGGAGCTAATCTCAGCAACTCTAGGCCTGAGGCGGGACACATCCTCTGGAGTGGCCATTCAATCACAGAACGGGACACACACATTTACTCACCATATAGACAATGTCGCCAATCCCAGTAAATACATTTGGACTGTGGAAGAAAACTCCACGCAAGCACGAGGAGAACATGCAAACTCCCCAAAGAAAGAGCACAAACTCACACTTTGAGTCTTGAATAGGTTCTGCCACAGCGTTACCCACTATGCCACCGTGCTGCCACATCTTGGAAAATACAAAATAAAACATGAATAAAAAGCTTTTAGTTTTAATCTTCATTTTTCTTTCCGATTCACCTTGGCAACCGAACTTCCACTGATCCCATGAGGATTTCCTTTACAATCACCTTATGACATTAAGTCTATCACTTGATGTGACCTGGCATTGGGCTTTACTATTAAGCAGAATCGCAATCCACGTTTACCTGGAAAACCTTCAACACCGCTCAAACAATAACGCTAACTAAAGCTGCATATCAACCGTTTCACAGCAAAGGTCACACTGGGTGTCTCCCTAATAGTCAAACCAAAAATAGGAGCAGACAAGTGGCTGAGCCCAGGAACTCTATGTTAAATCGTAGCTAATAGTCTTTATAGGGTTTACCATCTGCCAGTAGCACCAAGTAATCACTTACAATCTACACGTGCATGAAGAACGTTGCTTTAATCCTCACAGTGATGTTCTACCGTCATCTAAACCCATCCAGCGTTCCACCAGAACACCTTTTCACCATCCATTATGGCTGTACATTATGGCAGTTGCCATCTGGCATCACGGCTTTAGGCTGCCCACTGCTCCAAGTCTCCTCCTACTTGGAAAATTGCCCATTGGTGTGAGAGTGTGAATGTGTGTCCTACTCTGTGATTGGGTGGCCACTAGTGTGTGACAGACTGAATATAGAGAAGATGAGCCTCAATTCATTTTTTTTTAGCAAAAATGTTATTCGCAAACTCCAAATGCCAGATCGGTAAAAGAACCGGAGTGTTTTCAATCATTTGTTTTCTTACTATACGTTATAATGGACATGTCGGCCTGGTGCAGAAGGAGCGTATGAGATTTCCCCAGGTTAATAGTGAGCGTATGTTTTGCCGGACAGCGAGTAATGGACAGAGATATTAAGATTAGGTTGTTGTCACTGAAGCAAAAACTCAATAGAGCAAGTGTCAGTCAAGGCAAAAGAGAGAATAAGCGAGTGTAGGAGCTGGATGCTTGTGGCTCTGACATTTCGAGGTTTATAGTTTTCTGACAGAAAACATACAAGATTGACGTGTTTAGTTGTGTTCTACCACCAACAAGGAGTTTGTGAATAAAAATGTATCTAAATTTCCTGCTTGTGAAGTAAACTACGCATATAAACTGAGCCGCTAGAGCAGGGGTGGCCAACCCGTGGCTCTTGAGCCTCATCNTGATAATGTAATACAAATCCTGTTATAACAAACTCACTATTACAAATATAAAGAGCAAGGTCAGGTGCTTCGGGCCACATTATTTTTCACATTTCTTTGTATTATTTTGGCAAGTCAAATGGTTGGCCACCAGAGTGTGTGTCTTGCTAAGATTGTCTCCTGCTCCGCGTGACCCAAGCAAAAGAAAACGGATGATTCCAGTGTTCTTCTGAAACACAATCAAGGACATGTGGTGTTAGTTTCCATCTTCTTTGCTCAACAGACAGGCCTGATTGTGGCGTGTTACCAAGGCTACGTGGATGTGGTCATCGCTCTGTCGCAGTGTCCGCACGTGAACGTAAACTGGCAAGACAATGAGGGAAACACGGCGCTCATGACAGCAGCTCAAGCAGGTGGGAAAAGACTCTTGCTCAACCTTCAGCTCATATAGACATACACGCTTTTTTTGCTATAACTTTTGTAACTTACCATTTTATCCAAAACGATTTACATCGCAATTTTTTTACAAATCAAAAACTTCCTGCTTCCAGCGAATCTGCCCCATGACCGGGTGCTTCAAACAGCAGCTCTACTGACTGAGCTACTGGGAAAGTCACTATTGAGATCATGTTTTTTTTTTTTTTCAAAATTAAAAAAACCTTATTCATCCCAGGGGGGAAATTGCTTTTCTGGTCACAGTTGCTCTCAAGACAAAGATGGACATATCGAAGAGAAAGATAATAAAAAAACTAATTAGACATGTACAACTGCAATACATTTACAGTATAATCTAAATAAGTAAATAAAGTGAACATTTTTCTCACCTTCATCTTCTCTTTCCATTTTTTGGTCGCTAACTAGTCCTCAATGGATTGTAGTAGGATCATTGTTCAACTTGCTTAATGCGAGTTATTTAACATCATTATATTTCAACTTGTCTTCTTTTATATTTTTTCTTAAATGTATCTACGTATTTATGTACTTTTTCCCATCTTTCAAACTTCATCGTTTTGTCACCAATCATTGTATAAATGTCGTTCTACTTCCTGTGTGTCCTACATTCATCTGTTCATCCTCATGGATTCCTCCTTTCAAATTTTGTACTTTTCCTTGAACTCAAACTTTTAAATCAATATTTTTTTCAGACTTTGAATGGAATTCCACGTTCAGCTTTCATCGCCCATCATCTTTTCAAGGGCGTCTTGTCTCCTCATCTTTCATCGTAGCAATGTTTTAATTTTTTAATAGGTCCAGAGAATCTCATCTTCATCCACTAAATTTGATTCTTCACATCTATTATACATTTCAAGCTATTGTATTTTTAGTTTGGGCTGCATTTTCATCGTCTCCATTTGTTTCATTTGAGCTTCTCAGAGTTTCAACACTGTGTAAAACTTTATTTTTTTCATTTCTACTCGCACACATTTTCAATGTGTATACACAATCTGTATACATATTACACATAGAAACCTACAAAATATTGTTCTCTGTCTAGAAACATGCTTGTCTTTATGACAGGACATGCACTTTTAGATCAGTGTGGCGGCCATTTCATCAGAAACTGCATCCTCTAGGCTATAATAAACTCTTTCTCCTTTATATTGCAGGCCACAGTATGATTACCCATTATTTGCTGAACTACTTCTCTGGATTAGACCTTGAGCGGAGAAACTGCCATGGCTTCACCGCATTAATGAAGGCCGCCATGCAGGGTCGAGCCGAGTGTGTGCGGGTTCTCGTGATGACCGGTAAGACATTAATGCCAAATTCTTATTTCCAATGTGTTTTTTGTGACCACAGACGTGTTTTTTTTCTCAATGCAGGAGGGGATATTGAAGCTAGGGACTTTGGACGCAAGCTGACGCCACGAGAGTGGGCACTGTTCACCGGCCGGTACGAGACGGCCAGACTGTTGCACCGTCTGATGGAGCAACCATGCGCCGAACAGTTCTGCGATTCGTTTCTCATGGAGTGGCCTATGCTGAGCGAGCTGGTGGCCAAATCCAAAGAGCCCAAGTCCTGCTGGAGGAAGGTCTCGGAGCATGTTTGCGGCCTGTTCACAGTCAGCATGAAGACCAACCCAGTGGAAGAAGGTGTTCTGGACTACATGGTGCGCATGACCACAGCACTGGCCAGTCCACTTGTAGCTCCGGCCTGCCACACCGTGTGTCCAGGCAGCCCTCCGTGTGTGGGGAAACGTCGGCCTGCGGTTCCGGACATCCTCCGAAAGCAGCGTCTGGCTGAGCTGAAGAACCTGGGTCCAGAGCGACTCAACAACTACAAGCGATTGTTTCAGAACTCCAGGGTTCTGCTGGTGCCCAAGAAGCAGGACCGTCGTTCCAGCCTTCAGCCCCAGGTTCTGCAAAACGTGGCTCTGGCGTCCACCTTGGCCCTCAGGAGAAGCAGCCTGCTGCCGCTTCACATGATGCGCAGAAGCAGCGTGCGTCCTGGGATGGTGGTGCCCAAAGTTCTCCTCTGCAAAGCTCCCGTTCCCACGTTTGTCCCGGAGAAGCCACAGCGCAGGCAATCCAAAGACTCGCCGTACCTGGAGATCCCGAAATGGAAATACAAAGCTCTTAAAGAGGAGAAAAGGAAAGCAGAGCAGATGGACAAATTGCGACTGCCTACAGCGAGAAGAAGATAGCACGGGTTATGATGCCTTAGGTTTGTCTCTGTTTTGAACTGACGACAAATAAACGTTTAACGATATGGCTACTGAATAATGCCGACATATTTGGAAGCTGCTTTAAATATTTTCTTTTTTTTTTCTCCAAATAAGGATTATAATTTCCTTTTTTTACAAATGGTATTAGAAGTCTCGCGTTGTAGAGCGACGACTGTCCAGTAGGGGTCAGTACCACACCACCTCGAAAGTCATTTTTATGTTTCAAAGAAAAATATTTACTCTTTAGTTACAACCTCTCTTATAGTGCTGCTTTCTATAATGTTTGTGCTTGATGATGTGGTGGTCTTGCCGTTCCTGAGCAGTGGGGGCTTGTCTTTCGTCTTCGCACTCTTTGGCGGCAAGCGGCACAAACCCTGTCAACGTCAAAACCTCTTCTCTGTGGGGAAAATGGTAATGAAACGTGGTGATGAAAACCCTAGCAGACGCTCACAGCTTGCTTTTCTGGCGTCTGGTAGCTATTCGGGAATTCTTTCCAAAATTCAATAAATTGAAACTCGCTGCGACAGGCGAGAAAAGCATTCTCTCAGCGATAATGTCTGGAACACAACAAATGCTGTATCAATATAAAATACAACGAAAAAGTCCTCAAGCGTCAAGGCTCCTTTCTGTTCGCCCAATTATTGTTTTTCAGACTATAAGCCGGACTATAATTTCACAATTTTATTATTATTATTTTTTTTTTTACATTTAAGGCACATTTTAATCGATTTTGAGTTGTCAAGGGCTCTTTATGGTCCGAAAAAAATCATTAAACACACATATTTGAAACCAGATTTTCCTCAGACACAGAATCAAAGCCACAAATCAGCAGTTTTTCATAAGTTTATGTAGCAGTTGCAACCTGGCATTTAAAAAGGTTCACAATTCTCTCAAACACTTTGACTAGCAACAGAAATAAAAGGTTTACTTACATCTTCAATACAGGTTGTCTGATATGTCTACGTTTTCACAGATATTTTGCTTGTTCTCGGACGTTCACTATCAACGGTGCTGAAGAAATGCCAGTTTGGGAATTATCCTGAATCCGGATCCTGACAATAATCTCTAAGTGTAGAATGAGATGAAGGGAAGACCAGGGCAGATTAACCATGCATCAAACCTTTGCTCAACATCTCTCAAACTCGAGGCGAAATGAAGGGACGTTCACCCATGTTCACTCGTGCGATTAAGATTAACGTTAAAGGTGAGATGACCTGAGATTAGACATGGGCAGTTACGCATGGAGGGAATTCCAGATCTGTGTCCATATGCCAAACTCATTTACAGCCGTTGTTTTTTCAAGCATCATTCGGATCTTTCTCACATGAACACAAGTGAAGGATGTGACTTGGAATAAAGAGAGATAGCACCATAACAGTTATCACCACATTTGCCCGCCGAGCCCTGGTCTTTCCTGTTTCACACAGCAACATGACGACAGGAAGTCAACATTTGGTATTGAAATAAAGGTGAGAGGAAAACTGCATGTGACATCCACATCTCCACA
The DNA here is from genome assembly GCA_028128575.1 of Paedocypris carbunculus. Lineage (NCBI taxonomy): Eukaryota > Metazoa > Chordata > Actinopteri > Cypriniformes > Paedocypris > Paedocypris carbunculus. The sequence continues at coordinate 384,832 of SOMO01000110.1, forward strand.
TAAAAAGTATATATATATTTGCATTTATATAATATATATATATTCATAGTCTATTGACAGATTTGCCTACGATGAGCTCAAGAACCACTGATTTCTGGAAGAAAAAGCAGATCTCGCAAATGTCTATTTTACAACACAGCGTCAACTAGCGGAACCTTTGGAGGGAGCGTCACCTCAGCACCCTCTGTTCTCATTGCAGTGCGAATCCTGTTAAAACACCGTTTAAAAAAAGCATATACAAACGGGCGCTGACAGAACCGATGACCTTTGATAGCGACATCACTCTGCGGGTCAGGGATTACCACGTTTGGCACGTTTTACAAAACCAAGCACAGATTACTGAATAGTCAGTCTGTGTGTCAGTGATGTTGGAATGAAGTTATGGTAAATAATGCGTATATAATAAAAAATGTGTGTGTGTCTGTGTTTGTATACTGTAAATCTATTCAACCATCCATCCATTTTATGAAAGCTGCTCCTTTTCTGGGTCACGAGGGGCTGGAGCCAACCTCCCACTTTGAATTTGTGACCAATTCACACTTTCACTCACACCTATGGTCAATTTCGCCAATCCAAATTCTCATGAAACAAATGTTATTGGACTTTGGAAAGAAAATGGAGACCCGGAGGAAACCCACAATAGAACGCGGTGAACATCCACACAGAAAGAACCTGAAACTCACACCTTGAGTCTTGAGCGGGTCTCACTGTGTCCGATGTGCCGCACCATACTGCAAAATATTACACACACACACACACACACACACACGTATATAAACAAAACCAATGTGACATAGACCACAAGTTGTTTTTCCGGCTACTCATAGTGGTAAACTCCGTCCAGGCAGTGATGTTCAGTCCCCGTTTTCAGTAGTTTTCTCCAAAAAAACCCCCCAACAAAATAACACAACGCATCTTTAAACAAACTGTAGTAGCTGCTGCAAATCTTACAAACAGAAGAGTCGAGTCCTCATCCTCTCTCTACATGTCAATAAAAATGCGATGGACCCACATGAGGGGACACAGTAAATAGTAATATACACACTGCGCCTTTTATCTACATCGGTAATATACAACACATACTTTACTCCAGACGTGAGAAGATAAAAAAAAAAGGGGGAAACCCAAGAAAAAAATGTCGAAAGGCAAAGAGTGTGACAGAACACTCTAGAGAAACATGTCTGAACATAAAAACAGCAACGTGTAAAAACGACTTCCTCCGCTCATGTGTGTTGTCTTGTGCTTTAGTAGCGTTCAGATTTTTTTTTGCCCTCTTCCTGTTTGTCACTTCCACTGACAAAATCTAAGCAACGAAAAAAAAAACCCAACAACAAAACGTCTCGTGGTCCAGATCTCCATGTCCCTCTGTGATTTGGGGACTCACACACTCCTAAGCTCACTCAGTGATGGAGTGGCAGGCCGCAGTGGTGTGAGCGGTGAACCGAACTGAAGGTTTACGTGTGTGAGATGTCTACTCGTGTTCATGCACATGCTGAGCTGGTCTCTGTGCACGGTGTGGGTCAGTCAGCCTCTACACCCAGGAGTCCGGCGAGGCTGGGTAGTGGCTGGTCTCGTAGTTGAGTTCGCTGTACGGACGAGATGCTGAATAAAAATCCACATAGTTCCCGGTGGACTTCAGTCCTAGGTGCATGGTGCCGTCGCTGGGGGGCGGGGGGCGTTTGTGCCCCTGGTCCTCGTAGTAGGGCTCCTCGAAGGCGGCTCCTGGGGGAGTCTGGAAGGGAGGGTAGGCCTCCGGAGGGTTGCCTGGAACCTGACACAAACAACACCAGCTTGAGAGATGCTGCAGGAAGTGACATCATCGGCACTACTAAATATTGTGCGTATACTAGTTCCGTGTTTATCTAACAAACACGACCAACACTGATTACCATAGTTACATGCTGGCTTAAAATGATGGAAAAATAATTATAAAAGAAATATTGAATTCTTATAGTCTCACCTGGTTATGTTTAATTTCATCACCAGGAGACAAATAAGCACCGCGAAAGAGTGTAGATGCTCCACTGGAGATTTGAGCTGGAGAAAAAGAGAGAGATGCACATGAGACAGAGAGAGAGTGACAGACAGTTCAAGTTCAAGTTTATTTATATAGCGCTTTTCCTAGTTCAAGACCAACGCAAAGACGCTAGAGAGAGAGAGAGAGAAACAAAGAGCAAGAGAGAGAGATGGAGGGAGTGTTAGAGTGACAGAAAATGAAGATAGAAATACAAAGAGGGAGTGAGCAAGAAAGAAAGACAGATACAATTATAGAGNAGAGAGAGAGAGAGAGAGAGAGAGAGAGAGAGAGAGAGACAAGAGACACATTGCTTGAGAAAGGGAACAGTGTAAAGAACAGTTTGCTAGCGGATGTAAGTTTGCTGAGTGTGTGCTGGGCACTCGTGACGGAGTGGGAATGGTCGTCTGAAGGCAGCTATAGTGAAGCATTAGCCCCCTGCTGAAGAACTGTGGCCCTACCTGCCATGGCGTCTTTTCTGGATGTGTGCTCGCCCTTGTTTCCATGGTAACCAGAATTGGTTCCAGTTGACTCATAGTCTGTCTTTCTCTCTTTCAGGCTCATCATTTCTCGAGGAGAAGTGGGGGCACTTGCTAAAAAAGACAAGGTAAGTCACCCGTAAGTGAAAGGAGGGCTATGCAGCAGCCCGTCTGTCAGGGGGAAAACACACCGCTTCATCCTCAAAAAAAATCCAACTCAATCGAGGCGCTTTAATTGTACATAAAAAAAAGTAATTTACTGTAATGAAGCAATTCTCTCGATGCTTTGGGAGGCAAACATGTGTCAGCGCTCCGATCCTGAATGGTAAATGGAATCGGGCAGGTAACTGATTGATTTAGTCTGGGCTTCGCACTCACTCCATCGCCAGTAATTTAATTCACCTCTCTTGTCAGTTCTGTATTTAGCAAAGCTTTTGCTCGCTTAAATAAAGAGAACTATCAGAAACACACGGCTTCTACTCAAACAGCACGACTTCAGAATAAAAATACACAACTTTCAACCTGAGCAAAGAGTTTAAAGTTACTTTATGAAGCTGGAACTGGAAAAATACAACCGTTTTACCCTAACAATATTCACAATGTAACTACTGTATGTTAACTGATGTTATGTTTTAATAGATGCCTTTATTGTCACTGTGCACATACAGTATACAATATACATTATATACATGGTTTGATGAGGTTAAGACCACCTCGTTATTCTGTGATTTTGTTTTTAGAATGCAATATCCATTTAAAATGTAAATTAATGTAAATTTGATTATACATATCCTATTATGTAAATTAATATATACATTAACATAAACACACACGCATACTGTACAGTCAGGAAGTACACATTATCCCTCAAACACATCAGTTATGCCGAAACTGAGGGTTCATTTATTTTAAATGCTTGATATTTTTAGCATCAGAGCTTTAATTTGCATGCAGACACCGCGCGAGCGCAGGGCAAGTCTTCTTCAAGAAACTGTGTTCCTGATTTCAAATAAATCTGTTTAAATATGACTAACATTTAGCTCATATTCGTGACAGTTAAGCTCTGTTTAGATGTCAAGGTCGAACGACCTTGAACCACGACTACTGCATGTTGGACTGGCTGTATACAACAAAACTCTTGAGATTAGACTCTTCTTGTTTTATTGAGTAGAATCCGACATTTAATCTACCTCTGAGAGCAAAAGAGTCATCAACAGTGGAACTTGTCAAAATAAAGCGTGTCTGACCTGATCGATTGTTGGGTGAGGCTCGAACGGGAGAGATGGATGGAGTGCGGGAAGAAGAATAAGGTCGTTGTCTGTCTCTCTCAATCGTAGAAGAGGAGCCAATGAAGTGATACTGAGAAAAGCCATCCTGCAAAATAAACAAACTAAAATTAGATTACGATCCTTGAACAGTGGAACAAAACTGTCTGGTTATATTCATTAATGCTTTAATCCAAAACACTGTATATTTAAATATATGTGCAATTACAGCTATACATCATATAAAAATAAAACC
>SOMO01000110.1:438384-454889 GCA_028128575.1 Paedocypris carbunculus
TCCCGTCATTATAACACCTTTTACTTGGCCTTGAATTAACAGCTATCATTAACAACTGTGCAGAGCATTTTTCAGCAGCCCATGGTCCTCAGACATACGACTTGATGACAAAACTATCATTATCACCGGAGGAAACACTGGAATTGGCAGAGAAACCACTAAAGACTTGGCAAAACGCGGTATGACATTTTTCGTGCTTGTGTGTTCTGCTGTTGTGCATGCGTGTAGGGTTCTGCTAACTGACTTTCTTGCTTTTTGCAATATTGGGGGAAAAAAGCTGCATGCACACTGATAAAAATCCTGTGGTTTCTCAGGGGCCAGGATAATAATGGCTTGCCGAGATTTAGACAAAGCAGAAGCTGCACAGAGACAGATCATTGAGGAGTCAGGGAACCAGAACATAGTGGTCAGAAGACTAGACTTATCTGACACCAAATCCATTCGGGAATTTGCTGGCGTGATCAATAATGGTAAGTGCTGAGTGTTGGCGATAAAAGAAATAAATAAATTCTACTCACTCAGTATCGTCCTTTTCAGAGGAGAACAAGCTTCACGTTCTCATTAATAATGCTGGACTCATGATGTGTCCCTACTTAAAGACAGCAGATGGTTTTGAGATGCAGATTGGTGTCAACTATTTAGGTGGGGTGCTTTCCTATATTATTTTGCTTGAAGGATATGCTAAAAATATTTTCAACCTTTAGAATCAATTACTGTATGAATTGATTCTGCTTAGGTCACTTCCTGTTAACGTTCCTGCTGCTGGATCTGCTGAAGAGATCGGCCCCCTCCAGAATCATCAACCTTTCCTCTATGGCTCACAGTTGGGGGACTATAAGGCTTGATGACATAAATAGTGAGAGAAATTACCACAGTAGAAGGGCTTATGGTCAGAGTAAACTAGCCATCATACTTTTCACTAGATCTTTGGCCAGAAGACTGAAAGGTCAGTATTTTGCTTTGAAAAATAGCATTTATAAATTACGTACATGTGTGTTAATGTATATGTGTGTATACTGTGTTTGTGCTATATTCGGTATTTTAAATGCTAAAAAATATATCTACATAGATTGCACACACACATACAGTTACAGTATATATAGTGTATGTATTCATGTGGAAATTAAAATTTCTCAGATTTCTCATTTAAATGTGAACAATAAGTGTCATCTCCCAATAATCCAGAGAAAAGCATTTATTGCGATGAAACGCATCATATAGTTACACGCTTTTTACATGTGTCTTGTAAATACTGAATTTTTCACAATTTGTAAACATAAATTATGAATACAATTTTTAAATCATATAGATATGATCCGCTGATTTATTTCAGACAGTGGTGTGACGGCTTATGCAGTCCATCCAGGAATTGTGCGAACAGAACTGAAACGCCATATGAATCTTGGTCTTCTAATAATGTGGAAAGTTGTACGGCCTTTCACCAAAACTCCAGTGCAAGGAGCACAAACCAGCATTTACTGCGCAGTGGAGCCGGCTTTAGACGCAGAGAGCGGTGGATACTACAGGTAAAAAATAATGCCAATACTGTATATAGTTTTCAGTTTTGTCAATTGTGTGCTCTCATTCATTGAATGTTCTCCATCTTCTAAAGTGACTGCAGACCTTCAACATGTACCAGAGCAGCTAGAGATGATGGAACAGCAGAGAAGCTGTGGGAACTCAGCTGCAAGATGCTGGGAATAATCTGGGAATGAATGCATGATATACCCATACAACCAGTACAATACTGGTCAATTCATACAGCTGTTTACATTTGTTTTAATATGTTTGTTTGTGACACAATCTAAATATCTTTTTTTTTACCAACTCAAAATTCAAATGTTTTTGCTGAAGTATGTTAATGTTTACTAATTCATATTACGGTATGAATAAATTATGATTTGCATATACTGTGGCACAGTGGACAACTGGGTACAGTTCGTTGCCTCACTGAAAGGTGTGGTTCGAGGGTCTTCTGTTTGGAGTTTGCAAGTTCTCACCGTGCCTGAGGGGGTTTCCTCCAGGTCTCCACTTTCCCACAGACTTGTGTTCAGGAGAACTGGAGTCTGAAAATTACCATTAGATGTCTAAGAGTGTGAATGTGTGTGTCCTGCTGTGTGTGTATCCTGCATCTAGCCCCAGAGATGCTATGATTAGCTCCAGCTCTCCGTGACCCAGAAATGGATGGATGGATTGATTTATCAAAATGTAACACTGTTTTCTAAGATTCATTTTTCCTTCTGTTTGTATAGATTATTATACAAAGAAAAATAAAACACGAAAACTGTATTTCAGTAAAAGTCATTTATTGAAATAAATAAACACATTTCTTTTTTTTTACATTTTAAAAATAATTACATTTATAGGCCGTTAACTTGAGCAACAGTGAGCTAACTTTTGCCAGTCAGGTATAATGAGCGAAGGCTTTTGTTCCAAAAATAAGATTTGTTCCCAAAATATGATTGTGTAAACTATTCAATGTGTAAAATACTAAATATGCCTTATGACTGACTCATGCATTTCTTCTTCTATCATGCACAATACATATTACAGACAGCTGCCTTTGATGCATTTATAGTTGCACAGATTGTGTAATGCCTGTCTTTGTAAAATAATTTTGTCATGATTCCAAATTTGAACAATTACTGTATGTATGACATTAAGCACAGATCACAGCAAAAAGTTACTTTTTCAGACTAAGTGTGTCATATTGTTAGTTCCATTTAATCAACTGTAATATTACAAACCATGAATTTTTTATCCTATAAATGGCACAAACAACGGCAAAATTAAACCCAAGCTTTTACCATTATCTTAATGTTTGTCCAGACTTTATTAGCCTCTTAAATGTGTATTTTGGGCCTGCAAATAAAATGTTTCCCATAAGTGAAATAAAATGAATAATCTAAACATTACAATTTCTATATCAAATATTACATTTCAAAAACTCAAGAAATATATTCAAGTAATCAGATCGGCTTTGTGCAAAGTTGCCCCATTTTAGGAAGAAAATAAAGAAAACGATTTTCATCTGAAATGGTGTTTTTAAAAGCATTTAAACCTTTAAATTCAGGCACCAAAGTGTATTAATTTATAGTCCTGTTGCAGTAAAAGACTTTGTGTGCTGATTCAAATGGATAACGATTACAAAATAAAAAGAGCAGCAACTTTCCTTCTGACTTACAGTATAGGACAGTGCTGCCCGCATCTCAGATTTAAACCGTCATTTGTCTCCTCTTCTGGAACATCTACAGCTCGAGATTTGTTTGCTCCAGGCCCAGGACCGTCCTGAGGATGGACTTTCCCATCAGAAACTTTGAACTCAACTGATGCAAATGACGACTGGCTAGAATTTTTCTTAGCCCAAACGTTAGAAGGTTCTCCCACAGGTGATATCTTCAGCTTTTTCTTCCACTTAGTGTCACCGCCACTGATGCTGTGGGCATCTAAAAGAGGATCTGAGTCACTGCTGTGTGACATATTAAAGTATGAACGCAGTGGTTCAGAAGGCTTAGCCATATCTTCAAGTTCAGAAGAAGATATTTCAGCTAGAGCAGATGTTTGCTTTTGAAAATTTGTATATGGTGAATCCTCGCTTCTGTTGTCCTGAGTCGTGTCTCCCGATGTAGTGTCTTCATTTCCATACAATCCAGTTGATTCAGGAGGAGAATTTCTTATCAGGTGGTTTTCCTTCAGAAGCCATCTGCCTTTATCGATCAGCACACCCTCATTGGAGTCATTGTCGCCGTTGACGGCCAAACTTTTCGTAGCGGCTTCGTCTAGTGGCTCTTTATTTAAACTTTTGGAAGAAGTAGGACTTTTATTGCTTTTGAAGCTTTTAGAACTGTGAGTCTGTTTACCCGCTGACTTTTTAGAAGATTGCACTGAGCCGTTTTCTTGTGTATGATTTGCTCCGGTTGGTTTCTCTGAACTTTGCTTTATGATCTCTCGAAAAATACGTAACCTCTCAGTCTCGTCTTCTTCGCTCTCAGAAAACATCTCAGGTGACTGGTACCCGCACATTTCTGAGGTCTCGGGCCTGTAATCAGAAAGATCTGAAGTATTGGGACTCGGCAGGCGTTTGTGACCATAGTGATTGTCAGATCGGGTTGAAATTGCAAATGTTGTCCTTGGTTTACTTAAATCTGGCTCTAGTTTTAAGTTCCCGTATGAGTCGTATGTGACAGTGAGAGTGGAGCTCAACAAAGCTGAATTGATTAAGTCCAGAAGCTCCTGTGAGATTTCAATTGGACTTGGTAAGTATTGATAATCATGTTCTAAACCTAAATACATTGGCTCATCGATTAGCTTCGCACTTGTTCTCAAACTGTTGCCAGACTCCATAGTCACATTGGCTTTGTTATTCTCAGTTGATGCAATAAAATCTTGCCCAACAGCATCTGCAGAATGACCAGAAGCAAGCGAACCGTCAATCTCTTCTATATGTTCTCCAGCAGTGCAATTCTTTTTACTGATAAGACTACCACTCCTGGAACTTTCTGAGAGACTTGAGTTGACTTCCGTTTCACGATCAGAGATGGTTAAAGAACCTTGTTTGGGATCTAGATGAGAACGTTCAGATATCTCAGAGCTTTTGTTCTTACTTCCACTTTCTGAGGAACTGTTTCCTCCATTGTCATCTTGATCTTTATTTGCTTCATCGGGAGACATCGGCACTTCATTTTCTGATTCAATCGTTTGCTGTCTTTCAGATTCTGAGTCAGAATGGTGTGATGGAGTTTTGGAAGACACTGACATGCTTTCCTCTTTATGTGGTTCTTCATCAGTTACATTTTCCACAGATCTAGAATGATCCGTCTCCTCTCTGAAGTCATCTTCTTCTTGCAGGCCATCAGAGCAGAACTTTTCTTTTTCGTGGTTATCGTTTATCTCGGCTTTTCTACTCTCAAACTGAACACATTCAGGCTCTGGTTCTGAAAAATACTGTTTGACGCCTACATGTTGGTCCAGTTCTGGCTCACTTCTTTGGACAATTCCCACTTCTTCATCATAATTTACTCCTTTAATATTAATAGGTGAGCTCATGGACTCAGGTTTAGACACACTATCTTGGTCCTCGGAAAACTTAGAAGCATCTTCAACTTTACGGTCTGGTTCTGACTCTGAAGGATTCTCTTCAGAAAAGCTATTTTCAGATTCTGATTGTTCAGACACAATCTGTTCATTTATTTTCCTTGTGTTTGACTGATTTGTTTCAGTTGGTCTTGAAACTTCTTCGGTGCTTGAACCAGCATGTTCCTCAGGACTGGACACCACAGGTTCTAACGCTTCATTGCAATGCTCGTTTTTTACAGCATCCGAGTCTGAAGGATGAGGCCGAAGTAAATTCTGAGCTTCCAGTGCGTTAGGAGCAATATCACTGTCTTGTTCTTCTTCCATGTCAGCAGCTTTAACTAAACTTCCATTCACTGAGCTCTCATCAAGTTCCTTTGCTTTACTTGAAGTTTGACTCGTCTCAAAAGCTCTGTTTGATTCCACATGCTTAAAAGTTTGCAGCTCACCTTCAACAAGTGAGGAAATCTCTCTATGAAGTTCCTCGGGCATGTTTAGCTCATCTAATAAGCGCTCAATATTGAACTCACATTGCTTCTCTCGTTCCAACCCATCGTCAACCGATTCCACTTCCACAGCAAAATCCTGCTCTGAAAATCTTGGAGACAGTGGTGGACTCTCGTCAAAAACATTCTTCTCTTGGAAATCTTTCCAGCTTTGTTTTAGCTGAGAGGAGGTTGAACTTCGAAGGCTGGTCAAGCTTGCTTTCAGCTCATTTTCATCTTTAATTTGAGAAATTTTCTCCAGGGATTGCATCACATGCAAGGCCTCCGGACACAAGCCAGTTGGTTTGGTTTGTGACTCGTCTTTGTAATGAATGGAAAGGCCATCTTTCAGAGTCATTAGGGAGAGAAAAGACAAAAAAGCTCTAGAAGGTGAACCAAACGCAGATGCCACATGAGATTGGAATTCTGGGAGGCTACTAGACTTGTCTTTTTCCAGAAATTGTAATGGCGTTTGACTGATTGCCCGTCGGATGGACTGGACAGACAAGCATAACTGTTTCAAAACTGGTTTTATCCCCGATCTGACTTTTACCTCTAGACCTCGTGGCGTCTCCTTTTCATTACAAACGTCCGGAGGAACCAAATTCTCGAATGATTTATTCATTCTTACATGACTTTGTTGTTCAGGAGCTTGAATGCCTAAGGTTGGCATTGATTTGCAATAGCCTATGTTCCTCTGTGAGGCAGAATCAGCGGTCTGCTTAACTGGCTCTCCTTCACAAGTTATTTTCACAGGTGGATATGACACTGGCCATTCCGTGGCGTTTTCTTCCAGTGAGGAGCCTTCATCTTTTTCAGGATCACTTTTCATCATGGAAGCATTTGAAGAGTCACTCCCTATTTGGAAGAGTGCTCTCTGTTTTTTCTCTGGACCTTCTACCTCGTCTTCATAGGGCACTGATTCTGGTTGAATCTTCTGGAGCCAGTTTTCTACATACTGGTTGACAGTGGATTGTATCACAGGCAAAGAGAGACTTTCGCTCAACTCCTGTTGTTGGTTTGGTAATTGTGGCCTGTGGCCGTTGAGTGACCGTTGTTTTGGCTTAGTTTTTATTAAGGGTGCTGCATGAGGTGCTGATCTATTCACTGAAATATTTTTTTTCACACCAAGTTTTTGAGAGTCCTTTTTGTTAACGCTTTGTGTCGTGGTTCTATTCGGTCGCTTGAGTTCTTTCTCCGATTTTTTCTGATCCCCGATGTTGAGGTTTAAGTTCTTGTCTTTTGCAGAATTCTTTGATTTAGTTTTCTTCTCTTGTTCGCTGTGCTTGTGACTCTCGGCTGAGCTACTTATCATCTTCTCTGATTCGTTCTGGCTCACTACATTGGAGGAATTTACAGTTGGAGGTTCATGTGACGAACCTGGACTACTGCCTTTTAGTTTTGATGAGAGTTCAGATGAACTGCTTTTCTTGGACTTTTTGGACTTTAGTGTGGTCTTCTTTCTATTACCATTAATATTGGCTTCTTTTGCATCTTTGGTCATTGCTGTTGTATTGTTCATATTTGTTTCTATTGATTGGGTCAAGCGTTCAATCAAATCTTCGTTTTCTGTATTTTCCGAGTTAGACAGATTATGGTTTTTGTTTATTTGTGCTGAACAGGCAGAAGACAAAAAGGGCATGTCAGTTTTTTCTGCATTGTGTGAGCATGTTGACTTTCTTGTACTATCTACAATGAAATGATCAGGAGACTGGGATTCTGAGTTTGGTCTACTCTGTGGTGAAGCTTTTCTCTGGTATTCCACCTTATCATTTACATCCCACTGGGTATTTGCATAGAAATTGTCTTGAATGTTCTGTGATTCATAAATGTGCATCACAGTTTCCGTTATTCCCACAGTTCCGTTGTTCTGCATCTGCAGAACCTCTGACCCGCCTGAGGCCAGGACTGAGGTTTGGAAGGCCTCTCCAGATTCACTCTTCCTAGACTTAGACAGGGTCCTTGTACTGCTACTGCTGCTATGACTGACCACACAATATCCCTCGGTCAACTCTTCTTGTGCTATCTGCTCCATGTACGAATAGACTGAACATTCTTGAATTTTATTCTCTGAATCCCTTTTCACATCTTTAACTGAGGACTCAGTCCTTTGCATTCTAGGTCCTGGAGTTGGTAGCCGTCTGAAGATGGGCTTGAGTTTTTCAGACACGTCAGATTGATTTTGTATACCTTCCTTAATGAATGCAGAAGATTTAGATGTGAGATTGTTAATTTCTTTATAATCTAAGCTGTGAGGGCCATTTGAGTCTTTTCCCGAATCATTGGTGATATCCAAGGAGTTTGAACCTGATGCTGGCTTGGAAATGCATGCTGCCCTCTGTTGGGTGTTAACAAAAGTGCGGCTTAGTGTAGTTGTCCAATGAATCGTTTCTTCTTGATTCATAGTAAGATGAACCTTCATCTCCACAGTCATACTGCCATCCTCATTAACCCGGAAGGATTTTTCAATGTCATCTTCTGTGGGTATGATGGGGCAGTTCCTCTCTTCTAATCCAGCCACATACTCACAGGTCTCCATCTCTTCTGATCCTCCATTCTGACTCCCGTCAACTGATTCAAACTTTTCCCTGTTGTGCTCTAGTTGATTTTCATTCAATGATTTATGAATTTGTTCAGCAAGATACCTCTCAGAAGATAAAGAGAAATTTCTTGTTCTTGAAAAAGTGCCAACAGTTTTTTTGTCTTTTTCNTGTTTAAATTTAAATAGATGTGAAGTGAGATAGATACCGGTACTTACGTAGTTGGGTCTCTGTTTCTGCAGGACCCATCGGTTCATTTATGCTTGAGTGTAAAAACTTCAATGGACTGTGGACGTTGAAATTGCTCATTTTGAAATGCTCGTTTCCTGCTGCTACAACGATTCCGGAGCATAAAATTAGGGCAGGAAGCCCATCAACCTATCAATGAAGCAATACATGTCAATCAGGTGTTTTCAAACCTGAGATACATTTCACATGGCCAAGCACTTGCACGATGGAGCTTTACGAACACGATTAGAATGTACTATCACAGCTGGTGGTGGGAATTACAACATCACGGCCACGTAAGCCATGTGAAATTTATAGCAAACAAAATGTAAAGTTGATTTGTTTAGGATTAGGTTATGCACTTGAATATGTTTTTCATGAAAAAATAAAAATAAGTCTCTGTGCTTAACTGTATTTGTGATCAAACACTTTGAATAAAGCTATTAAAATTCAATCAGAATATTTGAATACTTACTCTTCTGCCATCCTCTGTATAAAGCTTAACAACTGGAAACTGCATCACTTGAGAAAGATAATCCAACAGGGCTTCGAAATTGGGGGCAATTCTCTTGTCAAGAACAATAACTCTCTTTAAACTCGGATCCCGGTTTCTGAAGACTGTCAGTCTTTTCGGGGTCCGCACCACCACAAAGGTGTCCGCCATTTTTACTGTCCTGGTAGTCACTTCACTTCTCTTGGCTAACTGGCGAACCACCTCTCTGCGTGCTTGTCGTCCGGCACTAAGAGGTCTGGTAGTGTTCCAAGGGACCTGTCTTTTGTGCACTTCATCCAGGTTTAAAGGCTTGACTTTCCTCTGATCTGAGCACAGATATGAACCCCCATCCTGCACATCATCAAGGGTACGGACGACATGTGTTCCCTTCGGGGTGGTGATGTTCCTGACTCCGAATGGAAGAGGCACTTTCTTGGAGAGGGCATCTAGTAACGCATCAAAACTTTTAAAAGTGCGGCTGGTGATCACCATACGATGCCCCAGGAATTGGGGGTCCCCACTCTTGTAAAAACATACCCTCTTTTTTGTAAGAGGGTCTGAGTGGGATGGCAGAGGTCTGGGTACCAAAGCTTGCATACTCCCCGGGAAGATGTCATAATGGGGTCCATCATTTAGGAAAACCGTGCTCATGTTAATGGTACTGAAAAAAGCAGATTATTGTATTTAAAAATCAAATCTTCATCATATTTCAAACTGTTTATCTCATCAAATAAAAATTACAAATTAAGTCGTGCTACTTTCAGCAAAAAGACATAAGCATTAGAATTTCATTTTCTTTTCTTTTCTCTCTTATTGTTCCGTCATTTTACATGTATTAGTGAGACCTATATTTTTAAATTAACAATTTAAGTCTTTTATAAAAGTAAATTATTAAAATATACAATGTACAAGCAATACAGACATGCAATGCTAATGTTAGCTTACCTACTGGACTTACAGCCGTTAGGAACTAAACAAAAAAAATACACTCATGTCTAACAAGGCACTTAAGTTAAATACATTCTGTTTTTTTAAAGACTTTTTGCGTTACAATTGTCATTTAGACGTTTCTGGGATTTGATTAAATCATTATACAACATCCACTAAATAAGGTCAGTAAACCAAGACTCAAAATGTAAAAAAAGCAATAAACTTGAGCAATAAAAGAGCAATAAAAGAGATTACACTCTTAATATTGCTCACAGAAATGATCACACATCGTTTACAAGGCAAACGAACAGCAAAAAGTCCTCACTTTTAATAGCTAATAGGTAGCAAAGTTAGCATACTGTTAGCGCATGAATGTCACAAGAATATATCTAGACTACAAAACAAATTCTAGCACAAACATGTAGCCTAAGTGACTACAGTGACAGATATCGACATTAAAATATTCTTAAACTGCAGATAATACCTTATTTCACATTTCTGAAGGGCTGAATTGGCGAGTTTGTCGTCTATCAACTGAGGAGATTAGGAACCACGCTTGAAGCTATTTCGGGACGGCAGGCATCAAGGCTGATTTGTGTAATCTTTAGTTATGGTTAAACAACATTTTGCAGAGAAAGTCGGAATTACTTTAGTTCAGATGCCTTGTGAAAAAAAAGATTTACGGTTAATAACAACTGCAATGAACTCAAACTAACACAAAATTGCATATTTAGCCTTGATTGTTACCATTTTTGTTTAGCTTGGTTTTAAGACTTCTGCAAAAGAACCGCACATAGAGCAAGAAAGATGTTAAAATGGTTTCCATAATAACGTAAACATTATACTTTGAATTTCTCACGAGGCGTATGGGAAAACCAGCAGGTGGCTAAGGGTGTTTCTAATTTCTTGCAGAGATATAAGCAGATTTAAGGCCTGTGTTAATAGGGATTAGACTGGGTGAAGTGGAGACGGGTTTTATGCTGGAGGTAACTATAAAGGAAAAGGAAGTCTCAGCTGGTAAAGCATGTGTCTCTCAGTGGGAGTGTAACTGTAACTACAGGAACACAGCAGGATTGTACTTTTGATTGATTTACAGCAGTGGGCAACAGCTGTTAATACTACTAGATTAGGTTGATCTTCATGTTAATAAATGTATATGACTAGGGTTAGGGTTATCATAAATGCCAATGAACCCACAATACTCAAAAATGTGTAGTATGTAAATCAGATTAGATAATAAACATTTGGGTGTTTTATGTTATAGACTGCTTGAATGAAGAAGGGCTTTTATTTNATGCACTTTGTGCATGTGCAATGATTTGGGAAATTGACGCTTAAATTGGCATCAAAAATATTCACATAAATTAAATAATAAGAACTCTCTTATTATTAGGAGAGTTCAGAATGGCTATGTTATAGTGTTAGTCCACCGGCCTGAACCCTTGTAATATAAAATATGCAAATTCCACACAGAACCGCCAAACGGACATGTAAATGATTCATCATGCCGCCCCAGAAGGCATTCGATCACTCAGTTATGCCAATTAGATACTAGTTATGCCACACAGAGACCTCTTGTTCAGGCATCTGGACTTATTGGGGTTTCGGGTCAATTGAGAGAAGAGTATGCTCATCTCAGTTCAGCTTTTCTCAGTCTGGGCGAGACTGTGTCAAGACTGGCCCAAACTGCGCTATTTTTGGCCAAAGCAACTCTGAAGTGTCTGAAACAGACTAAAATCATTTGCATTTCTTGTTTCAGGGGACTGAGATTACGCAAGCACTTGAGAAGTTTTCAAGAATCACATGTCACCTGATTTTCTTATCAGCATGGGGTAGAGATTAGCCTTGAAATGTTTTCTAAGTAAAAGTCAAGCAGTGTGCTTTGAGTTATTTGCCTGTGCATCCTATACAATGCCAACATTACAGGTTGCTGTTGGAATGTGCATAATATGTTTAAAATAAAAGCCTTAAAAACCCATTACACAACATATTCCTCTTACTGTCTGTACCATCTTCATTGTCAATTAACAGCGTACTCAACTGTAAATGTGAATATTCCGTTTATTTCAATGTAAATTGTGTACACTTACTGTAACTTTACATTTTTTCACTATGCTTAAATCTTTGACAATTTAAAAATAAATTGTGAATTGTATCTTATGTCTATTTATCTATCTATCTATCTATCTATCTATCTATCTATCTATCTATCTATCTATCTATCTATCTATCTATCTATCTATCTATCTATCTATCTATCCAATTATTTATCTTGCTTTACTTACACAAGACAGAAAAAATTGCGTTTGCATTGTAAAGTAAGAATTTGCAAATGTAAGGCGAGAATTGGCGCACTCTAGTGTGATTGTGATATCTTCACTACTATATCACTATCGATAGTTTAACTGAGTGTATTACTTTTTTAAATGCCTGAGACATCCAGAGTGACATTAACAATACCACCCTGTCATTTTCCTTAAATTTCGACGACACATTTCTCGTCATTCATAACTATGCCAACCTTATTGATCCACTATCACACTGACTGAACGCAGAGAGAAACAGGACTCATCGATGCGGATCGCTCAGCGATTGGTTATGCCTGCGGGTTTCAAAAAAACGCCTTCTGCGCTCTCCGCCGTTTGAGAGCTGCGTGTGGCTTTGGGTTCTGTTTTTATTTCAAATTGTGTTTTAACTGAATATTTGCACCTACGCATCAATAATGGGCAAAGAAGAAGACGAGATCATAAGGATCGCAAAGAAGATGGATAAAATGGCACAGAAGAAGAACGGGGTGAGGTGTATTCCTGAATTATTTGCCTATGAGCAGCGAGGCTATATGGACATACCGCGAGCTAAGAGCTACACGCGCAAACAAGTGCGTTTTTCTTGATTTGGAGCGCATATAAAACGTGCTTTCAGAACGGAATTGGCCATATGTACACGTTATTTACACACGCTTTATCCGGTGCTCACAAACGCAGATTGTAGCGGGCAAATGAGCAGCATTAGCCATTAGCGCCGATATACACACGGGATCAGTCAGGGGGAGGAACTCACGCAAACGTAAAGCTCGTTTGACGGCCACTATTAGCTTTTAGCAGACTATTTCACTTCCGCTTTGTTTTTAATCTCCTAGCAATTGACGTGTAGATCAGCGCATGAATTATGGTTGTGTGCTCTTTAAAAACGCGCATTGTTTATTTTTTTTAGGCTGGTGCGTTGGATCTACTTAAAGAGCTTAAAAATATACCCATGACTTTGGAGCTGCTTCAGGTACGCTTCGGTTATTCATCACACGCATTGACATAGTGTTTATTGTTGGATTAAATGTACATTTCCATGTGAAACAGTCCACGAGGATCGGAATGTCGGTCAACGCTATTCGCAAGCAAAGCACAGATGAAGAAGTGACGTCACTAGCCAAGTCTTTGATCAAGTCTTGGAAGAAGTTGTTGGGTAACGTTTTGAATAATTTTTACCCCAAAATTGTAATATTTTGTAATAACTGTAAAGCTATCAGATGCAATTTTGAAAAAAAGACACACCAATTATCCTGCAGAACACACGCATATTTTGTGTGATTACATTGATAATTAGCATAATTATTCTCATCCCTTCTGAGGTAAATTTACATTGCATCTATTATTTACCATGGATTACATTTAAATTTATACTTTTTCTATATATTATAGAAATAATGCAATTTCTTTCACAATAATAAGTAAAATAATCAGAGAATGAACCACCTACAGGCAGCTTTTGGATCTACAACAACAGTCCTGTAATTAAAATGATGATACAATGCAACAAACAAACTTCTAACTAAAACTAAGCCACAGTTAATCCTTTTTGTGTTTTGATTTTCAGATGAACCTCCCGGAAACACAGATGACAAAAAGAAAGAGCGCACAACGCCTGTTGTCTCGCCGTCTCAGGGCAGTCCTGAGCCCAGAGAGGAAAGGTAAAACATTAAGAGACCCTTAACAGTTTTTTAATCTTTTTTTTTCCTAATATTTCTGCCTTGTTTCACTACATTTAGTTCAAGCAGTAATTCCAGCAGTAAGAGTGAGTCTGTGGAGGTAACGCCTAACACATTGATACCCACTTTCCCACGAGCACAAGGCACGTCCGACTCTGTTCGTATCAAATGCCGGGAGATGCTGTCTAGTGCTTTGCAAACTGGAGGTATGTCGTGGTGTTTCTATCTCACACAGATGTTTTTTATACAAATTCTACCGGTGTTTCATTATTCAGGTATTTACATAACATAAAAATATCAAGTAGATGATAATTTTTAGTTTTCTATATTACATTGTGTGCTTGCCTGTAGACTATTTATAATGATGTAATTCTTATTTTAGATGATTACATTGCAATTGGTGCTGACTGTGATGAGCTTGGAGCACAGATTGAAGATTATATCCTTTCCTTGCTGCTGCATTTCATTCGTCTCGCATTCATACAAATGCTGCTCTACACACTCTTCTTTAACTAACTCGCACGTATCTTTTTGGAATTTAAAAATACCGACATGAAATACAAGAACCGTGTGCGTAGCAGAATCTCCAATCTTAAGGATGCGAAAAACCCCAACCTGAGAAGGAACGTGCTATGTGGAAACGTGAGCCCTGACCGCATCGCAAAAATGACCGCAGAGGTGAGTCTTGCATATTGTTATGTAATGTTTTAATCAAAAATTATATTAAAATTAATCTTCACAGGAAATGGCAAGCGATGAGCTCAAAGAGATGCGGAAGAATCTGACCAAAGAGGCCATCAGGGACCACCAAGTGGCCACTTCTGGGGGCACCCAGACTGACCTCTTCACTTGCGGGAAGTGTAAAAAGAAGAAGTGTACTTACACGCAGGTACAGTAGGGCTGTGCAGTTCATAAACCCAATTCTATCAAATGCAATTTCTATATTATGGAATATAGATTGTAGAATATCACTAATGTAATTTGATTTATTCTTGTGTTAAAGATCATTATGTAAGATAATTTCGTACCTAAATTAAACATGCGCACAGTTAAGATGTTAATCAATCAGAAATACTAATCGACATTAGAGGAATAATATGAAGTTTGACCCGTTATGCTTAAAAAGCCAAAATTTGCAGCCACAATTGCAGTAGAAATATTTTTAAAATATATATTTTTCTTGTAACTTCTGCGCAGTACTAATTTACAGCAATACTATTTGGATTCAAGTGAATTATTAACTTGTTAAAAATTATTTAACTGAAGAGCAGAGACTGTGATTGGTTCAGATTTGTCCAATTACAAGGCTGCAGAAGTTCTTGTCTTTAGATGCTTATTGCCTAACTTATTGTAAAATACAGTGAGATATATAGAGCATATACTGTGTCCCTAAATCTGATTCATTAAAATAAAATTCACTAGGATTTGTTCCCTCAAGGTTTTGTTTATGATAAAGTACATGCTGGTCAAACACAATCTGTCAGTTGTAACATACCCACTTTTCAAAACTGGACAGGGTATTAATATTTATATATAAATGGTCGAATAGAAGTAAAACACGCATTTACAAGCCTCTAAATCCATGACTTTTTCTATTCAGAACGTGATTAATTTCACACTACTTACATTTTTTTCACAATGCAAAAACAAAGTGAACGTAACCGTTTCAGAACGAGCGCTATTTTTAAATCACACTTGATAAGAGAGAAATGTCCGTCATTCATTGTGTTCATCATAACAATAACAATAATCGGGTGTTAACAGTGTATCAAAATCTATTTTCTTATTTGTCCATATGTATTAACATATTACAATATTTAGGTTCAAACTCGGAGTGCTGATGAACCAATGACAACATTCGTCTTCTGCAATGAATGTGGAAATAGATGGAAGGTATGGTTTTCCCCTCACGTTTATGAACAAAATGACAGCAACTAGGTTAACAAACATTTTCAAATGAATAATCTCTGTTCTGTCGTTTTCCTACAGTTCTGCTGAAACTTCTCCGCAGTCGTTCCCTGTGTTTAGAGATGTAGCTGATTTCCAGGACCACGCTAACTAACTGACTTCAGATCAGTGGCGCACATGATGTACAAAAGCCGGCGATAGGAAGCATCACCGTTTGTTTTATGACAACTGTCCCTAGAATCCTGTCCTGTGTTTTAACTTGACGTCTCTCAAGGCCATAGGCCGCTGGACTACCATCAATGTTGTTTGATTTGTTTCTGTCACCATTACTTTTTATACGTAGGTAAATATTTTAACAGCGTTCACATTTAGATTGGCTATGATTTACTTTGGCCTAATTAAGTCTATCCGCTATTTAATTTTCTAAGATGCTGAAGACTTTTGGATACTCTTGAGACATTTTCTCAGCGTTTCGGTTTTGTTTCATTTCGGTCTGTTAATTGTCACTCCGTACATATTTATATGCATGACCTACACATTTTTACCGTGTACATTGCTTTTACTCTCAGAAATACAAAGTTTTAAAGATGACTCGCCTGTCATTTTTACGCACTTTTATAATACGTTTGAAATTTTTGCCAATGTGACAAGATTTAGTACGATTGGGATTCCTCAAGTGAATCATCTCTACACAGTGTAATAAAAATTAATAATTTGATTGTCTGCTGGAAGACGTTTGTCACGTGTTTCTGATTCCAGCCGCTTTTTAAAAAGGCGGTGAGATACATACATTGTATCTTTATTATCAGCAATCAAAGGGGGTTGATGCTTGAATCTTGATCACACATGCCTTGTTGTCTTTTTTT
>SOMO01000111.1:32506-84658 GCA_028128575.1 Paedocypris carbunculus
TTTTTTTTTTATTAATTGATCAGAGTGTTTCTGAGGGCTGGTGTGTACCTGTGTGTTTGGGTTTCTTGGTGTTTTTGCGCAGCAGTGAATGTGGAGAGGATTATCAGGTTCATCACAGAAGGAGATCAGAAAGGACTGAAGGCCGAGCTGCAGCAATTTAATCGAGAGGTACTCACATTAACTCAGCACACCGCTTATGTCCAGACCACCGACTTCACATCACGCCATCAATAATCACACTTTTACTGACATTACGCTTTCCAATCTGCACAAGTTGACTTGATGTGATTGCTGTTTCATAGTATGCACAGTGCTTCTTCTATGATCTGGAGGAGAGAGAGAGTAGGAAGGTAAGAGACAAACTGTTTGTATAGGTTCGAATCCGGATCCGGTATGACCACCATATGCTCTGCAGGCACCTCGGCTTACTTCATTTTGTGTGTGTGTAACTTCACTGGGTGGTTAAATGCAGAGAACATTTTAAATACGGTCCCTAGTGGTCATATTGAAAACTCACTCACTACTTACTACTGTGTTAGCAGATGCTTAACTACATGTCTCTGATCTGTTTCTCTATTTTCCTTCTGCTTGTTCATTCTACAAGAGAAAAGAGTTGGAAGAGGTGCGTTTTCGAAAGGGTTATTTTAATTATTTCATTTTAATTATTTCATATATATTTTAATCAAAAATGAAGTGTCAACAGCCTGAATCACTAATGCCAAATCTCCATTAGTGCACATGCAATGAGTTCGACAGAATAAAAAGACTGTTGTGCTGTTTATTACGTGGTCTCAATGTAAACAATAATGTGAAAGGTGTAGCATAAGTAAAATGTAAAATTGTACAAACAAAATCAATTACGGTAATTAAACTGTACATTACTGCAGTGTGTGTGTGTGTGTGTGTGTGTGTGTGTGTGTGTAGGGGCTAGATGTTTGTCTCGACGTGAGTTGTAGACAGGAAGACACTATTATAATCACGACCTTAAACTGAAGAAAACCCTGAAGCAGAAGTTGTGTGAGATTGAAACCCACCGAGACCTCCATGCAAGAGCACTGATAGCAGATTTGAGCCCTTTGAAAGAATTTGAAGTTGTGTTTTGCGCATTAACAAAGCTAGTTTGTGGTCTGTAGTATATGCTGTAGAATCGTTCCAGCATTAGATTTGATTTGTAAGAAGCTTTGATTTTTTTTATATGGCAGTGGTTAATATGTACATTATAGCTTTCAGAATTTAGGTCTCTTGTGTTTCGTTATTTAAAATCAGTACGACACTACAACTAAATGCATTTTTATAAGAGGTTTACTGAGATTTGCTGAAATTATGTTTTCTTTGCATTGCAGTTCAAAAAGCACAAAGTACGCGATTATATGTCAGATTCTGATTCAGATTACGACGAATCCTCGAATCCAGATGTTGTTTTGAGACAGGTAAAAGTGGCTCTAAATGTATATATATATCGTTTATCAGGGGGAAAAGCATCAAATGTGCATTATCGCTGATATCTCGCATTGTTTACCCTCCAGGCTCTGGCTGCGGTTTTAATCCGGTTCCTCCAGACGGAACCAGAAGGGCGTCTACTGAAAGCATGCCTGAGATCCTTACGCATTCTGTCGCGGGACAAAAAGATTTTAGGCCCACTGGTGACAGACAGGGCTCTCCTGACTCTGGCTCATCTCGGAGGCATCAGCAGGGCTTCTATACCTAAAGAAGACTCCGATGATGATGCTGACCCCTACAATGACATCATCGTGACCCTGTCCGAGTGTAAATCAGCTCACGCCGATGAGGAGTTCCACAGTGAAGAAGGGGAAGATGACGAGGAGGTACTGTCTGAGCTCCAGGCCGACGGCGGTGACCTTGTGGTCTGGGGATCGAGTGACTGGTGTGGGGGGCGTAAGGCCAGCACGTATTCCAACACCAGCCTCGGACCTTTCCGTCGCAGAAGCAGCGTATTCAAAGCTCTCACTCCTGGGAAAAGGGACAGTAGAGGGAGTCTGGGTGATGGGGATGAAGATGAAGAAGAAGAGGAGAGGAGTGGAAAGTATGAGGATGAAATTAGAAAGGAAGTGATGAAAGTCCTCTGTAATATAGTTTACAACAGCGCTTGGGCCCAAGAACGAGCCAGTGAACTCAGGTATGAATCCGTTTTACCGGGAAATGTCTGACACCAGGTGATTTTGCAAAAGTATCAGTGAAAGTAAAAGAGAATTTGCCAGATAAAAATATTTAAGAAGGTTGTAGGTGTGTGACTTTATCCCGCCACTCTTTTTAGTAACTACATTATAATAAAGTTATTTTTAATTCAACATTAAAGTATCTAGGGGAATCCTACCACACTAAACATAAAAAAGTAAAATAGGTTTACTGTATAGAATATCAAAATATCTCAAATCGATTGGGCAGCACCAAGTCATTTGCTGTAAATTCTGCAAAAATCAATCAACTGCACTGATATTGCTGACCTGGCAGTTTCTTTTTAAACATTGCATTAAAAAGTTACATTTTTTTTTTTTTACACTTGCCAATTGGTTTTAAGAATTAGTTTGTGGCCTTGAAGACTTTCAGTTATTCTTAATTCAGAATTTGTGCAATAAAAATGTTTCCCAATACTTTCTTTTTTCCTTCAGCCTCCTGTGTGGCCTGACAGAGAAGCTGTTTAAAGAGTTTCAGTCTGCATCATCTTCATGTGGCCATTTTTATGAACTGCGATTCATGTTTTTATTGACGGCTCTAAGACCGGAACTGAGGACCCAGCTTAAACAAGTACCTCTGTTTACTACTTGAGTTTCCTCATAAATAAAACCGAGCAAGAATTTTCTGTACCAGAATATAAGACCTATTCCAAAAATAAGACCTAGTAGAAATTGTCATTTACGTGGAATCTGACGGAAGCTGCTACTTGTGAAGTCACACCAATAATAAAAAAAAAACATTTTTTTTCGACACATTAGTAACTCTAGCTTCAGCCTAAATTTTTCAATATTCTAAAGTTTAATTTTGCTGATGATAAAGCAGATATAATAATTGATTGTTCCTCTTTTGGAATATAAAGATAAACATTGTCTTATTTTCGCAAAAATGCGGCAATTTTAATAATAATGAAAGTGTTTATGACTAAAATCAATGTATTTCCAGGAGGGAGGAGTGTCACTGTTGAGCACAGTGCTAGAACGGTGTTTGTCCGTGCAGTGGAAGGAAAAGTACGAGGTAGTTCTGGACCCTAGAGCGCCTCCTGTCGGTGTGGAGGACTCACAGCAAGCTCAGGAGGCTCTGAAGATCCTTTTTAACATCACACACAGCACTCACACACAGGAACCTGAGGAGGTGGGTGAGTGCGGACATGTAAACGTACACACTCTCAACTGCCTCTAAACACTGTGTACATAAATGTACACAAATCACTAAATAAACAATATTGTTAATATTACATGTTGTGCATCAGGAGGTTGCTGCTATGTATCGGCACCTGGCTGCAGTTTTGCGTCACTGCCTGATGGTCACCTGCAAGGAAGAAGAAGAGGCGGATGAGCTAAAGGGGTTTGTGTGGATTTTACGAATGATGGTTTTATCAGAATCATGATATAAACATATCTTCAAGCCAACTCTTCTGCTTCTCTCAGACATGCTGCGAATATGCTGTCTGCTCTCCCGCTCAGTTGTCTGGATGTCTTGGTGTCGGTTCCTCTGGGCCCAGACTCACAGCAGATGAACGGAGTCAACATGGACTGTGTTCACAACCTACTTATGTATATGGAAAGAAAACTGGAGCAGGTAACAGAAAATACGGAAAAGAATGGCAAGGTGGCACACTTTTGCAATGGGGTTTTGCAGTGGGAATAATAATGATAAAACAAATACATAAAGTGAAGTATAAGCAATTATTTATCAATTTGTACCGTTATAATTTTCCTACTTTAAACAAAACACTAACATAAAATACAGCAGTGGCATTGTGAGAATCTGTTGTTAATAATAGCAAAATTAAATAATTACTGTGTACAGAAAGCAATGGGATTCTTAGTCAAAGAACAAATATTATACAATTGGCCTGGTTGAGCCAGTTCTGTGCAGTTTACTTGTTTCTATGTGGGTTAAAGAAAAATGTGTTCAGGTGACCCAGAGACATTCCCCATGACCAGAGATGGATGAAACAACATTGAAAATGATTGAATAATGAAACATTAATCTAACAAACTGTCAAACTCCATGTGCAGGGTGAGAAGGTGAAGGAGAGACTGACCCCCGTACTGAACCTCCTGGCCGAATGTTCACGGGCTCACAGAGAGACCAGACGCTACTTGAGACAACGGGTATTTTACACCTACTGAATTTAAGCAACAAAAAAAAAAGGCATGCAATGTGAAACAACTAGAAAGTCTTTATTTATAAGGTATTATTTCTAAATAGAGAAATGAAACTGAACACCTCCATGTTTCAAAATGACAGAAAATAGATAAAAAAAGAACAAAAAGTCAGTCTCAGTCAAACCCAAATGTGCAAAAAAGTGCAACCACTAATTCACGTTGACGTGATTTAGCTCATTAATAGCATCCAGCACCTTGTGGATGGCGATATCGCCTCGTCTGCTCAAGAACTTAATCATGGTAGAAAAAGATGACAACTTGTCGCGCACAATCACAATGTAACAGGTTACCATTCAAATGTTGTGGAGTAAAGACTCTCAGAACAAGTACAAAGTTGCCAATAAACAAAAAGTAATAAAGTACTGTACATTTAACTCAATCATTTTACACTACAGAAATTGTTGAATTTAGAGGTTTAACTGTGGTGCTTTTCTTGTTGAGTGAAGATTCTGCCTCCGCTAAGGGATGCCAGCACCAGACCAGAAGAGGGCAGCACCATGAGGAACCGGCTGGTGAGACTGATGACACACCTGGACACTGAGCTCAAGTACTGCGCCGCAGACCTGCTGTTTGTGCTGTGCAAGGAGAACGGTACAGGATTTTAATACATAGTTCCATGGTACAGAATTCCATCATGTCATGGTCCTCTCCGCTCCTCTTCCAGTGAGACGTTTTGTCAAATACACGGGATACGGGAATGCTGCCGGGCTCTTGGCCACAAGAGGTTTGCTGGGAGGTCAAAGGTCACAGGCCACAACATCAGGCACACGATACTCCAGCGACTCTGACTCGGACACAGAGGAATACCGGCAGATTAAAGACCGTGTGAATCTGGTGACGGGACAGGTGGAGGAGCAGCAGCCGGACCCCATGGAGGGAATGACGGAGGAGGAGAAGGAGGAAGAGGCTCACCGGCTCATCAGCCTGTTTAACAAACTCTCAAAGTAAGAAGCTGCTTGTCCCGTGCTGTTAAAGGCTCATTCACACCAGGACACTTTACGTATTCACTAAGGTCACCATAGGTTTGTTTTGTTTTTCTTGACCAAGCATGAAAAAAAAAGCTAGAAAAAATACTGTAAGATTAATCAAGCCAAGCTCATTCTTTCATGTGATAAGCAAGTTTTACAAGCAAAAAGAGTGGATTTGCATAGACTCAATTCACTAGCAAGTATATCGTCAGTGTCTGTGCTAATAAATGTTAAAAAAACGATGAATGTTGGATCTGTAGTGAATGGGATATGAACATTTGTGATTGGTTCTTTTTAAGTCTGCCATTCCCATTCCCAGAGACAGTGTGATTCAACCTATGGGACTGAACAAAGAAGGTCGGCTGGTCCCGCTGTCGGAACTGAAGGATTTGTCCATGCAGGAGAGAGAGGAGGAGGACGATGACCTGGAGGATATCGAGTAGAAGGGCCATTTCCAGAATGTTCAGGACTTTAAGAAGTTGTATATCCTCATTGTTAATGTTGTATAATGTCCTTATCCAATTCTTATCTTTATTCACTGCTGTTCTAGAAATAAGGTCTATAGTTTTTCTCTTAAACTGGGTGTGGAGATCTATAGAAAAAGCAATACAGTATGTGTTTTCTGTGCTATTTTCATAGTTAAATTTAATTTAATTAATTTAACTATAGTTTTTAGTCTTCAAATCTCAAGCAACACTAGATGAGATTTGACAGGTCCCACTTTTTTTGTTGTTTTTGCCTCTCTTCTAACTTGCCATTTTTACACATTTTAACATCAATTGAAAATGTAAAACATTTTCATTAGAAACAACAGGCTAAGAAAGCTAAAAAGCCAACACCCGTGTTGTTTCATAATGCCCTGAGAGCAAACAACAGTGATGACGTCCTGACACTGGATTTCCTGAAAACTTTCCAACCTTTGGAGCAGCTACACCTTTGTAAATCCTGCTGCTACACAGGTACTGGGTAATTCCACAATTTTGAAGTGCTAATCCGATTTAGTTGTATAATCGTTTATATTTGTATATGTTAAAATAAAGTGAGTGTTAGTTAAGGAAGAGTCTCTGTAACTGTGTAACACTGTAATATTGTTGCATTTTATGTGGTTTTCAGTACTGTAAATGTGCGGCAAACTTGTCACGTACTAAACTCACCTGCAAACAAAAGACAAAGATATTTTTAGACTTAAAGATTTATTTTAAAAAAGGTGGAAGCCAGAACAACGTGTCAAACACAGAGACAATGAAACACGAGAGTGAACACATACAAAATGAGGAAATGAAATAACACAAGGTATTAAAAATAACATTAAGTTAAATTAAACATCAAAAAACAAGATTTTTAACTTTTGTCCAATATTCTAAAACTAACCCATAACACACCAATAAAATGTAATGCATAACACTAAAATGAATTTCATTACACTAAAAGTGGTTGTAAAAATTGTCTTAGTCAAGTGTTTTTATCTTCTGAATCCTGGACTATTCCCCTCCACATTATTCCATCAAAACATTGTGCTTTAGCAGAAAGTTTGTCACCGCAGTCTGTCTTTCCAGCAGCCTCCAGTGGAAGTTTCTAGCACAGCTCCATCATCTGCCCCAGAGAAAGCTCCAGCTCCGTCGACTTGAGTGAAGAAGCTCCACCTACAACTGCTGCATTCTTTAAATCCTCCAGCGATTTCAGAACAACCTGGCCAAGACACAGAGACACCTTTTAGATTAAAACTACAGTCTATCAAACACACAAGCTTTAGGCTACAATATAAAACCACAGTAAAGAGTTCAAGTGTTTCTTCACATCTGCCTTGTTCAGTTGGCTTGAAACCCTTTGGTCCACACACTTTGTGTAGCTAACTTACTGCTTACATACTGCTGACACAGACAGGTGTCAAACATATCAGACTTCAGGGAAAAGAAACATAAAAAAGAGGAAATTATGCTGCGTCTGTGTGACGTCACGTCTTTTTTGTTTGGTTAGGTCCAAAAAAAAACTAACCATCTGACTGTTTGTGAAAACTCTCTAGAATTAAAAAATAAGACTTGTAAAATGAAAGGGCAAAAAATGTCTGCTTTGGGTCGTCCCTGACCTCCACCATGATGAGCTTCTTGTCCCACGGTCTCATTGTGGGATCTGGCCATTTTTCTCCCAGGCAGAAGAAGAGACTGTAATGAGGAGACGTTCCATCGCTTTCGTTAATGAACTTGATCAAGCCTAAGACAAGAAACCAAAACTGAATCGATACACGTCATAGAAACGAGTCTGTTTCAAACATAAAAAAATTTATATTTTACAACTTTTCAAATAAATTTTTCATACACTATTTTAATTATCATTAATAGTCTATAAATGTTGTGTGATAAAGAGATTTCAAGTAAAAAATGTATTATGCTGACATACTATTGCATCTCAAAATGTTGTGTAGAACAACACATTTGTCTCCATATCAATGAAAAAATAAAAACACAAAATAGTTGATTTTTAAATTAATACAATCATCTGATTGGCCGAACATAAGTAATTTCATTATGTTTATGTTTCTTCACATGTAGATATGTGAAAACAAACAAAAACAATCAAGAAAGTGTATAAACTGACTGTACTGTATTAGTAGTGTCAATAATATATGATATAAAACTCAACTTTACATACTGTCCTTATGCAAAAATTGTGCATGAATTCACCTGAAATGAAGTGTTTGAACAAGAAGATTATCTCGGGAGTGGTCTTGGAAAGTTCTCTGGACATGTAGCTGAGCTCGTGTTTGGAGCAACCCCAGTAGATCTTGCTCTGACCACAGCGTTGGCCCGAAACCACCCCGTTCAAGCTCGTGATCTCAAGACTCCCCAGATTATTCATGATGTCCTTGGTGAACTTGATTTGTTTCTGATCCACAACAGAGTCTGGTAGTTCTGGAAGCTTCACCACTGGTAATCCATTACTGACCTGAGGCCTGTAGAAGGTTTATGAAGTCATCACTCATGGCATTATAGATTCACATCAAAGCATGTATAAAAACTCTAACACTTCTACAGTTATTCCCAGTCCACGAGAGACTAAATCACAAGAGCTGTTAATATTGATGTTTATGGCCCAGCTATACTGTATAAAACGCTTATAAAATACAAACTACAAAGCCCATAATGCAGCCCTTTAGCATCCTTTCCTCCTATAAACTTTAATTGTCATACAGTAATAGGTAATATTAATACAATCACATTTTAAATAAATATACACTTTTTATTGCATTGGCAGCAAGTTTTTGTTGAAAAATACTCAAAAATACTCATGTCTGACTCCTTTGACACTCACTGGTCATACATCAGCCTGAATCCGTTGGTGTCTTTCACCAGTTCGTCCAAGACCATCACTCCCTTGTAATACACCTTAATTTGGAAAAAGGTCTCTAAAATAATAACAATAAAAATAAAATAAAAACAATAACACACTCACACACACACACAAACCGTGCAATGATCTTGTCTTCCAACCTAAACTGAGTTGATTGGCCAAAAAAGGCCTTTCGACTTCGAAACATGCTGTGGCTGCTGGGAACTGGCTCTCCGTGACTCCAATTGGCTCAAACTCTCCAATAGTATCTTGGACTGGACAACGTTCCATCTCAGAAATCTGAGTTGCATCTTGGTACAGGTCTTGCTCTTGAAGGTTCACAATAAACTCTCCTGGACTCCAAACTACTAACAGAAAAATATTGCATCGTATTTATAGAATTACAATGATTTTTAATAGACTCATAAATCTAAACAAAAATGTCATAATTGTAATTTTGAAATACTATTATTAATCTTTAATTGCTATTATTTACATTTTAATTTATTTAAATGTACCTTGTTGGCCATTTTCCTGAAGATTCAGATCGATTAAACACTGATTCAAATCGAACTGTGCTAAAATATACGAAGCAATTAAATATACAGTTATAAAATGAAATATGATTGTACACACATAGTATTTTGCTTTATTACCAGGGAATGAGCCTCTTTCCTCTGGACACCGCACTGGTGAAATCTAAATAAACTCAATTCGAATGATTATGATTAGATGAAAATCCAAAATAAAAGCAGTAAAAAGTCAAATGTTGACGCCACTCACATCAGAATCTTGGGAATCACTCAAGCCTTGGAAGAAATAAAGACAAAATGAAACCACGTCATGGAATCACATTTGAAGTTTGAACCAAAGCAAATCTAGGTTCTGCTCATATCTCTTAATACTACTTACCTACAAAAGGAGAATCATCTGGAAACTGGTAGACCTTATGAGGATTGGTCGAATCATTTTTGTTGTCCACTACCATCTTGAACCCTTTAGCACGAAGGGCGCTGCGAAAGTTTCTCTTCCAGACAGAAGGGTCACCGTTTATCCTGCCATCCCCACCAGCGCTGGTTTGAGCCCAGGCCTGACACAGAACATAGGCTCATAAGACACACATCGGACGACACACCCTCCAGTGAGATGTTTTAATCAGCAGAATAAAGGAGCAACATATGACAGTATGGTATGTTCTTGTAACACGAGAAAAGAGAACTGATGTTCACCTTGAAAATAAGGACGTCCTCGCCACTGGAGTCCTGTCTCAGAGCGTGTTTCCAGGGAACACTGAACTGTTTCTGGTCCTGATCAGTCCAGGAGACTCCAGGGAAACTTCTGCTTTGGATTTGTTGGAGCAGCCATGGCAGAAATAGTGGTTTAGACTGAGCCATGACACCACCACTAAACCATCAACCTGTGTGACCACAAGAATTGCTCCTTTAGTTACTAATTTAGAACACAGCTAATACATTCATGTATTTGTATAGTACATGCATGCACTATATGTACACACACACACACACACACACACACACGAACTCCTAATAAAAATGAGAGACGAACCGAGCTGACAAATCGAGATGCACGTTGATTTCAAATGTCAATGATTTAGCCTGTAGTTTAGAACAGTCGTCACAAGAAACAAGCTTTACAAAAACCAAAACATTCAATAAAATCGAAAGATCGTCGCCCAAGTGTCGCTTACCAGACGTTAAAAGTTCTCGTTGACAGCAAAAGAGCGTGAAGCGGGTTCGGTGTCACCGTTTAAAATCCCGTCTGTCTGAAGAAGCTTTAAAACTCGGGACTGAGCATTATCAGGAAAAAATCGCTGTCAGTTTCGATTTCCCATTTTGACGTCACTGTACACGTCGTAGTGGCGTTCGAGTCGCAAAACGCCACTAGATGGCGTTTCATGTCAGGTCAATAAAATATTTACAAAGTACAGTAGTTATAAAAGACCGTGACGCAAAAAGGCCATGACAATCGCATAATAAATACATGTTTTAAGATATACCACACATTTAAAATTTGCATGAATGAAGCATAAATGTGAGGTCTAAAATATAAATAAAAGTTAATTGGCTAAAAGGCCACTAGGGTCCATATCTGAACTGTGCTCTGCATTTATCCATCCAGTGAAGATCATACACAGTGAACAGCCTTAAGCAGTGTTGTCCGGAAGCTTGTGGGGGTCAGTGTCTCGATCAAGTACACGGACAAAATTCATACCTGTAACAATTGGGTGGCTGGAGCGCACGTGCCACGCAGGTTAAACATCAGGATATCTATAGAATTATAACTAAAACCGATCAAAGTGTGCTACAATACGAGGAACGTTTACAAGTAAATTAAACTTTGCACTCACCTGTATTGGTTATTTTAGACTTGACTAGCATTGAGGAATGGGGAAACATGTACACACAAAAACGTAAGGGGGAAAAGGTCATTGACGCAGCAATTGTTGATGGTTTTATTTGTTTGTCAAATACAAGGAAAATCCATGTACAGAAGAGCGGGGAGGTTTTCTTGTCAAGGGCTGTACAGTATTTACACAAAGGCTTAACTTTTCAAAGAACACAGTATTAGATTGTTTTTAAAATAATACTCAAGAGTCCAGACAAACAAATAAAAAGAGAAAAAGTTTCATTTTAAATAGTACTAATACATAATCTCCCCGTAACGGGAACCAAAGGATTCACTTATACTTTCAATTCCTTTCTGTGTCCAATACCATCTTGCGTAGCTTGAAATAGTTTTGTTCTACTTTTTTTTCCTCCATTGTCTTTGCGGTAACATAAAAACCGTAATACATTTCAATTGAATCTTGAAGAGAAAAAGGAAGACAGCTCAGAGTGTGGCAAGACGATCCTTTTAAAACATCAGAACAAACATTATTTTAACCGTCATCAGCGTTTGTATCGGTTCCTGTGAAACATGTCTTTATAAATAATAAAAATGTATTGCTTTAGCTCACTTGTTTCACCGGTGCAGACTAAAGCATTGAATGTCATCACATCTCGTCCCACGCAACTTCCTACATCAACGTGCCACTCTTTTATGAAACAGACCCTTCACTCTCAATCCAAGACGAAGAAAAATTAAAAACCGCAAGTCTTAAAAAAATCATCTGTGTAAAACAAAGAGTAACAGACGTCCTCCTAGTGTTCACATACTCTTCCTCGTCAGTCGCTTCTCGATAAACAAAAGCCAAGTCAGTTCCTTCAGCCGTTCCATGTACCGCTTCCTGCTCCTTCGGTGGGTTTGGTAAGAATGGCCAATGTCAGGTGACCCTGAGCTTGCTCGCATACAGCTGTATATAGAGGGATGAAAAACCAGGTCCACGGTGAGCTCAAGTCACATGTCAGCAACGGCGTCTTGGGCTCAGCGCCCAGTTCTCTTCGGTTGCTACTGTATCAGGGGAGTTTCCAAAAAAAAAAAAAAAATCCAGAAAAACTAAATAAACGGGACAGGGAGCAGAAAACAATCACTGAAGCCTCTCCTGGACGTCCCATGCGTCCTTGTTTCCCTCTTAAGCTTTGGCGCTGAGGGCCATCAGCTCTAAGAAGGAGTTGAAGAGCGTCTCCAGCCAGCTCTGATTGGCCATGCACTGCTGAACAACTTCCTCCTGTCCGGGGTCTTCTGAAGCCTGCTCTATTGTGTTTGTCTGAAGGAAACAAAGGATTACATGGCTGAAATGCCACATTCCATAAAGGTGGTTGTGGGAAATTCTTACCTCTTTCTTACAGTGAAGAAAGGTGTGGTATTTATAGTGATGCAGTGAATGATACAAACTGTAGATTCGACAAGTGTCTGTTGACAACTTGAGGTCCTAGAAAAGAGATAGAGACATGTTAAGCTGTGTAATTTTGTTTCTCCCGAGTACAAAATGCTCTAAATACATAAAATGAATATATATTTTTTCAGCATTTGTTAAAAACAATAAGATATGGTAATTCTATGTATTTTGTATGTGATTTATTATTATCTACAATTATCACTATTAATACGTTGTTCGAGCAGGTTTTATTCAGTTGAATGTGTAATTATGTTAGTAAACATTTATGTCAGTTTGACAATCCATGTAAATCAGATTGTTTCACTCCTATTTTGTGAATAAAAAAAGTATAATGGTATTTCACAAAGGTACTAAAAAAAAATCAGTTACTCTACTTAAGCAGACACAGAAAAAACAAATAAAATAAAATAAAATGAGTAAAACAAAAAATAAAACTACAAAAGAAAATATCAAACACTTAAAAATGAACAATGCGAAGCAAATCAAATCAACAAAAACAAATGACCAAAACAAAATAAATAATGTCAATCAGAATAAATCTTGATGATAATAATAAAAAGAACACCTGTGGTTTAGAAACACTCTTCTTGATGCGGTTTAGAGTTTTGCGGTTGTAGCAATCCCCTCCCAGCCGGACCCTCACGGTGCTGGAGTCCAGCGGCTCAGCTGCTATCTGAGGGAAGGTGTGAAGAACTTCCTGCAGAGAAGAAAGGCAAAACAAACAGGGTTGCTAGGAAACATGGAACAGTGATGAAGCCAGTGAAAGGGCAAACAAGGTGAAGGACCTGATGTTGGGAGTTCATGTTGACTCTCTTCAGAAGCTTCCTCTTCTGCTCGCTGAGAATGCTGTCAATTTTACGCATCGGAGGGAGATATAACTCATCTGAAAGATGCAGTTTGTTTTTAATTTTCATGAAAATTACATCAATAAATATATTGATTAATATATCATTAAATCAATAAAACAGTTGATCTCACGGCTGTTTTTTTTACCTTCTGTGTCCTCCAGCGCCTGGATCATGTCGGGGTCCAGCGCTGTACTGACCAGCATCTCTAC
Source organism: Paedocypris carbunculus (assembly GCA_028128575.1). NCBI lineage: Eukaryota > Metazoa > Chordata > Actinopteri > Cypriniformes > Paedocypris > Paedocypris carbunculus. Next base: position 46,025 of record SOMO01000111.1, read on the forward strand.
ATAGCTCCGGTACATCTCGCGCATTGCACGCGTGTTCAAACCAGACTTGATGGAAACTGCTGGACAAATATATCGGTGAAATGGAAAAATGGACGATCATCTACATGTGCTTTTACATGACACTTTAATTGAAATGTGACTTGAAATTGAAAGTCTTGCTCAAGAACACTTCAGTTGCAATACCTACTAGTTCGGGGTTCAAACCTGTAAACTTTTGGTGACAAGAAATAATCCGCTCAGAAATTTCCCAATCTTAGAAAAGTGTCTACAACATGTGTATGTGCATATGAATTATTACAGATTAAAAAGTCAAACATTTTAAAATTGCCTGTGTCCATCCGACAATCATGCAAAACTGAACCAACCACTGTGCCACTTTTGGAATTTAACAATGTTCAAATTTAAATGGATATTATTTTGCTTCCCTTCCTTTCTTTCATAATTTTGATCATGACTCACTCTTTTGTGTTTTGTAGTTACATCATGATTTTTCATGATGAAATTCCTTGTTTGATTATTTGTTTCCCTCGATTCAACTGTAGCTCGGCCCAGAATTCCGCAAACACATTCTCACGCCAAAGAAAGAAACCAGTGTTAAAAAGAAAAAACAAACTCACTTTCATCCTCACTTGCTGAAGAGTCGGATTCTGACGAGGACGGAACCTCCTTCAGCCACTTCCTGCGCTTCTTGGGCGGAGGTTCGGCCTTCACCTTCAGCGGTTGAGGTTTGGCAGAGCGCTCCGTTTTCTTTTCCTGTCCTCCACTCCGCTTCTCCTCCTTCACCTTCCCTCTATCGGTGGCCACTGTTCGCTTCTCCGGCCTTGAAACTGGCGGAGGTAAAACTTTTTTCTGCTTCTCGCTCTTCTCTTCCTTTTCCTTGGTTTGAAGCACCTTTTCCTTTTCCCGCTGTTCTTTCAGACGGACATTGTTTTTCTCCCTGCTTTCACGAGGCTCTTTAACCTTCTCCTTCTCCATTCTATCTAAAGACGTCTGATTGTTGTTTGGTGCCGATAACTTTGGGGCTGTCTGAGACTGTCTCCTAAAAAAAGAAAGAAAAAAAAAATGAAAAAGAAAATTGGTTTACAATCTCTAGTTACATTTTCTCTTTATTAGATTAGCATTATTTGTTTCTCTTCTTTAGTAATTTATACTGACAAAAACTAAAGGTATCAGAATGCAAGGACTTGTACATAATCCGTTATATTCAGTATTCTGTTTACAGTACTCTGTTAAAAGAAGAAAAGATCGCAATACCTCAGGTTGATAGCAGGTCTGTGCCATGGCTTATAGGAACAGACCCTGACATAATCCTTCTTGTTTATGTTCTCCAAGAATTTCACATATAACCTCTGATAGCGCTTCTTGGCATCTCCAAAGTATCCCAGATACTAAAAAACACACAGAGTACATCACATATACAGGTGAACAGATGAAATAAAGGGAAAAAAAGAGGAGGAAATAAGGGAAAAGTTAAATTAAGAAAGATAGAAAGTAAAATAATGGCAGAAAAAGAAAAGACAAAAAGTACAAGGAAGAAGGACAGAAAGTAAAAGAAAGTACAAGAAGCACAGAAAGAAACATGCATGTAAGAAAACTTAAACAGTTGGACATTTAGTATGTCAAAATGTGTGGTGTGTAGTGTAAAAGTCATGATTTTGAAAATGTCATCATCTGCAGCGTCTGGTCAGTGTTAGAAAGCGCGTTGCCAAATGTGTTCAATGGAGTAGAAAGAAGAAAGATGTTGCACAATGCCCCGTGTCAGGACTCACATTACTAGTGGCACAAAACTGTCTCTGTCCATCCTTTATTTCAGGGGAAAACTTCTGCAGCAGTGCTTTCTGTACACGCCAAATGGGAGGAGGTTCTCGTCCGGTCTGCAAGGCCAACTGAGGAGAACGATTGAACCAACACAACAATCATCAGCACATGAAAAGCAAAGTGTGGAGGAAAAAAAAATACCTTCAGAGTCCTGATGTCCTCGATCCGCACCACAAATTCATCACGTTCTCTGAAAATCCCCTCTCCCCCACTCTCGCTTTCTTCCTCATCTGTCTCTCCAGCAATGGCAGCGCCCCTTTGCTTCTGAGCCAAATGCAAAGGAAGAATCTGAGGGGCAGGAGGCTCTTCGGGAGAAGAAGCCACAGGCTCCTGTACTGGAGGAAGAATGGGTGATGGTGGGTTAGACGGCAGAGGGAGCTCGACAGGTAGCGGAGCAACAGGAGAAAGAACGGGCACTGAAGGAGTCACAGGACTCGGTGGAGTGGAGGACGGCAGTGGTGCTGATATTGGTAAAGGAGAAGGATTCTCTTCCTGGGAAGGAACGGGAGAGTGAAGGGGGAGTGGAGGTAGGGGTGACGGAGAGGAAGAGGAAGATGAGGCAGGGGATGATGGGCAGACTGGTGGTAGAAGAACTGGAGCTTGAGCCTGAACTTCTTTAGGCGAGTCTGCAAAAGAAAACAGCCAAAGAGTCAAGATGTAAATGCGTGTGGATAAAATTCAAGTGAGGTCAAGCCATTTTTAAATCACTATTAAATTGCCCATACCTTCATCTTTGGGCGCATTCTGCTGTTCTATATGAGAGGCCTTCTCTTTTTCCTTCTCCTGGTCCATGTCCTCATTCATATCCTTTTCTCCTTTTTCTATATCGTCCTCTCCACTTCCTTCATCAATGTTTTCTCTTTGTAACCGATCATGCTCAAGAGAATGTGTGTGGGCATTAGAGGACTGGTCAGTGTGCATCGGCGCTTGAGGACTAAGGGCTGGTGGTTGCTGTGTTGGCGTCAGTGGTTCTGGCGGTGGAGGAGGTGGAAGTGTAGGAGGTTGCATGGAGGATGTGAGTTGAGGAGTGTCATACAGTGCAGAAATGGCTGAGGAGATGCTTTTTTGCAGGTCCTGGTTCTTTCCAACAGAGTCTTCCTCGTCAGATGAGAAGGAAGGCAACGTCTCAAGGTTCCTCTTCAGCTCTTCATCCAAGCGCTTGCAAGGACTTGGACATCCACCTAAAGACAATCCTCCATCACTTTCACCGTCTCCGTAGCCAGACACGGCGGCAGCAGCTGGTGGAGCTGGTGGCTGAGGAGATAAAGTGCGGATACCTCCCCGTTTCTCAGACGATCCATCCTCATTACTAGCGCCATCCAGAGACATAGCAGAGGGTCTCTTGCCAGACTTCAGGAAATCTAGAAATGAGGCAACAAAGCCAGTCTTCTCCGATTCTTTCTCCTCCATCTAAACATATTAGGAACAAAAATATCAGTTAATGGTGGAAGGAGACATACTCAAAGAAGCAGCTTAAAAATATTTCATTTCTATACCTCTTGTGATTTAGATTTGTTCTTTTCTTGGGATCGGTTCATTTCAGGGATTCCAGGTGTACCAGGACTCAAACCCAAGGAAGGAGCTGAGCCAAGGGAACCATCTGACAGAGCTGGATCAGTGCCGGACAAAGAATCAGTCCGTAACAAGGCATCAGATGACGAAATGGTTCCAATGGGAAGCTTGATCTACAAGAAAAAGCAACACCATTTTGTTAAAATAAGTGTCAAAATTAGTTTGTGTTAGTATCAGGAAACTATTTACCTTGATCGGTTTAATCGGCTCCTGATGCGGCTGCTGTGGTTGTTGATGCATCTGCTGCTGCATGTGCTGTTGATACAGCTGATTTGCATCTTTATTACTCATCTCCATGTCCATCACGGATTCATCCCGTTTACCTCGACCTCTACCTCGACCTCTACCTCTGCCTCTTTCGGGAACATAACCAGTTCCATACTCTCCCATCATCCCCCTAGAATGATGAGGTTCTGGTAGGGGACGAATCCGAGGACGTCCCCGTGGCCTTGGAGGTCCTTCCCGTTTGGGTTTTGTGGGTTTCCTGCCTCTCTTTTTTGGTCCATCCTGAGGTAATAACTGAGGAGGACCAAGAGATGGGTATCCAAAATCTAGATCACCCATTAAAGGGCTTAACGTTCCACCTCCCACTCCACTTGATTTCCGACAACTAGACACAAGGTCGGGAATCAGATCAGGAAGTCTGCTTCGGCTGTTGAGGCGAATATCAGCTGGTCCATCCGCTTTATCCTCATCGTCCTCAAAATCATACTCCTGCGCATAGCTTTTCTTGGGCAAGGAGTTTGGATCAGGTCTCTCTTTCAGCAGATGGAAAGAACTAGACTTCAAGAGCTTCTTTGGGCGAGAGGAGCAGAAAATGGGAGATGTGAGACCCCCAGAACCAGAGCCTCCAGTGCCACCAATTTTAGAAGCAGAGCTTTCTCCAGCGGCACCCGTTGTTCCCATCCCAAGGTTAGATGGCTGAGACTGAATAAGACCTAGCTGCTCTGTGTTGACTGTAGACGGTAGCTCATGAGACTTCAATGAGTCAAGATCCAAATGCATAGGTCCACTGTCAGGTTCTGAAAGATCGTGGCAGTACTGACCATAGCCTTGGTCACTGTGATGACCAAGCATATCATAACTTGGACCAGTACTTTCTCCTCCTCCAGAGGTGTGTTTTATTCCATCCATTCCTTCCTGGACCCCTTGGCCAGATGCAACACCATCCTGGCCTTGCCCTGTCCCTGCCGAGCAGGTGGATTTAAACTCATCAGTGCAGAACATGTCTTCCATTCCAGGAAAGAAAGAGCGATCTTCATCTGGGAGTAAAGAATCTGGAAAGCAGATGGAAGTCAAAGGAACAAATCTCTGGTTTTGATTTTGACTTGCTTTCATTGATGAATTCCTGGTATCAAAATTTGCATCTTCTTGATGCTGATCTAGCTGAGCTTGAGAAATCTGCGAGGCATGGGAGGGGTGAGTCTGTTCTTGCTGCTCAGAGGCTGCAGAAGAAGCCTGGGCAGGAAGATGATGATGGCTCTGTGGATTTGGATGTGAGGGATGCGAGTGCTGATGGTGAGAATTAGAATGCTGAGAACCTTGGGGTGGCTGCTGTTGGTGATGATGGTGGGAGAGGTGATGCCCATGAGAGCTTGTTGATAAACTCATGTCTTGCTCTGGAAGATACGAGTGTAACTCGGGGGCATGGTGCTGCGTTGGGTGGTGAGAGGAAAGTCTTTGTTGCTCCTGTGATTGCCGCCTTTCTGCATTTGCACTTGCTGCTACCCCTGAACTCCCCCTGCCTCCTTCACTTGCCGTCCTTTCATCTACCATTCCACTCTCTTGACTTGATGTCCGCGAAAGGGAACGCTCCAGCATGTCTAACGAAGACACTGCGTTGGACTTAGGGCAGTTTTGATCTTGTGGCTGAGAATTATGACCATAGTGGCCAGACGCTTCCAAAGCTTGGGACTGAAGCTGGAGCTGCAGTTGTGAAGCCTGAGGCTGAGAATGGGAATCTGTGGACACACTTCCACCATTGGTTTCAATTAGAGCCTGCTGGCTTACAGAGTGCTGCTGTTGTTGAGGGTCAATTTTGCTGCGAGTATGGGACAGCACCGACTGAAGCAAATGGGAAGGCTGATGAGATTGGTCAGTGGGAGAGTCCATGAGTGACTGCGACTGGGAATGGCGCTGTGGCTGTTGTTGATGCGCCTGATGATGCGGAGTTGGCTGCTGATGTTGATGGTGATGCTGCACATCAGGTGTCTTGCGTATGTAAGCCATATCGCCTGTATCTTGTGGCTTTTTTTGAAGATCCATGTGTGCATGAGCGTGCAAATGTGCGTGCGTTGCAGTATGCGGAGTGTGTTGGTGGTGCGAGGTGGCATGTTGAGCAATAGAGTGTTGGGAATAAGGATCGCCTCGTCCGTAATGCACTACTGATCCCAGGGAATCATGGTGATGGTGGGAATGTGTTTGATCTGAACTTCCTCGTCCTCCATCACTTACAGTTCTGTTGCTCTTTTGCTGTGGCTGCTGTTGATGCTGTTTATGCTGCTGCTGCTTCTTTAGAGAGATCTCCAACTGACTGTCCAGTCCAGCTCCATTCCCAGTTCCAGAAACGGCAGCGTTAGAAGCCGCACTGTGTGTTCGAATAACACTTTGAAGATGGTACCTCTCTTCTGAGCTTTTACTCATTTCAAAAGCAAGCGCCTTGTTTGCATCTGAAGCTGGATGGACTGGAGGCTGTTGGGCAGGCTGAGAAGAATGATGGGATTGAGGAGCATGATGGTGGGATGCTTGAGGAGCAGGACTTTGGGCTTGAAGTAAGTGTTGGATTAGAAAATCATCATCAACGTCATCATCCTGTTGTGGCCGAGACTCTGATACACTAAGTAAACTGTTATCAGACTTTCCTTTAGGAGGGGCAGAGGGATGGTATGGTTGTGATCGAGGTCCTCTTGTGTCCGGGTAGCCCTGTGGAGAAGGTAGAAATGATGGAGACAATACGGAAGACAAATACTTGTTAGATCCAGTTCCAACTGGTGATTGAGCTGGCCGTGAAGGTGCCGGAGAATGCAGACCAGGTCGAATGATCCCAGAATTCCCTGATGGTGATGGGCTAGAATCAGGAATATGATAGGAGCTACCACCTCCTCCTCCACCACCCACACTACTACTCCCCCCTGTTCCTGTACTGCCCCCACTACTACTACCACTGGTTGTTCCTCCACTTGCTCCTGAACGGAGAAGGGCAGGAGAGTGACCTGAGGCACCGTAGCCCATTGAGGGGCTACCAGCCCCGCCTAAGGATGGTGGAAGAGACCCATAACCTGAATCTGTCCCGTATACAGATTCTGCAGAAAACGATTGATTCCCCAAATTTCCATAACCTTTAGCAATTCCAGAGGTCCTAGCCGAAGGCAACTCATGACTCTGGGGAGAACTGAATCCTCCATACGACTGAGAAAGATGTGTTGGGGGAGGCTGATTTGGGGAGAATGATTGTGGTTGTGGCTGAGGAGGGGTTTGACCGGTCAGACCACTTGATGATTTGACTGGAGCCACTGGAGATCCATAGCCAGAGAGGCAGGACTTGGAAAGAGTTTGCTGGGTTGTGTTGGAAGAGCTTTGAGGGGGTTGGGAATGTGTCTGTGGGGGAGGGGGAACAGTCTGGATGGGTGGCTGTTGTCGAGAGGAAGCAGAGGCAGAAGTAGATGCTGGAATGGAATTAGATTGACGGGCGCTAGCAGATGCAGAGGAGGAGGAAGAGGATGTCGACGAAGCAGAAGAAGCAGAAGGTGGAGTGTGTGGAGTTCTGGAAGATGATGCTGATCCAGAGGAGGAGTACCCACTACTGGAGCTGCTCTTTGACCCCTTTCCAGCTGCTGCAGCAGCAGAAGAGGAGGAGGATGATGAAGACCCATATGATGGTTGGATTATGGGTCTGTACTGATCTGTTCTGGGAGAAGGTTTGTGATCAGAAGACGGACTGTGTTCGCCTAGAGGACTGCAGGAGAGCCCAGCATGGCGAGAATGTGCGGCCTGTTGATACCCTGATACCCCACAGCTAAGGTAATGCTGGAGAGGATGAGGTGTGGACGAGGAAGCCTGTGCAGCAGAGGGACGTTGGTAGTGTTTAATCACACTGTCTTGTCTTGGTACTGTTCTCTCTTGGGATGTTGGCTGAGGAGCAGGTGTAGAAGAAAAAACAGAGGCACCGTACAACTGAGACGATTGGTCTTGGAGCTGAGAGGATAATAAGTTGAATTGATGAGAGGGTATGTGACGAGCAGAAACTGAGGCAGCAGAGGAGGCTTGTGCAGATGTGACACCACTTCCAGTTGGATCGTGACTTCCACGGTAAGCCGCTGCTGGTCCTTGTGATGACAACAGACGGTCAAATCCCAGACTTGACTGAGACGGTGTCTTGATGTGAAGTAATGGATCATGAGGCGACAGGAGACCATTGGAGGTGGGACTGAAAGTAGGTGTGTCCTGTAGTGATAACGAAGGAGTAACACCTGGAAAGGAACGTCCTGAGAATGATGCTGGATGTTGATAGGCGGATAATGCAGAAGAGGATGGGAAGGATCCAGAACCAGGAAGGGCACCAGAAATGAAGAGCTCTGCTGGGGCAGGTGTGTGCATGGCTGAAAGATGGGGAAAAAAACCAAGATGACAATTTTTAGTCATTCAAAAAAGATTGATTTTAAAATACAAAAAGATGAGATGTGTTTTTCTTGTTTTTCAAATTTCATGATTTGCAAGATATCTGCTACGGTCGCAATGCTGACAGGCTGTTATTCTGTTCAAATCCTTTAATTTAATTCTTTTCAAATTACACAACATAAAAAATGCAAGTTACCATTCAGATGTTCTAAAACTAGATGGTAACAAGAATTAAACAGCTAAATTATTAAAAGGGTCACATCGACCAAATCAGGAATTTAATATAAAAAAAAAACAAAACATCAAAAACGCGTAGTGTTTTAATATAGCTAGAAACATAATGAGAATCCTAAATAAAGCAAAATGTATTTAACAAAGTTTATTTCTAATAAGCAAATTCTTATTTTCAAACAATCAAGTCAAGAATTTTCATAAATTAAAAAAAAAGTGCATTATCAAGAGCATAACTATAGCATGAATATGTAATGCTTGATTTCTGTCCCCCAATAAAAGCTAAAAAGTATTAAACATAAGTAGATTAAAATTTGTACAATGTAGGTATATAGTAAAATAGTGCAAATATAGGTAAGTAACATGTTTTTTATTATAAAAAAATATTAATTTGTTTAAACATTTTGTAAATAAGAAAACATTAGGTATTTACTTACCAGTCTGCCATGATGGAGTGCGGAATTGAGACAAAAGAGAGGAAGCAGATGGAGGTGGCTGAGGACCCCGGGATTCTAGTGCAGATATGAGATTCATCACTGATGGGTCTGGGCCTGAAGGACTTGCATGGTGAAGCCCGGGATCAAAAAGTCCAGAGAGACCTAAAAATAACATGGAAAAAGAGTAATATATTTTGGTCAATGCTAAATACTCAAACTACTCGACACGTATTGAAATATAGAAATATATTTATTTATGCATATATAAATATATCCAAACCAAAAGAATGAAACATCAATTTAAAAAAACAAAAACGTTACTTTTAACACTAACATGAGAACAAGGTTGAAGGGACATGCCACTCACCAAGGCTCCTTCCTGCTGCACCCCAAGCCCCACCCTGGCTGGACCCACCTGGATGGTGATTGGTGGCATAACCCTGCAGGGGATGAGGAGTGGCATAGGCCTGGCGATGAAGTAGTTCAGACTCCGGGTGAGATGTCCTTGAGCCTCCATACACCAAGCTGTTAACAGAGAAGAAAACTGACTTAAAGGAAAGGTGTGTAACCATGTGCAAAGTGTTTAACCAGCAAACCAACAGACACAGACACCAGTGCAGAACTGCTTAAGGACACCTCATTTATGAAACAGGGTGAGAGGAACAGGGGTTCATTCCTATACACCAGTTTAAAGGCTCAAAACTGGAACTTTCTAATAATAGATTCACTCTAAACAGCTTCGCTGTCGTAAAGACATGTGCCTTCAGAAAACAAACATCATATTTGACACGTAAAGTAAGAAGTGATGAAAAAGTAAGCATTACCAAAAGCACCTTTAAGTAGTAATGTCAAACTCAATAACACTTTTAGAAATCACCACTGTGGCTGTTTAAAGACTATTAACTAGTTGTGAATGTCAAAATTAGATCAAAGTCTTATTCAAAAGATGTTAATATTTTTTGTAAAGGTCATTTTTGGGATGAACCAGCTTTGGTTTAAATTGGGGAGTTGTGGTCCAGTGGTAGAGGACTTGGATTGGGGTCCAAGAGGTTGCCGGTTCAAATCCCCCCTACTACTGGTTCTACAACTAAGTGTCCTTGGGCAAGACACTGAACCCCACATGTCCCTGAACAGGGTGCCGTGTGGCTGCCCACTGCTCCGAGTTTGTTCGGATGGGTCAAATGCAGAGACGTAAACAAAGCTGTGCTGTGTTTCTAAACAAAGCTGTGCCACCTTGATTATCTTAAATGCAAATTACAGCTTTTCTCCATCTTCATAACAGAAGTTGAACGTCACACATATTTTTTTCATCACACATTTTTCATCGTTTTGTGTAAAACGCATGCACAGCAGAGCATAAGATTTCACATATTATACAGCTGACCGTTGACATTTAAGGAGAAAGGGAAATTTTAACAGTTCATCAATCTCTGTGCGTGTCTTCATCATGCCCCAGTGTCAGTGTAACCTAGCATCCGCAGCTAACCCGTTAGCATCAGCACCATCTTCAAGAGAACAACAGCTAGCTGGTTAGCTGCGATAATAAAACCAGCTCGATTCGCGCTGCCCTCCTGTGCCCCACTTTTCGTTTTTGTATAACAGATCTGCATCTTGAAATTCACCTCTACTGTAGGCCCAGATGCGACAATAGCATGCGATGATGTTAGCTAACGTCAGCTGAATGGGAAGCTCATCACAGAGGCCGCGCAGCATTGTTTCCACGATTCACAAAAATCGTAATTTGCTATTGGATTAGACACATTAGAGATATGCTGTGAACACACACATGTGTATTACACCCTAAAACGAGGAGGTGGTGATCCCAGAGTGGCCTACATGGGAAAAAAACCGCATACAGAACGCGCGCAGGTACGCGCAGCAGCTGGACCGTTTTAACGATCGCGATACATCGCGCGTTTCCTCGATGGACCCCTGTTCACAGGGGATGCCAAATTCATCCATAAGGGCATCTATAATAAAATCGTGCGTGCAGATTCACCCCGCCCCCCACCACCTTGTTCTCTCCCCTCTCCTCCCCAAACCACACATTAGTCCATCAATCACCCTTGAATTTCTAAAGCTGCGAGCCCTCACTTATTTGAATAACAATGGCTACACTGATAGCTCATGACATCCCACGCAAACGCATCGTCAGTGCAAGATGCAAAATCTATGGCTTTGCAGGCTGTTTGGTCACAGACCGCGGACATCGTCTGCATTTTCGGCATGGCTGCATGCGTGTACCTTGCTTTGGCTGATCTCTCGTAGCTCCATCCGGCTCCAGCGCCCAAATCTCCGAAGCCCGTTCCCGGGTAATTTCTGTCCATCGCTTTGCGTTACGCACGCGCTCGCGCGCGAATGGCTCGAGCGAACGATTTTAGTGCAAAAAATAAGATTTTGCACGGTTGCAGCGTCCCGTTGTCAGTCTTTAATCATTCTTCCTGGTGAGAGACGACCAAGTCCACAAGAGTGAAAAATAGCATATTGAAAAGGGAGAAGGAAATGGAGGGGAGGAGATGAGTGCGTGATAGAGGGGGTGTTCACAGTCCACCTCCAAATTTTTTGCTCACCTCCTTTTCAGCCTTTTCTCATTTAAAATCAAATCAGGTAACGCCATGCTTCAGGCTGGATGCAAATGCGTTTATCTGGGCAATTTGACCCGGTTACAGAGAAATTGCCGATGACCGTTTATGGCGTCCTTTTGCTGATTTCTTCGTCCCTCTCTCCACTTGTTTTAGTTGTGTGAGACGTGCATTAAGCGACACCACTCGCTAAACACTTGCAACATCGCGCGCGCGACTTGCCAGATGAAATCAGATGAGAGTAAAAATTCCACTTCCACCCAATGTTGTTGTGCTAGCGCCCGCTAGCCCGCTCGACGCATCAAAACGAGACGGCGCGCGTTCAATAAATCCCCTTTCGCGCGTATTCGACTCGACGATTAAAACGCGCGTTGCAAGTGAATTCCGTGCGATTCGACTGGACGTCGAACTCGAGGCCTTGGCTTTTCATAATATTAGGAATTTTCCCCCGAAGACGCCATTTTTGAAGGCGGCTCACCCTCCCCTCTGTCTCTCTCTTTCTCGCGCTTAGTCTGGTCCGCCTCACCTCCGCCTCCACACCAGCTATTCCCGGAACACAGAGCACCCTCTCATTAAAGCAAAATGGTCAGATCCATGGAAGGGGGAGACTTTAGCAGATGCGGTGAAAACGGGGACGGAGGGGAGTCGTGGCCTACGTGGTCCGGTGTTGTTTCACCCCTTCTCGACCCCCATAGATGTAACCGTGACAATGACCGTGAGCGCGCGCGGACGCTTTATTTTACACGGTGTATCCATGGCGTTCCAGTTCTAAACATGTGGCAACTAACACAATTGTTCAATGTCAGACAATCACTATTTGGCCATCTGAGTAATTCCCCTTGCGTCAGATGATAATGACTCAGGAGGAAATCATTCAGAATGGTTGACCTGTGACTCAGGATAAAGACGAGCTTCGCTGTGACCCACTTCGCTGTCACGTGACCTGCGCTTTAATATCGTAATGGTCAGATTTTAGTTATGCTTTTAATATTACAGTATTCTCATATTGAAAAAGTTACGAAGAGTTTCGTTTGAAAATACCAATTCAGAATTATATTGGAATATGTTTATTCTTGATGAAGATCAAACTCTTATTTTATTCTGTGTATATTCTGAAATTACATAAGCAGCAACAATGACACAATTTCCTGTATAAAAGTCTCAAAATCGGTTTTATTGGCCAAATGTGTACATGACAAACAAGGAATTGAGTGTGGTCTGACTCCGTCTTTTTTCCCTCTTGATCCAAAAAATAAATACAAGAAAANACACACACACACACACACACACACACACACACACACACACACACACACACACACACACACACACACACACACACACACACACACACACACACACACACACACACACTGCATGGACTATTAAGTGAATACTTCCCCACCAGGGGGCACGAAAGGTTTGACTATTGTGACAGTAACAGTGGCGTTAAAACGGCAATATTGTGTTTTAAATTGATCTCTGTCAAATACATTTAATGCTCAATATTTGTGTAATTGTACTGTTCTGTTCCAAATTCGCCCTTTAACTTTGCATATGCTTTTTTCACTTAAATTATACGGGCAACTGACAATTGATAAAAAGAAAAAAACAAATGAACACACAAATTTTACTTTTCCTCTGATGGTCTTTTTCTATATACAGCGCAATGCATGCCTTCAACTAATTTTTAATTACTCTTTAATAAACGTTATTGATCTTTGTTTACCCAAAATTATAAAATCCGCTGCATATATGGATGGCATGAATTTACAATTACGAACCAGCACATGAATCATGAACAAACAAATCCAGTTAAAGAGTCAAAAAAAGACATTACTACAAGGTCACATTTACAGAATTCATGTTTAGCTGATAAATCATGTACAAAAAACAGAAGAGAGAAAGAGACAGATAGGTGAATTAGAAGGGAGAGAATGTATTGGGTATTTTTTCTAGATTTATCACGGGATCAATTGCATAATGCTGCATGGAAGCCTGATGACAAAGCAGTGCTGTACAAAGAGAGCATTTTGATATTTATGCTGATAATAATTACAGGTAAACGGATATGATGCTGCTGGTCATTCTTCATACAATTGTCTATACAGATACAAAAAGAACATATTATCCTCATCTGATTGCATCCAACTAGTAATGTGTCTTTCCTGTTGTGTTATTACAGTAAAATGGGTCGCGTTTAAATGAAGCATAATTTTGCCAGACAAATATTTGGGTTGTTTTTAAAAGGAATAACAGACTTTTAATTTGTTTCAACGACACTGATTGACAAGATTTGAGAATAACAAAAAAATCTATAATTTGTTCAACAGTTGGTGAAAATTAAGGTTTACGGAATGACTTTAAAATGTTGTAATCAGTCCACCAAAGAATTTTAGGACTACAGACTGACTTTAAGTCCTTTCTGATGACACTATACTAAAGAAATTGTAATATTTTTGAATGACTGTAAGAGAATGTAAAGATTATAGTATGCCTAAGAAATTACACATCTCACCGTAGTTTTTTGGAATACATTTGTAGTTACCAGAACAAAAATACTTTACATAATTATTGGTTATCCTATCCCCTAAAAATATGGATAATGAACAACCCAAACATTCATTTTAAAATGCTGACATGTACGTATAGTTAATAGCCGCACCCCAAATTCAGTATACAAATAAAGAATTCTCTATCAGTCAAAACACACACATAGAAAAGTCAATGACATTCACGTGGTTGGCTTCGACCGTAGCTCCTGCAGTAACACAGAATAAATAATGCTTTCACATTTTAAAAAGATTTCCGTCCCCTTTGGCATCTGAAAGGGATGTTTTAGAACTGGGGGTAAAGTCATGGGAATTCTCCATCACGGTTTAAGGGCAGATTTAAAGATGAATAGAGAATATTCCAGCATGCAGCTTTTCTGTGTAAAAAGAAAATAAAGATGTTTATGTTGGGGAAAAGGCTGGTGAGAAGCGGGACGTGTTTACTGCCGCTCTGCTCAAGGAGGTAATCATGTTTTAAAAGATTCAGCGTGTGCGGCTTTGTTAGACTGAATCTTTTTGTAGCTTATTGATTCTTATTGCATATGGCTGAGCAGACGCTTGGCGCTGATATCTTTTTGCTCTAGATCTCTATTAAAAAAACAAGCATGAATCCAAGCTCGAATGGATTGGCATCTCTGTTGCTAGTGGTTTTACTGTAAAATTATATAAACATCTAACTGGTGTAATATTTACACAATTTTACTGTAAAGTTGCATGAATTGCTGCGTTGAAGTGAGTTTTTCACAATTTATGTAACAGAAAACAGCTCTTGACTCTTTAACAGTTTTGTACCACTGTAGCACTTTCAACATATGTTACAATTACATTTCTGAATTTTGTGTGTGAAGATTAATGAAACAGCTTCTGTCTCACACACACACACACACACACACACACACACACACACACACACACACACACACACACGCCAGAAACCTTCTGCTTCAGGAATGCAATTTTAAACTCTTGAGGCTTAAGATTTCTAATGTGAAACAGCTATAAGGACAAATGACAATATTTTAAAAAGTCAGGAACACAGACGCTCACGCAATGTTCCTTTATGTCATTCCTGCTTTGTTGCATCTGACGTTTATTCTCAACCAGTCTGTGTTTGCATTTGGTTTCAAAAGCTTCTTGAAAAACCTATTTTGCTGTTCTAAATTAAAAATAGAATTGGGAAGTAAAGTGTCAAATTTATTGATAATACGCAGAATATTTGTCACAGCTATTCAGGGTTGTGATTGCGTCCCACTTGAGGAGAGCAGACGGCTTCTTTCTTTGGCCGACCCCCTGCGTTGGAGTAAAACCCCTCCTTCCCCACGCTCCGCCCACTCACAGCGGTCAGCTCCGCCCTCGGAGCGCTGCGAGTTTTGCCTGACTGGTGTACGAGGAGGACGACGGTTCTTCTCATCTGACAAAAAAAGAAAAGCTGTCAAAGTAAGCACAGAAAAAGACTGGACTTGATCTGGTTGTGTGTTTGCTCTCACCGGAGACGGTTTGCACCATGTGCTGATCATGGGAGCTTAGCAACTGTGCTTGAATCGTTTCCACAATTCGTCTAAATCTGCGGCTTGGACCTAAATAACAATAATTCACACTTAATATGTGCATTTGTTTCAAAAGCACTCGTCCAAAATAGTGTTTTAAGATATTCAGCTTCATTTACACTTAAACCTCACCTGATATGAGACTAAAAGTTACACTGTAGATTCCATAATCCTTCTGTCCGTCCCTCTCTCTTGTCTCACCCTCAGAGAAGCTGATGTCTACTTGGAATTTGACTGGTTTCTGGAAGACGGATGGAGCTGCAGAAGTCTTATACTCGGCTCGGAAACTGGTCTGAGAGATCACACTGTGACTGAGAGAAGGAATCTGAGGACAAAAATCCCATTCATGAAGCTCATGATTACATCTTATCCAAAGAATGACAAGTTAAGAGAGACTTACAGAGAGGAAAGCATGGACAATATCTGCTTTGATGGAACTTAGTGGTTTGTCTCTGATGACCACAAAGATCTGCTCTTCTTTCTCAAGACTGATGAAATTTCCAAACCAAGACCTTTTCGCCAGCCTGTCAAACCACCAAACCATGAGACATGAACTTGCTAGAAGCCTCTGGATGAGTAACACACCAATGTCTAATATTAATTATTGTTGCTATGATAAATCTTTAAAATTAAATGAATGGACTACACACTTAAAATTAAAATATTAAAAATGTTAGCTTAATAAATTAGCTTAATTTACTTACTCAGGACTTGATTCAGGCGTTAAACTGGACATGTCCTCTGAAGCTGGCACTGTTGGAGAAAACAATTTAAAGATTATATCAAATTAAACTCTTTTCAATATTATCACCAATAAAAAGGAACAAAGCACGGCCCACCCTGCAGCTTCCGACGGTGGAAGCGTGGGGACCCAAGCAGGTTGTTCTTCAGAGAGTTGAGGCGTGTCCTCCAGAGGGCGGAGCTACTGGCTGCCATGCCACCACTTCCTCCTGGACTAGAGGGTGGGGTCAAGGACAGTGAGCCCACGCCCACACTTCCTCCCTCAGCTCGAGAGGAAGAAGAGGAAGAGGAGGAAGAGGTTGGGGTAGCGGTGTTGGGGTGGGGATGATGCACAGGGGTACCCAGGGGGGTGGGCAGGGGAGAACCTTGAGGGGTGACCTGGGACATGGGATACAAGCTTTTAGTCACCGACTTGAGCAATGCAGAAGGAGAATTAAAAAAGAGGAAACGAGGAATGGGTGAAAGGAGAGGAGACGGAGAGGGCGAGCGGGAGGAGGCGGGCAAGGGGAGGGACTTAATGGACTGGAGCTGGGGACGGTCAAAAGGAGTTTTGGATGGAAGCGTCTGAGTTTTGGGTTCATGCGATCGATTAGGACGAGGAGGGGTGCTGCCACTTCCCATTTTGGCAGTGGCCACGACCTCAGACTCGCTGAACGTGAAGACGGGGCTCTGATGGGATGAAGAGGACAAGTGAAGACAGAAACGTGAAGAGAGCAAAACAGGAATGATAATGAGTAATGGCAGTGATACAGATCTCAGTACAGTGATGGTGTTTGGGCAGTGCTTGGATTGGATGTGCATCTCTGGCAGTTAGATGTGTGTCTACTCTGTCTAGGCATAGATGGATTAAGTTATCAAATTTGATGCATATGACGTGGCGCAGAAGTTAACTACTCGCAATTGCAAAAGTTGAGTCAAGATTCGTTATTTGATTTCATTACAGTTCTTCATTCAGCTTAAATAATTATGGTGTATTATAAAAATTGTTTTACACATGCACACATACACACATATACACACACACTCACACAAACACACGCACACATACATGATGATATATCTTGTATTAGTTTTTAATTATAAACTATTTATGTTAAAGTATAATATTTCAAACCGTATTTACATTTTTTGGTATTTATATTTTATTATTTTAGTCTATGTTTGTGATGTATAAAGCACAAAGTGAGTATACAAAAAAAAGAGGTACTATTTTGTTGCAAATCTAGTTAGTTTAAATTGGAATTGGAATCCAGGTCCCATATTGAAAGGAATTGCAAATGTAACGGAATTGTCTTTTTCAAGACTCAAATATGCTGATTGTTGAAATAGTTTTTTTGCCCCCTGTTCTACAACTTTGTGATTGGTAAAATAAAGATCAGAAACAAAAAATGCGGAAAAAAGACAATTAGTTATAATTATCGTAGCAATTGTCACTAAAAGCAATTGACTACGAAATTTTCATTTTACAGTTTAAAAGTAGTATTTCAGACCCCTGCAGCAAACACTTACCCTGGGACTGTTCAGGGGAGAATAAGAGAGGCCGGTCGATGCTCCGCTGACGGATCTGGATCTGAGAAGACGTGAGCAGGTCAGAAGCTCAGACTTCACAACTGGTGTGTGGGGCACCAGTACCTCTGGTTGTGAGTGGGTGTGTCCAGCGCCCTGCGCGGGGGGGTCGGGGACCCCTGCTCCGTCACACTCAGCACCTCCAGACTCTTCCTCTCGGGTCTGCATCGGCCATGGCGGGTCAACATAGGCGAGTCCACACGCTTCCGCGGAGGATCTGCGCATGGACAAAAAAAAAACTACTCACAACTAGAACTACACAATAGGAAACGTGTAATTTAACAGACATTTAGAAAAAATGGCGTTGGGATTTACGTCAACTTCCTTACATGAGCAAACATTCAATAATGATGTATTATGCGTCTCTCAAATTTAAAACGGCATTTCTAAACACCTTAGTATGAGTCACAAGAAGCACGCTGTCACCCTCCAGCCTTCCTTAAATTAAACACTGATAAAAGCTGAACTTCTAATTGGCACAAAAACACATTATCCAAAGTTTTTCCCTATTGTTTGGCAGCTCATCTGTTCCCCATTTTATCAGGTTAAGTGTCTTTGTGTCGTTCTCGAAACCTCTTTGCTGTTCTAATTAGAATATGCCAAATCAAATATGTTATTCCAACCCCCTTCTCTGGCTCGCATCCTTGTTCACAGCTTTGTCACCTCACAAATTCACTATTGTAACTTCTTTCTTTTTGAAATATTTTACACACATCTTGATTATAAAAAACTTTTAAATGCCAAAAATATTTGTTTTCAAAAAACAAGATGTGTATATTTATATGTCTATTTATATCCTTCAACTATTACACTACTATTGAAAGTAAATTGCCTAATTAAAAATGTTTCTTTGGACCAAAAATATTTTTATTGTTTTAATTTACTTCTCATCTTACTTCGCTATAAATTACTAAAAGACACATTCAGTGTATTTTCTGAAGCCTGTGTGTTAATTTCTTTTTAAATGAAAGAAATTGACTCGTGAAACTGCAAACACGATTCTTACTTATTTATTATAATATAAGATATTAAAGTAGAATTTAAGATATTGTTCCAATTTCATGAAGCACTAGTTGATAGAAAAGTAAGATTAACCCGTTGAATCCCACTTACCAATATCATTTCTGGGTGGAAGGTCTTCATCCTCATAGCTGGGATAGCGCTCTTTACGGTCCAGCAAGAGATAATAAATCATCTTTTCCTGGTTCTCTCTGGGGACAGAATTCATTACATCAACATTCGTTCAGCAGTTCTTTTTAAATAACCCAGACTTCACTCACTCTTCACACTGAAGATCCTGCGCAAGTTTAACTCTGTCTCTGAAGCAGCCCAGAGAATACATGCTGTCCAGCACATCTGGGTCCAGCTCAGTGAGAGAAGCAATGCGGCCCATGCAGACGCGCCGCACAGGCGGCTGCTCCGGACAGGGCTCGTTTCGTCCAGACCTACAAAAAATAAATCAAACATAAAAAACAGAGAACTGCTGACAGAAATCTACACTCACACCCAACTTGTAGCAAGACAAGGTAAAACTACTGATGGTTTGTTTGATCAAAGTTCTTGTTTAACATTGGTATAACATAGCATTATGACTCACAAGAGAGTGCTGGGAAATCAAAAGTCCATACTTACTGATACCAGGCATGCGTCTGAATGGCCTGCAGCTGTGAACAAGTGAAAGAGTGCACGTGAATACCAACAGATGGCGCTGTGGGACAGGTTAAAATACATGCAGTGTCTGGCATCTCTTGTAATTAAAATGTCACATTTATATTAAACATTTCACATGGTAATTCAACTAATACCTTCTGGATTCCTAAATTGGAAAGTATGTTGTACATATACGTAGAAAAGAAAATGTAAAATTAAATTAAAAAATTATTAAATAAAGTGTGTCTGCACACAATGTGAAGTGACAAACACAAACTCGGAGCAGTGGGCAGCCTTAAGCCGTGGCACCCGAGGTGGGATGTGAGGGTGAGTGTCTTGCTCAAGGACAATCAGCTACGATTCCCATCGAACCGCAATTCGCACCTACAGTCCGTACTGCTAGACCACAACTGCCACCAACTATGCCAACACTTAATTTATGCTTTACTTATATTCAATTGAAATCTTGGGCAACTATCGGTAATTTCATGTCATTTGTACTCTCTTACTTATTCACTAGGGCGTTATCTTTTGAATTCTCGTTTATACCTGTGTACTTGTGCATGTGTGTGATAATTCCATTCAGAGTAGCTTCTCACCGTTATTCTTTTTTCAGGATTGACTTCGATCATGCCCCGCAACAGAGCCTGACAGTCGGGTGGGATGAAATGAGGCATGTGGAACACCCCGCTCTTCACCTTCTCCAGCAGCTGCCGCAGGTTATCGTGGTCGAAGGGCAGAGCACCCTGGCGACCGCGGACGCCATGTCCCATAAACACACCCACACAGATGGGAGCAACAGTAAAGCGGGCTTTTAGTTGTTTACATAACAACATGCCATAAAGGGCTAGAAAGATTAAATTGCTCTCTGATATGCAGACAGAATCACAGAGAGGATAAAGCAGATTTTCTCACCACTAGCAGAGCAAAGAGAATTACGCCGCAGCTCCACACATCTGCACGCCGACCGTCATATTTTTCCCCCTATATTCAAGGAAAGTAGTTCAATAAACACGCGTCTTTTTTAAACATGCAAGTTGCTTTTCCATCCACAGACTTACCCTAATCACTTCTGGACAAGCATAATGAGGGGACCTGCATATGTAAGTAGAAGATAAAAAACACACAACGGTGAGAAAAACCCTTATAGCACACATTATAGTGTTATAACATAGAGTGTAAGTGTTTCTATTTCTCTTTTAATGCAGTATAGCTGCAACACTTGGGTGTGAATCACTTCCTTAAAGCCAGCACTCACCCGCAGCTTGTCTCTAGCAGATTGTCTCCCACTTGTAGTGAGGCCATGCCAAAGTCTGCAATCCTTATATTGTTCCTCTCATCCAGCAGGAGGTTTTCTGGCTTCAGATCTCTATGACTACAAGTGCACAGAGGACGGTTGGCAGCGAGCAGCCCAATAACGTTCTACAGCAGTTTTTTTTTCAAAAGAACTTATAGAAGTGTCATTTTTGCCAGAGTTTTTCCTTGTATTAGTGTGTGAAACTTCTAATCTGCATCTGATTTATTTTGCATCACGTGATTGTGGATATTCTCACCATATAGAGTGGCTGTGACAGAAGTCCAAAGCAGATATGATTTGTCTGAAAAACTTTCTGGCCTCTTTAGGTGTCAGACGTCCTTTTTTCACCAAGTAATCAAACAGCTCCCCACCAGACACATGCTCCAAGACCAAGTACCTGCACAAATGGGGAAAAAAAAATATTTAAATGTGGTTTTGTGTGGAAATGTAGTCAAATGTGTCAAAATATTTGATCTGACTTACAAGTATTTATTATTCTCATACACATCGTGAAGTTTCAACACGTGTGGGTGTTCAATCAGTTTTAAAATGGCAATTTCTCTCTCCACCTGAGTCCAGAAAAGATTAAAAGAACACTATTTATACACTCATGGGCTGTGTAAAAGCAGAGATGCTACTTTTTCTGACAAATGTATTTACACTATATGCACTTAGCATTGCGTGGTTTAAATTACCTTCATTAACACTGATTCTGAGAGCTTTTCTCGATTGACTATTTTGATGGCAACTTTTTGGCCAGTGATGCAGTGAATCCCAAGCTTCACCAGACCTGTTTATAAAATACAAAAGTAAAAACATGAGAAAAGAAAATGCACAGCCAGACAATCTTACTTTTTATACTTGTCTACGCACCTGTCTGCCCTTTCCCAAGGGTCTTTTCTAATCGAAATGGCCCAACATACTGAGCAGCTTGTGGGATTGAGAGTTCCTTCGACATGATGCCAGCCTGGATCCTTACTGAATGCAAAAATATAACTGTGTATGCTCACTAAACTGAGATTTACTAATAGAATCCCCCAAGGGATTGCAGCGACCCGGATAAACATTCATTCAGAGGTTCCCCAAAACCTGCAGCAAACATATGGGCCCGTCCTTTTAGGTATAATGTGTTCGAATCGAGTCGAATCGCTCATCAGATTGAATGGAAAGACGTATTTTTGTCCACGCAAACCTATTGCATTGTTCATCAAAGTCACCTTTCTCAATAACATGCAATCGATCAGACCTTTCAGTCCCAGTACATGATGGTCCAGAAAGGCAGGTGCAGAGCAGATGAGCTTCAGTTCTGATGAGCAAGATTTCAAGACGTAAACAACCTACCAGCTGGCCATCATCAGCGCTGCAGGGTCTTGCGTGTAACTGTACAATATGTGATCAAAAGCCTCCAGAAGCGTGTGCAAGGTTTACTACACAAGGTAAAGAACTCCAAATTCTCATGAAATGGTAAACAAATGGGTAAATCTGATCCGTGTTAGGGTAAGTAAGACAGCCCAGAAGGAAGTCTGGTCAGGTATCCCACTGAAAGGCCATCTAGGGTTTGCTGCATCCTCTAGCATCACTGTAGCGGATCGGACAGATCCGTTTCATCTCGGCTGCTGATGCTGAGCTCCATCCTGCCGCACGTACCGCAACATCCTCCGCCTCTCCTCCGCCGTGTCCTCTCGCGCCGGTCCCGTGCGCGCGCTTCCGCCAAGGACTTCTACAAAAGGCGTTTCGTATGTGTGCATAAATCTTCTTTGCTGCGTTCAAATCGATTGTTTTTTGTGCTCTTTGAAAATATATTTATCGTTTAAAATCGTTATTTCGCCTTTCTGGTTGCTCGCATCATCATCCGGGTCCCGATCCCTCCTCCTCCTCCATCGCCTCATCATCATCAACATCATCATCATCTTCCCGCCCTCTCCTGATCCTTAACACACCCAAAGCAAAGCACCTGCCAAAGCGAATAAAGAGTGCGTTTCCGTGCGTGAGTGAAGCGTGAAGCTTGCAGACTTTTATCTGAATGACATGGCGGATTTCAAAAAATAAAACAAAAAAAAGAAAGTGTTCAGAATGTCCTTGATTTAAAGTTAATAAAAGGCCACGCGATATTGGGAATATAATCCATGCGTGCAACTAATTATGCAAACACTGAATTATGAAAATCTACTTCAGCGTACAAATATGACTCCGTTTACAGTGATGTTACTTTTTGTTTTGAGTGATTATTAATTTAATGATGAAGTGATGAAGTTAATTTCAAATATGATACACACACACACACACACACACACACACACACACACACACACACACAACAACATAAGACAAAAACATTGTTATAAATGCACAAACAATTTTTAGTTTGTCGATTTTACATGTATGTGCAGATACAAAAAAGAAGCAATTCACAATAATTTATTGAAATTCACATTATGCAGAGTGTGCTTTTTTACAGCTTTAAATGGTTCAATAGAAGCATCACGTTCTTGTTTCTTCCACAGTTACATTTAACACAGAAATAAGAGACGTCAAAATAACATCAGATAAGACAATTCTAGAGTCTTCCAGCATTTCCACCCCCTTCTGGTAATCAAATGGGATTGTCCAGTGCACGCAAGGGAATGCAATGCCATTGGAGACCCCAGAAATGAAGAACCTGAGTTGGACACCACAGAAAATCCATGAAATCAAAAATACAATCCTATTGATCAATTTTAAATCCTAAGAAAATGTGTTACTGCTTATTCTGGCTAAATTTCAGATTAGCCTAAATTTAAACCATTGTTTTCAGACAATTGTCTTTAATAAAAAAATAGTAAATACTATATATACTTACATTTTAAAACATCCTCCCTCACGAGGCTGCAGTGGCTCCCTTCACACAAGCCTCAAAGGCTTCCAACAACTCTTTACATCCGTCCGCGCCGTTTCCCTGAACACTGAATGCACAAAAAACTCAGATCTCTTAATGACTATTTTGCTTTGTCTATCTATCTATCTATCTATCTATCTATCTATCTATCTATCTATCTATCTATCTATCTATCTATCTATCTATCTAGACTAGACCTCTTAGTTAAACTGTAATTAAAACAATGGATGAGACATTATTCATGAGAGCAAAGTGGTAGTGGGTGCAAGATCTGCATGTGACATGAATGAATGTCTTTATAAATAATGCAGGCATTGCAATACGCGAGAGGTAATGTGAGCTGCATGACAGTCGCAAGTGAACGTCCTCCCTCTGTCTCCCTTTTCCTATCTTCGTTCCGTGTGGAGGCTATTTTAAACTAGACTATATTTATGTAACTATAGTTAAAGGTCCTGCTAAATTTGGGATCAAACACAGCCATGTTCTTCTCCAATTGACTTTGCAAGGAAACATTTGATTTATACAGGTTAATGCTAATTAAGATTTTGTGCAGGTGCACAAATGATAAAATTTAATTCATGGTCGGTGAAGAGTCTGCGGCATCTTGACTCTGGACTATTTAAAGGAAAGTTCCTACATGCTCCTCGTTCTGGAGTTTATGACCTTGCATGGAAGCACTTTGCCTTTCTAAGCACTTTCTTCGCTCACTGTTATGCACGAAGGGTTTATTCACAATAAAATCAACCCCACAAGTTTGGCCAAAAAAACAAGAGTGTTTATACCAGGCAGATGCTTTAACTTAGCAGCACGATGGCAAACATGGGTCATTTTCCACTTGGATCATCACTTTCATAACTCTGTTCCCCATGTGCTTAGCTTTCTCTCATGCCCTTTCTACAAACCTACATTTGAATTAGATGTTTTTTACAACCCTAAATAAAAAAAAAGCATATCACTATTCAACCTGTAATGTTGTAATAGAGAAAATAACCTGATTTTGTTTTTCTTTAAGTATAAATTACTGAACTTTTGTATTAAATTATTCTCATGGATTTGATTCAAAGTAAATAGAAAATTGACTCACCACTTGTCCAGGTCATCCTTGGTGACCTTGCACTGAGCAGGAACTTCTTCTGGCATTTTTCTGTGTATGTGAGAATGTCAGTGACCCGAGGAGAGTGTTTAAAGTCGAGCAGCTTGGACAAGTGATATATATGGTTTTATTTTCTGCCTGCTGGTGGGAGGGAGTGGGAAAAGGAGTGGAAATAGTCTCCAAAGAACATTAATGGAGGGCAAAGTTGAGACCGGTTGTGTTGATTTGTCTTAAACAATCAAATTCCAAAATTTGTACTCAATAATAATATTTACTCAATAATAATAATAATAATACATTTTAGTATAAATTGCTGAAAAACGGCAAATTACACTTTGTTCAGTTGCACAACACTTCAGTTGCCTTTTAGTTGATCTTCACTTTGATAAATAATCACATCAAGCATAAACATAATTTATGGCTTGATGAATTATTTGAAAAATGTTTGTTTAAAGCTGCTGTTTCAGCTGTTTAATGATAAAGAATTTTCATTTATTGAGGTTCATAATGGATAAACATAGTGTAAAAAATTACAACAACAGTACAATCAGAGTTTGTTGCTAACGTTTGAATAATTATTTTTCTTCTTACTATATAAAAGCATCTGCCCATGTCATTAATGATTGAACAAACAAAAAGGAAAACAGCAAATCACACCTTTTTAGGTTTTATCTCAAAAATTGAGATAAAGTTTTTGTTCACCTCGAACCACAGTAAACAATAAAGAACACTTAAGTATTTGACAAACAGTTGGGGATAGTGAGAGTTGATGAGATTAGGTGGCCAATACGAGTCAGACTTTGTCAACATGTCCTCAGTTTTTGTGAAAGCGATTGTTTTCTATGGTTTTTAGTTTCTATGGTTATGTATACAAGCCTAACCAATGTCGTGCCACTTCTGTTTGAGCTCTTCAGGTAAGGAAACATTAACCAGCCTGTAGGTAATGGACATAATTATTCTTACCACAGCAAAAACATTGCCCATTGATGTGAGTGAGAGTGTGACAATTTGTGTCTCTTTTGCTCTGATTGGTTGGCCACCACTCCAGGCTGAGTATCCCGCCTTCAGACACAGAGTTGCTGGGATTGGCTCCAGCTCTCCATGACTCGTGAGAAAAACAGATGAATAGTTGATTTCTAGAACATTTGGAATGAAGTGTGATTTAAAAGTGTGTAATCAAATAATACATGCATTTGATCATGTTGACCTCTGGGTGACGCTCCAACACTATTGAATTCCCACTGTTTGATTATGCCGAAATGCTCACAGAGGTCAAAAAGTCACACCTTGTCAAACTGTCTCCATGCCTTTATGTGCTAAATTTAAGCTGGTGAAAATAACTTCACCTCTTATTGAGTTGGGTGATTTATGAAATACTTAATGTTTAATGTTTAATAAAGTGTATTTGGTTTTTATGTTGAGTACATAATTTATTGATATACTCTACTTTGATTATACAAATTTTATTTGATTGACCTCGATTCATTATAGGCAATAATTTACTGGAAATTTGCTAGTGCTACCTTGAGGCCAATATGGATCCAAGCTTGCTCGATTTTTGTGAACGCAATTGTTTCCTCGGTTTTTAGTTTCCATAGTTATTTGTATTAAAGTGCAAACAAGGTTAAAGTATCGACCCTTCAGATTGAGCTCTTTAAGTAAGTCAGCATAAACAAACCTGAACACATTTGAAATAATTTTGTTATTAAAGTTGTTGAACGAAGTGTATTTTGTCCTTAAAGAGTTTATTTTTATTATACATGTTTATTATTCGATTAGCTTAACTCTACCTTGAAGCCAATAAAGGTCACACTACAGCCATGAATTTGGATCTGGTTATCATCTGCGTCTCAAAGCTCAGGATCATTTTTTTGTCAAACTGTGCTCCTTTTTTGTTTATCCCAAGACTAATGAAAAGATAAGAGCGAAGATGATGATCATTGAGAAATCAATCAAAATTACATTATTTTAATATAGACTGTTTTTCAGTTGGCCGTGTGCTTCCCTAGACGGACGAACCTCTTTATTTGCATGTTCTTGTGTTTGGAAAAATACTTTGTCTATGTCATTGTGCTAGAATGACGTAACAATCTACAACAGCATTTTAGCATTGTACTTCAAAATTTAGAATGTTAAAATAATTACTACTGTATGCTAGTATTTACTGTACTGATTTTAACGTTGACAAGATTATTGTTAGCATTCCTTCCCAGTAATGGCATTAAAGCGTAGCAGTGGCATGCTAGCTATAAAGTTAGCACTAGTTTAGCATTACCATGTTCATATTCGATTGATATGTGTGCATTATCAACATAAACATGCTATAACAAATAAAAACAAAAAAACACAATGTTTTACATAAAAACTATGTAAAAATATTTTACAAAAATAATAGCAATAGCTTGCTTTTGTTAAGATCATTATGTTACAAAATGTCAGTTACTCAGCAATTAAGCCCCATGTCTCTAAAATGGTTGCTAAGATACCCTGTGTTGGTAGTTATGGGTTAGGTGTTTTAAGTCAATAGTGACTCATTATTTGCACCAGTCAAACTGAGTTTCTGATGACAATGTGAATAAAAAATACTATGCTTCAAACATGTATATTGCTATTATACCTTTTTTACATTTTGATATGGTATGTCTAGGTAACAACAACCGGATCAACAATCGGCTGCTGCTTATCATTGGCTGTTTCAGTGTGTAAAGGTAAGATTTAATAACGTTCCTACAAAGACTTTCCTTTAAAATTCCGTTTACAGTTATTATTTTTAACCAGTTTTTGCAGTGAGCCAGATTAGAACATTCCATCTGTTTCGTGCTATTGCAAACCGAACGCTAGAGGGAGACAATATACAAACTTAAATGCAACACAAAAATTAGCAAACATACTTTTATTTTTACACAAACATTGTCCAAACGTCTTGAAATCGAAAGAACGTGTTAATTCTTATTAGTTTCTTACTGTATATTTCCTGATTTCCAGTGAACAATGTCAACACTTCTGCAATCTATCATTTCTGTTACATCACTTCCTGTTGAAAATTACAATAAGATATGCTCGCGTATACACAAACACACTCTATAGCTATACAAATAAATAGTTACACGCACGCACAATTCTAAGACTTAAGTGTAAAATGTGTAATTACAACGAAAAATATATTAAACATATAGCCATCATATTTTCCCATGTACGTACATATATATGTATATAACGTTTGTATACTTTACCGTCTATATAATCAATAATGTATATCATGCTTGTGTGTGCGTGCTAATAATCTTGTCTAATGCATGCAGATATATACAAATT
Organism: Paedocypris carbunculus; assembly: GCA_028128575.1. Lineage (NCBI taxonomy): Eukaryota > Metazoa > Chordata > Actinopteri > Cypriniformes > Paedocypris > Paedocypris carbunculus. Next base: position 73,918 of record SOMO01000111.1, read on the forward strand.
GAATTACCGTACACACACGCGTACGTTTTATTTTTACCAACGCCCTCTAGCGGACATGGTCGGAAGCTGCCTGTGAGTAACCCTTCCTTCGCTCTAGCGGCGAGCGTGAGAATCTCCTCCCGCCTACAGGCTCCTCGCCACACGCTCCGCTTCTGTGTTTGTCAGGCTCAAATCCAGGGGAGTCGGACGAGGCGCCATCTTTCGTGCGTTTCTCCCTCCAACGATGAGAAACTATCTGGAAACCGGTGGTCTATGACACCTCCGAGCTGTAAAATAAAGGCGCTTATGAAACGAACTCGTACCCGAGCAGAACGTCGGTTCCTAATATAGAGCAGAAATAAATATTTGCTACTCCGAGTCCGCTGAGAGCGACAGCGGCGGCAAGGTGTTGTCTAGTATCGCCCATTTCGCGATTCCGGAGCTGATAACGAGTGGGCTTTCTGAAACGAGGGCTGTTTTTCTCACAACGCGGACACGGATATGGCCCAGGCCGCCGGGCGTGCGGAACCAAGCCTTTTGTTTTTCACTTCGGAGACATTTTTCTGCGATTGAAGCCAAAGGTCGGTGGAAATAGTTGCCGAAATTCCCTCGGATCTCGCGCCCGTCACGTGGTAGGTTCCTCCTTTTTCTTTGTTAGTGGACGGTCTCGAGCCCCGGCGCTCGCGTTACATAAACCGAACCGTGTGACCGCGTCTGAGCTCCGGTTAAACACGACCCACAGTGGCGTGGTGCTTTTTAATATACGTCTGGTGCGTCCATGTTGTCGTGAAAGCCTCTGATCATCAAAGCGCGATGTTGGAAGAAAGAGCAGAATCACACGCACGTCTTTTACTCACGTGGGTTTTGGTGATAGCGCTAAAATAAACATTTTTGTGTGGGTTGGGTTAATAAAATCAGTCGATCGATCTGTGTAACTAGAGTAAAATATCGGCGCGGCTCAATTTCCTTAAATAGTGGCTGAAGTGACTTGCGTAACGTTTGCGTTGAGCTTCAGCGCGTGAACCACTAACACACTTTACTGCGACGTGTGAAACCCCATCACGGCGAATAAAAGCCGCGTGGACGGTTCGTCAAGCTCCAGCGTCTTGTTTTCGCGCATGTTTGCCGTTTCGTGTGTGCGCGGAAGTGCATGTGCTCAGTTGTGCATACGCGTCTCAAACAAACAGACCGGTAGTAACTATAGGCAGGATTATAAACCATCATCCGCGATTACTCTCGGCTTGTTTATCTGACACAGACCAACGCTTTTACGTTAAACTGACTGCCGTGGGGTTTTTTTTTATCAACGGCGTGGTCGGTTTAAACTGCGGGCGCGAAACAGACACGCGGGTTCTCACGCGCTTTGCCGGTTCTTTGTTAAACGCTAATCGGATTCGCCAATCTTTACTACACTGACACATACCTAGTTAGAAGAGCAGACGACTCTCAAGCAGGTTAGTGCGTTTAACGTTTTATAACTGCGACTCAAAGGTCGGGTTTTAGTTTGGCCCACTAAGAAATAATCAACGTCGCCGTGAGATATTGTAAGTAATGCTGTTTTTTCTCACGAGGGGGTCGCCTCGCCGCTCGTTAGCGCCACCGCGCTGACGTCACATGACCTGGATCAGCGGGTTACAGTAATGGCAGCAGTGCCGTTTACCATCAAGGTCTGGTTTATTTCTAATCTGGAGCCTTTTGTTACTCGCAGGAGACGCCAACAACAGGCGTTGAATAACATCTATGGCGCGGAATGCGTTGGTGTCCACTAGGTAGAGCTGTTCTTGTCTAGTGTGTAAACAGTCTTCAGAGGTGGAGAATTTTCATAGGCATTGGTTCTATTTTTAGAACCTCCACAATGCTGGAGAACTAATACATGCTGATGCAATTATCACCGTGTGTGTCGTCTCCATCTTTTCACATGGCAAAGGCTTTCAGTGAAGCACAAAGGCGCGGTTTGGTGTCAAAACATGTCATGTGTGTGTTTTGGAAGGCATTAAAATGTGCTGAAGCTCCTACACGATGAGTCTGGTCTTATCGGTTCAGGCCTAAAGGCATATCCCTAATTCCGTTGACACAGATGGTGTGTGGGGAGGAGGGGATGATGAGGAGACGGGTTCTTACATAAGCTTTATTGGGCCTTTCCTACTAAGGACCACTCACCTCCTCTGAGGTCAACAAGTTTCTGCTGCAGCGGCGGATGTCAGGGCAGATCTTTCGCAGAGCGTGATGTACTGATAGTGAACAATTACGTTGTGGTTCCCAGTGCAAGCTATCATCTGGCCTGCATCTGTGCACACGGGACCATTTCACATTTAGTTTTTTGTGGAGACCCATTACAATCCTAGGCAATGCGTTTAATCGTGTTTTCATTTTTTGTGTAGAAAAATGTATTTGAAAAAATTTCCAAAAAGCCTAGTTGTATTTAAGATTTTGCTTAATTTAAAGTAAAGTTAGTTTAATAAAATCTTGTTTCGAGGTTTTATCAATGAAATATAAGTGTTGTGATGACTTAATTGAATACATTATTAGCATGAATTGCATTTTGTGCAGGTTTTTTTATGTGTTGTGTAAAGGCATCAATAATTTTTGTAAAAGTAATCCTATTTGATATGCTTTCATTCATATATTTTTGATTTTATTTCCAGTCTGTGTAGGTGGGCTTCTCTGAAGGTATTGTGCAAGCTGCCGTGCCCATTTCTAAGCCCTGCATGGCTGCAATGGCGCCCGCTCTGACCGATGCCCCAGCTGAAGCCCGTCACATCCACTTTAAACTGGCCTCTCCGTCGACCCTTTCCTCCGGCAGCACCGAGAACAACAGCAACGCCAGCATTGACTCTCCTTTGAACCACAGCAACGGAAAGTGTCCCAGCAACTCTGACGACGGTCAAGCCTTTAGCCATTATCACAGCGTCAAGGCCCAGGAGCAAGAACCTCGATCCAAAGCCCCGTCTTTGGGCAAGTTGGCGCCGTACCTGTGCCCCGATGTCACATCGCTGGCCACACCAACCAAAGTCAAGGAGTCCCTTAAACTGCAGGGTGTCTTCATCAAGCAGTCGGTTCTGAAGAGCCACGGCCTGCTCGCCAGCTCCATATTCCACAGTCCCGCCAACGGCGAGTTGCTGTTGCGCAAGTGCCACACGTTGACGCTGTCTGGAGGACACCTGAAAAACTTCATCAACGGAGGAGGAGCCGGCAGCACCATGGTGCCTGTTAATGGACTTTCCAAGAAAATGGCGGTGCCAAGTGCCGCCGTGGCCGAGAAGGGAAGCGTCGCCACCGTCAACGGAGACAGCAACCAGCCTTCCACCAACGAGGAAGCTCTGCTGTCCATTAACCCCAAGCCCAACGGCCTGTGCACAGCCACTGGTCAGAGTAGAGACCTTAAGCTGCCGCAGAACCTGATACCTGGCAGTGAAGGTGTGGCATCACCCCGGGATCTCACGGCTTTGTCTGAGAACACAGAGATTAAAGTCGACCCGGAGATTCCCGTCAGTGAAATGATGGTTGAAACGAATAACGTCGTCGCAGCTCATGAATCCGAAAACGGTCCCTCTTCCCTGGCCAACGAGAGTCCATCCGAACCCACGCCCAACCTGGAGGTTCTGCTCCAGGATCGCTCCCAACAAAGCCAGCACAGACAAAAGGACATCGAGGGCCGACTGCTGCGCCTGCGCAAGCGGCTGCAGGTGGTGCAGGCCAAGCAGGTGGAGCGGCACTTCAAACAGCAGCTTTCTGGTTTTGTGGACAGCGTTCTGTCGCCCGGCTCCAGTCGCAAGGCGGACCCAGGGGTGTGGCGAGGGTCCCGCGGTCCCTCTTACGCACATCATTTAAGGCGGATTCTAAAGGATGGACGAGTGACTTCAGAGCTAGAGCGACTGCATTTCAGCGGCAGCACGCATTTGCGGACAACAGAGACGCAATTTGACTCGGATGCCACCGAGAGCAGTTCGGGAGGAGAGAGCGATGTGGAAGAGGAGGAGCTGGCGAGAGCAGACCTTGACCAGCGCCACATTAAACTGTAAGTCCTTGCTTTTCTCACGTGTCCTGGCGTCCAGTGTCGAGCGCTGTTTTTCATAGGTGCGGTGGCTGGATTCTGATTGGTTGTTGCCGCCGTGCTGGCTCTTGCGGCCTTGCGCGTCATGCGTGGGAGAACGGAAGACATGTTTGTGACTAGGCCTGTGTGTTCATGTCCTGAAAGCGCCGTTCATTTCCACTTTGGCCTTGTTTGTGCAGTGAAATAGCAGATTGTGTTGTTCTAGCAGCGTCACTGCAGCCGCTCTCCTTGACGTTAGTCTTGTTTAAAACCAAACCAAGGTTTAATTTCCGCTTTAGCCCAGAGGGGGAACCGGGCTGCACAGCTGATATCTGCTTCTGATTTCACCAGGAAGTCACATTTCTCTGCATGTTTTGTTGACTTTTACTTCCTCTTTTGTTTGGACACGTGTTACAGGATATGGATTTCAGTAACAAGAGGGAGATTCTACACTTTTGCTTGATTTAACGCAGCGTTTAGCCGTTTGCTGAATTAGCTTTGCACCTTTGACCCAAATAGGCAGGCATCCGTGAGCGCAGATTTGGGATGTCAGATTGGTGCTCACTGAAACATGCCCCAGTTTCGCAAGCGCGCCATCACATATGCCCCACTCGCTGGCTGAATGCGTGATGATCCTGCGATTGTCCCGTGCCCTATTTAAACGCTTTGCTTGATGTTGGAGTGGCGCGTTGGGCTTGCAACACTCACCGTGTGGGTTGGACTCTGTGTTTGATTTCTGTTATTTGCCGCTTTTCTAAACATTGAGTCATTTTCCTCGTGTGGAACCTTTGAACCGTGGCTGCGGAGATCTGGGTTTGAACTCAAAACGTTGCGCTAGCATGACCCGTGATGGCTGACGGCAAGCAGTGGCAACTAAAGACGTTAGCCTTCGACTTACATCTGCACACACACACACACACACACACACACACACACACCGCAAAGGACAGTGGACTTTGTGCCGATTTGTTGTTATTTATCATACACAACAGTTGCCGTTTATTTCTTCAGTGTAGGAGTTGAACATAACTGGCCTTTATACATTTGAACGGTGAAGTTGAGAAGAATAAAGTTGATTTTTGAACGGAATGTCTGGATTTCACTGTCTCGTTTTCTCTCTCACTCACAATCTCTCTTTGTTTGTCTGCTTTTGTCTTTCACTCGTTCTCTCTCGCTGCCTTTCTGTCTTTGTTTGTTTCTCTCTTCACTCTTGTCTCTCACTTCCGTTCTTTGTCTCGCTATCACTGTTTGTCTTTCACTCACACACACATTTGCACTTTACGTTTGGTGTTATTTGAGGAATGTCAAAAATTCAGACGAAAAATGTATTTAAAACAATAAGCGCATTAATCTGTGCTCTTAATGTGGATTTGAATCGATTTTTCTTTTATGGTGGACAACGTCGGTCAGCCTCGGTGAGGAGAAATCCATTCACGGAGCTGCAGTTGTTTATGATCACAACACACACACACTGGACGGGTTTGGTGAGAATCCTGCTGGTATGTGGAGAAAGACGAGCTGATCAGGAAACACTGTTTCAGCGGCAGATTCGCCCGTGTCGTTTGGGTCGACGAGCCTCGGAGCAACGCGTTTGCTTTCCTCTTCTAACCCTTTCAAACGGCTGCTGAGTGTCGAGAGAAGCCGTGCCGGGGTGTTTGTCCCTCGGAGCTTCAGGAATCTTTGAAATGGCATATTCTTCTCAGTTCCGCAGAGCCCACCCATGTTATGTAACCTTTCCCCTTCTGCTTTTTTTCCCCTATCCTGTCTACATTCTTCCACCCTGTTTTACCATGATTCCTCTCTTTCACCATTTGCTTCCAGAAATGCATTTTTTTACCGCCTCACGTTGTTTCGTCGTCTCTGCCATCTGCTGTAGCTTTGCCTCTTTCTCCTCCGTACAATCATGATGGAGGACGACAGCTGTTGAGTTTTTTTTTCCCTTTCTTCCGAGTGTTTTTGAAATTGTGATTCCAGCTTCGTTTTCATTTTATGACCCTTAAATTGCTGCTATGCCGTTTTTTTGGAGCTGAATGTTAATGCATAGAAAAGCTAAGGGTTTTAGACTCTAGCTAGTTCTGGTAAACTTCCATGTTTTTTGTGCACAATAAATAATAATAAATAACTTCTTCTAATGGTTAAAATGTATTTATTTTTATGTAATTATTAGATTTTGATTAGTGAACTTGTCGTAGTTTATTAAAACAAATGGTGGGGTTTGTACATGCACTTATGCTTCAATTTTGATTGGATAAATGATGCTGGTTTTTTTTAGCTCAACAGTAGCAGTAAAAAGCATTTAAATAAAAGACACAGTTAGAATTAGCAATGTACTAAACTGGAGTACAGATCAATATGCTTGGAATATACTTTACTGGTTACTATAAACAGAAATGTATCTCAGCGGGGCAAAATCAAACGTATTTTTGGTGTTCTGGTTCTGGCCCGTTAAACTCTTTCTTTCTCTTTCAACACTTCTGTTAAGTCCACAGTTTGCTTCTGAAACGTGTCCGTGTTAATTGTTTCTTCTCACGTTTGATAGAGACGATGAATGCAGATTTAATTGTAGCTCTCAAGGTCAGAATATTTGCGCCTCTCGCCTCCTCGCCTCTTGTTTCTCCTTTAATCGGAAGAGCAGTGTCAATGTGGCTCTTAATGACCGTCTGGACTGCTTTTAGACACGAAGACCAGCCAGCGTGTCACTCTGTGTTTGGTTTGCGTGAAATACAGCTATTCAGTCCCTCCATCTTCCAGTGTGAAGCCCAAGAACAAAGGCGACAGAGCGTTTCTGCCTAAAACGACTCTTTGTACTTCTTCCATCCACCCAATGTGATTTATGAAACCCAATTACAAGATGATTCACTTCTCTGCGAGGGAGGACGACTGCACTGTTATTGTTCTTGTCGCTGTTTATATTTCACTGCTCATATTCCTTTCCAAATACACGGTGATGTGCTTGTTTTTAGCACCAAAAATAAGCTGGTGATTTCACACGCAACATTTTTTTGGAGAAAATAAATACCACAATATTTTTCATCCATATAGTAGGACAGTATTTATGTTAACAGCCGAACTGAGATTAGACAATACATTAAAAATAAGTCAATAATGACATTAGCAACAAACAGCAGCTATTTTAAAAGATTAGTTAGGTTTGACATATAATGTCTGTTTTAAAATAATATTTTACTGTAATTGTTTTGCTCATGATACCTTTGGGATACTTTATCTGTACAATAAAAGGTGTTTGTTTATTTGTAAAATTACAAAATACTGCGCTCAGGATTGTATTTTACTGCAGTAATCTGAAGCCAATGTTGACGTCAATACCAAAAATGATAATAAAAGCCCTACTGCGTGGGAGTAACAGTCCAATTACGTGATTTGTTGCATATTCAAAGCAGTAAGACTAAATCCCACACCACCACAAGAATTTAAGAATTTAACCACTAACAATTTATGTAAAAATGTAGTAACCGTATTTGAAATAATACTGTAATAGCAAATCTTACATTGCTATTTAAATAGCAAAATGTGAAAGTCTCATGAAATGAGCGATGACTAAAGTAAAGTAAAAGTAAAAAGTAAAGACTAAAAACACAATTCCTTATAGGACTTTTTATTTTTTTTTTACTTAAAATAAGAACGTCCACTTCAAGAAGCTACGATGAGTGAAAAACTCTGTATTTTTCTCTGAAACCACCTCTTGTCTCATGCGGAGCTGTGAGTCTGAATGTGCCATTGTCGAGAGGAGCTTCATTTGCACCGCACTCGTCCTTGTCCCGCAGATCCGAGTCACCTTGGGTCAACGTGGCTGATGGAGCCCTGAGGTGTGAGAAAATGAAATCTTTTCATCAGTAAGCACGGCAGAATGAGCACGAGCATTTCAACCATCATCGTCTCTGCCTGCTGTGATGATATACAGTAATCCTGTCAACCGTGATGGCTTTTCTAGTTCATACTTTTATCAATTTGGAAATTGTACATTTGATATGTGTATTTTGTGTCATGGGTTTTCAAATTGGGAATTGTTTTCCTCTGTGGTGGCCTTAGGTCTTACTGGAATACGCATTCAGGATTCCATGCATTAATTCTCCATCAGTGTTTTAGCAGTGAATGGGCCGGTTCCACACGAGCGAGTCTGGTCCACTGCAAGTGCGTGGTGGGAATGTGCTGAGGCTGAGGTTTGGTGTCAGAGGCCGGAGCAGGTTGGATGAAACAACATCATAAACCAATCACACGTTTGCTCACAGCAGTTAGAAAGCACATGGAACAATTTGCCACTTTTTAAAAAACGTACCTTCATTAAACATTTTAGAAACTATTGAAGTTTTGTGGTCACCAAATATTTATTGCGCTTGGTCTTTTCGGAACTTTCCTTAAGAGTTTCAGGAACTTCATGTCGGTTGGTGCACTGAATCACTTCTGTTTTTCTCTGACCTGAAATGACCAAGTTTTCTGGAACGGCGTTATTTTGGGTGGATTTTAGTTGAGGGGAAAAAGGGCCTGTGACTTTGCACACAGTGTGGCTGTTTCAGCTTTTCACTCGTCACAGGGTTTAGTACAAAAATGTGTGAAAACCAACCCAAGCAAAGCGTTCTATCATATGTCGTGCTGTTTTTTTTAGGAGTGTAACGATACACATGGCTCACGTTGCAATATAGAATGGAATAAAATTCCTTTATCGTCATTGTGTCACTGGGCTACAGTGAAAGTGGAAACGCTACTTTGTTTGGTGCAAAAAAGACAATTTAAAATAAAATAAAAATAAGTACAATTATCCACAGAGAATAAAATACAATGAATATAAATACATTATCTCAAAACATAATACAAAAGGCAAATTACAGTATGTCTGAAATACAAGATTGTAATACAAAATTACAAAATACAATTTGACAAACTTTACGAAATGCAAATGCAAAATGCAGAATGTTCAAGAAACGATGTAAAGTGAGTGAAATTGTTAATATGGCGAACCATATCGAAAATGTGCTCTGCTTTTAGTGAATTGCACAAGCACACAGTGAAGTGAACAGCCTAAGCAGCCTAAGCAACCCCAGGGGGGCATGTGGGGTTCAGTGTCTTGCCCGAGGACACCTTTTTGCAGTACCAGCCACAGGGGGATTCGAACCTTCGACCTCCCAGACACAAGTCCAAGTCCCCTACCACTGTTATTGGTGTGTTTCCTGTTGTTAGCTGACAAGAGCGGAGCCCGTGTGTCTTTTTTTGTTTATTCAGCTTGTTGCCTACAGTAAACTCCGTTTAATAGACTGGCCCTTGTAAAAAAGATTCAGTTTGCAAGCAGAATGTGTATTGTCTTTGTTGTCCGATAACGTTGAAATTCCAACTTATTATTTAGCATTTTAGATGTTCAGCCAGATAGTGGGTCAAGCTTAAAGTGTCAAGATTTATATTTTAACCATCTTTAAAACATGATTTAAACTAATTGTCAATGCTTTAATGCTCTGATTTTGAGCTTTATTTGGTTAACCAATTAACAACATTTAGTTTCAATCTTTTGACATTTTGCAAGAGAACCTACAGACTGGTTTTTGGATTTGCAGTTATTAAAACTTTTTGTTCTTTCATTTTTGGTATTTAAATGTACATTTTAAATTCTGGACATGATCTTGCTTATTGATGTGCAATGTTTATATGTACATCATGTTTATGGATGGTATTTTGACCCTATTGCTACCTCCGCGCTGTTTTCTCTGTGCAGAATGGATGTAGAGGCGCCCCCTGTGTCTTGCGAATTGAAATTGCATTTGAATAGATTTAATGCCTCGTGTAATCTGGCCCCTTAGGGCTAGAGTCACACAGCAATGCTTCCCGACTTCCTGTTTGTTATTGGCCGTTTTTTTACTTTTACAGCAGGTCAATGTCCCTGCAATGACTCGCACATGTTAGCATTAACCCGGTTGACATGGCTGTTTCTCTCTCGTCTTTAGATGGAGAAGAGCAGAAGGCCGCTTTGCCCGAGAAAGAGCCACTATCATCAGTCACTGGACGTGGCTTCAGGCTCAGATTTCAGAGCTGGAGTACCGCATCAGGCAGCAGGGCGACATCTATCGTCAGCTCCGGGCCAACAAGGTCAGGAAAAGCCAAACTCCCAAGTGTTTTATCACACGTAAATACAGTTACAGTGAAAGACGTGGTGATGTTCTCCACAGGGTTCTGTGGCACTGGGAGGAGACCAGAGAGGCACAACAGAGACCAAAGAGGACGTGACCTCACAGAAGCTTGCAGCGTCACAGGGGCGTTTGACCGACAGGTCTGTGAACCATGCGGCCACGCGGACAGTAATACTTTTAGAATTGTGTAATTAATCAACTGACTTTTTCAGTTTTTTTTTTATAAAAAACATGTAATCGCACCTCAAAAACAGCAAAACAAGTACAGGAGATAATTTTGTCTTGTTTTTAAGTTTTGATTTTCAATTTTTCTGTCCATAGTAGACATTCTTAAATGATGTAATGTAAATTATTAGTAAATGAATAAATCATAGTATTTTGAAATACTGTATGTGTTTTGAAAAACGTTCTATTTGGTAAAGCCACTCATGAAAAAGAATGTTTTGATAATTACTTCAGTTGATTTTTTTAAAGGTTTTGTACAAATTGTAAAAGCCCATTTTATGCACGAACTTGAACATTCCAGAAAACCAGTGCAAACCATGATGCCAGTCAAACACTAGATGTCACTGTTATTTTATTTAGATTCACCTCA
>SOMO01000111.1:99388-116847 GCA_028128575.1 Paedocypris carbunculus
TATTGTATCTTCTAATGTTATTTTGTTTTTGGATATTTTACTGTTAAGAATAAGAATAAATGCTTGATTTGACTGTGTGATATCACAAGAGGTCATGCCAGAAATGTAGTCGGATCCTGACCAAATATTTCTTGTCATTATTCTAAAGTCACTTGTTATGACTTTAGAAAACGAGCCCAACAGTCTTATTCAAATATTGTATGCAAAAATGTTTTCTGTGTTTCAGCTTGTGGTCTGTTAGAAAGTGAAGAACGGAGGAGTGTTTGTCTTTCATTACTTCGGAGAGAGTAAATCACAGTGTTGGGTTCATCCCACAGTTACTCACATTTCCACCTCCAGGAGCGTGTTTGAGATTGTCTTTAGAGCCGCACTTAGACTGGATAGTGCTGAAGTCCACCTTCTGATCCAGAATTTTCACCTGAGAAAGAAAATTTTTTATCCCAGATGTTGCTAAATCTGATAGTGGGGTGAAGAGAAAGATGAAATATGAGTCCACAACATGGCATCAGTTCAAAATCACTTAATGAAAATTGGTACTTTTCAACATTTAACAAGTCAGAAGATGTTTCTTTTTATGTCCATTATCACACTTTCAGCTGATTGTGAATGATAAACACATCTACACTGAAACAGAACTTGATGTATCTATCAGGTCTCCACAAATGGTCATAACTCAAGGAAGAACCAAGACAGAAGGCGTTGAGTTCATCCCACAGTTACTCACACTGCCACCTCCCGGAACATGTTTTAGATTGTCTTTGGATCCACATTTTGACTGGACACTACTGAAGTCCACCTTCTGATCAAGAATTCTGACCTGGAAAAGCAAAAGTTTTTCACTTTGTGTTAGAGGCTGGGAAATTTGTCAGTACAAAAAAGAGCAACGGCAACAAGAATATTGAGGATTCATTGAATTTATCAAACCCAACATTTAGAAACAACTGTTTTTAGTGTTTGCAACTATCTTTGGGAAAAAAAGTCACTTTCATGCTGTGTTTTTTTTATCCTGTGTTTTATACGAATCGTTGTGTGTTGAGTTGAACATTTTCAAAGGTTGCAAAAATCTTCTCAGCACTAAATGTTCAAAGATTGATTTTTATTGGCGCGGTATAATTAACACATATTTGTTTATTTCAGCTTTTGTGAAAATAATTGTTACGATCATAACTCCAGTTCACCCCACAGTTACTTACGTTTCCGCCTCCAGGAGCATGTTTGAGATTGATCTTGGAGCCACACTTTGACTGGACCGTGCTGAAGTCCACCTTCTGATCCAGGATTTTCACCTAAACAAATACAAAGAAATCATGTTAATCCAGCAGTTGGAAGACTTAGACACAAAACACTGGAGGGGAAAATCAGGATCAGCCAGTGGGAGAAGGTTGGGAATTTCGCTTTTGTTAATCTCGACCATCAACAGCATTAGAAAAAGAACCAGGGTGTTATTGTTTGGGAAGACGATGGTTACAGTAAATGAAGGTTCCATTCTTCAGTAACTCACATTGCCTCCTCCGGGAGAGTGTTTGATATTGTCTTTGGAGCCGCACCTTGAGGACACAGTACTAAAATCCACCTTCTGATCAAGAATTCTGACCTGTTTAAAGCAAATATTGGGTTTAAGAGCAACTATGTTCTTAAGAATAGGGACGTTTGTAGAATTAAGTTATTTAAACTCAAATTAGCCAAATAAAGTTTGCATCGAATTTCATGGATATTCACTAAAACATATTTGCTGGAGAGAAAACTGAGATCGTCAAGATCGTAAATTCAAAATGTTGAAATAACACAAAAAGACTTTTAAACTCTTGACCACGTGTCTTATGACGACTGTGATTTTATTTTTCACTGTTTGACATTTTAAGACAACAAGCAAAATAGAATTTTTAGCAATAGTTTCGCACTTTGATTTTGTTTGCATTTTTTCTTTTTAATTGCCGGACTATTGAAATTTCAGTGTATTGGCATCTTAAAAATACACAACACACAATATACTCTAGGTAAAAATATGCATTAATAATTGTACAGTACATCTAATAATACATACGCTTATTAGCCAAGACGACAGCCATTCATTAGCTAGTCTGTTCGTTTATGTATTCCCTCTTCTCAGCATCATTTTGTCCAAAACTCTTGACATTAAGAGTTAAAACTGTGAAAAGCGCCTTACAAATGCTCTGAACTTGAACTTGAACATTAGTGTTGTAATGAACCACTAGTTTTGATTGGTTTGCTACATCATGATCAGTCTAACTCCAGTTTCAAAGTCATGATGATTTATTTCCCATCTTTGCAGGTGAGGGGGTTATGTTACACACAATCCAACTATCGTGCTTCCCTAAATATAGACCAGACTATGATAGATCAGCTAACTCAGCTAATGGCCACTGCAGCACTAGATCAGACCATTATATCATCTAAGGGTGGAGGATTCTGGAATGTACCATTTCTAAAAGAGTCGAACTACATTTAATTTGTTTACACTCTTACTCTCTCTCTTACAGGCCCCACATTAGAGGTGTTGTTCGCTTGCGCACACTACAAAAACAAAAAATCCAGTAAAATCCAGTCAAAAAATTATGAAAAACTATTGTTTTTTTATTATTATTATTATTATTATTGCAGTTCAATCAATTTTATGACTATCACTATTAATTGTAAGAAAAAAGTGATTTTGATCAAGTTGGGATTAAGACTATCATGATGATCAATCAGACTTTTCAATTGTTCAGTTATGTGTGAAAAGATTAATGATGTTTAAAACATGGATTACTTACATTACCACCCCCTGGTACATGCCGCATGTTGGATTTGGAGCCACACTTAGACTGGACATTACTGAAATCCACCTTCTGATCCAGGATTTGGATCTGTGAAGAGTACAACTTTTAGAATCATGAGGTCTTCTGATATTTTCAATCATCTCACCATTTTCTCTCTTATAATTCGTTACTATTTCACATCTTATGGGTGAATAGTTTTTCAAAGAACTGGTTAAAGTAGAAGTGCTGTAAAATACCCGGCCGCCTCCAGGCTGGTGCTTCATGTTGTCAGTGGAGCCGACTTTGGAGCGTACGCTCTTCAGGTCGGGCAGGGGGGCTGCAGCCGACAGGGAAGTGGGAGAACGGTTTTTCGGCGATTTAGGAGTTGAGCGAATCACAGCGACCTTCTTGATTTCATTTCCTGTGCTTGTCGGAGTCTTGCCAGTTACAGCCTTGCTGCCAGGGGATTTAGGAGTGCCCGGGCTGTTCTGGCCACTGGTTTCAGGGGTCATAGAGGAATCTGAAATACACCATCAAAATGTAAAAATTCTGTACTGTTCTTACATACAGTAATAAAACCATTTCAATTGGAATACCTTTCCCATTTTTGGTGACAGATGTCATGGCAGGAATCTTTGTTCCGGCAGCGTGAGGTCTAGTGCTGCTGGGAGCCTATAGATGTGAAGAAAAGCATGTCAAAATGGTTGCGTCCTTGTTGCACAAAAATACATATACATTCTTAGAATCCAATTAACATACATAATGTTGCACTCATAAACAGTGCAATTCTAAATTTATAAATAGTGCACAATTCTAAAATTTTTTTTTTTATTGTGGTTGAATATTAATTTAACAGACACAACACTCACACACGCGCACGGTGGTATTGCCAATAAACTGAAATGCCAACAAAATAAGCAAAACACAAAGAGCCAGTGAAGCAGAACACATGTTGAGCAAATACTCTGGTATTTACAGTTGCAGTTCCAGACACCAGTGTCATTTAAAAAAAAAAAAAAACATGGCTGAGATGCTCTCCAGAGTAAATCGCACACGGCTTATCCTGCCAAAAACGCTCAGAAGAGGCGGTAAATATGCTGTGTGTGGTAATGTTGTATCTGTTTGGAGGTTTTAAGGGACTTTATGAAGAAACTCCACCAATAAAAAAAATGAAAAAAATATAACAAAACCAAGAAGACCAAGAAAAAACGAACCGCAACTCACCCTCTTCTCAACATCACCATTGGTCTTGGACTGAGCTGTGAAGAACAGGTGAATAATAACATCAGCAACCTTACATTTCACCTTGTGAATTTGCCACTACTTCCGAAACGCTTCAGGAAATTATTTCCGGAAAGAGACCCATGTGGGATCAACCGAGAACTTGACAACAAAACCTCTTTATCTGGTTGTTTAAGGTATAAGTAAAACGTGTTAGCTTGTCACTATGCTCCATTAAACAGATTATTATACCAGCCGCTAGACCAGCTTTAGTAACTAAATACATTTAGAAAAATTGATGTTACTATTATATAAAGAAAGAATGATTTAATATTACTTTCTAAAATACACAAAATGTGTCAGAGCTTCATTTATAAACCCTAATGGCCTGACAAGCGCAAGTAAATGTATAATTTCGGATTTTCTTTGACATTAAAATGATCTTATTTTGAAATCCCATTTAAAATTGGGTAATACTTGGTACAAATGCCACTATGTAGAATTGATTCATGAAAGTTCCATGACTCCATGAGATCCTAAACTAGCGGCAAAGCTAACACTGCTAAAACGACAAAGCTAACAATGGTAGCAAAAGCGTGTCCAGTAATAAAACACACATACTGCAGAATAAAACAATTAATTTATGCTTTCCATAACTGTAAACTTGATTTCATGAGGAACAAAAACAATGAAGAACGGCTGGAATGGAATCAGAAGCACAGAAGAAGATGGCAAGGTGAACACATGCACGCATGCACAAGCAGACCGAACTCATGAAAACACGGCCAGCAAACATGGATTCCATCAATGCGATGTGCAGGATTGCCAAAAGGGAAACAGAAAGCCAAAGTGAGGCCAAGTGCCCAAAAGAGGACGATGTGTAATAAAACAGTCACCGGGCAGCAGATCGTTCTCCTCGGGGAGCTCGACACGTGTAGGACCTTTGTTCAAATACGTAAAGTGGTGCAGAGCTTAGCAGCTTGGTAAATCATAGGCTGCAGCAAATCAAGAGACACCGCAGTGGGATTCTGTTAGCACGGACCTTTATTCTGAGCCACTGGTACCAGGGATTTTCTTCCCGGGGAGCTGTGGAGAGCTTGAGGAGCATCAGTTGGGCTGCTACAGCAGTGGATTCTGGGCTCAGTTTCATTAATACTGGCGGTCAATTTTGCTGACCTCACATTAACATTTCCACCAACTTTGTTCATGAGCTGCTCCATGTGCTGGTCAGAGTTTTCCTTCTCTTCTCTCAGTTCTTCAGCAGGTTCTTGTGGTTTGGTAAAGTTGTTTGTTTTAGCTGGCTGAGGTCTTCTGGTCCATTCTGGAAGCAGGGCTTCCACGTCTTCGTTCCCATCACAGGAAAAGGAAACTTCCTCGTGTAGGGTCTCGCAGTAAGGGGCTCTGGATTCCCTTTGCTCTATAATTCTCTCATCCACACATGTCAGGTCTTCCAGGGCAGAAGTGCGGACCAGGAAAGTCGACGGCGTGTCGCTCTCCAGAGACAGGCTTCTGGTGCGCTCTGGACTGACATGTCGTCCGGTCCAGCTGCCCGTGAGAAGAAGCTCTTCTTCTTGTTCAAGGACTGTCCGCTCATCCTCACAGAACCAGTCCGTGTCTTCTTTGTCATTGCCATCAGATGAAAACCCTGCAGCTAATGCTGGAAACAGATGTCTTTTGGTTTCTTTGCTGACATCAAGAAGCTCTGTTCCGGTAATTACTAACAGACCACATTAACTCAAACCACTCAATAAATCTTGACAGTATCAAATAAAAAGCAAAAAGCTAAAACAATAAGTCTATTTATGCGCCACTTTTTCCATTTCAGGGTTATGGTAAGCTGAAACCAATTCCAGCATATTTGGGCACAAAAGCGGGTTACAATCCCAGATATGAGGCCATAAAACCACAGGACACACACACATTTTACACAATTTACTTAAATTAGAAACCCCAATTCCATTGAATGCATTTTTTTAAAGGTGTTTAAATGGTTTGCTGGCCTCTGATAACATAAGGAACAAACCGCTCTGATAAAAACAAATGTCACTGTGAACACAGAAAACATGAGCTGAAAGATCAAACTGAAGTATAAGACTAATTGTCGTAGAAGGTGAATTAAGAGTGAAATATGTAATAAAAATAAGAAAATTATATAAAGTGTGTAGAAAAGATTCATGCAGTCAGTTATTCAAATATATGATGATATGATATACATACGTTAAAATAATTGACATGTTTATATTAAAAACTAAATGAAAAATATTAAGAACAAAAAAATGAAATACATTTAACAGATTTTAAATGGCCAATGTAGAAACAAACAGGACACATTTACCTGTGGCCACAGTTTCTCCAGCTTGTAAAAGATCATAGTTGGAAGCAGAACAAACAAGAAAAGAAGAATAAAATATGATTAGAACACTGCATACCATTCTAGCTGTCCTTGAAAAACTCAGAATCATCCTTATTTAAGAGCAACAAAAGAGCTAAAGCATAGTTCACACCATTCAGACTGAGTTTCCAGGCCATAATCTCAGGCCGAAGCATAAATCTGCAGTTAAAAAAGACAATGTGGGAATTAAAAATGTTAAGGCAAAAAACAAAAAACAAAAACAAACGCCATTCCAGCTGAACAGAAGAATGGAAAGGGCAGCAGTCATGGAGGGTCCGTACCGCTTGACCCCTCCACTACAGCCAGCTCCTCTTCTTTCTGCTCTTCTGCTGAATCCTGTGAGCTTTCTAGCGAACAGAAAACCTGTTTTAGACACCTAAAAGAAAGCTGACCTTCAGCCTCAAAACCACAAAAGCAATGAAGTGTTAAGCATAATATATAGTATAAAACTACAGGTAAAAAAACCTTGTGATTACGACAAATGGTTTAGAAATTAGTAAAGCACTATAGCTTCACCATTCGCCACACACCATTAGATTATGCCAAAATTAAAAATCTTTAAACTTTAACACGATTACGATTAATGAACAATTATTTTGTTTATTTATTTATATTTTATCCCTCATAGTCCACTAACATAGTTCACAAGTTTTGTACTTGTGAGATTTTTTAATGAGGTGTGCTTGATTTTGAAACATTTCGTTTTACAAGTAGGGACAATTTACATTATTTATTTAGTACAGTTTACAGAGATTAAAACACCAGCAATGGTATTGGGTATGACATCATGGCATCAAGCATTCCAAAGACAGTTTCTACCGATCAAACACATTTATAAAGACTACATGTCCATTCCTTTTTTAGAAGATGCACTACTATGATAACTACCAACTCTGTCATATCAATGCCTAAAGTTCAATTTATATCATGATTGGTAATGAATTAATTGAGCAAGTTCCCTAAGCGATTAAGGAAGTTTGATTATTGATGCTAAAGATGTAAATTTCTGCAAAGTGCCTGCTTAATAGGCATTTCCTGAAAACCTCAGAGACAGAATGAGTTCCATTAACAGCCACTGGGATATATAACCTGCTGATCTTTGTTTTCAGAATTTTTTTTGCCTTAACTTGATCTTTCTGACTTGCAAACTACAATTTTCAACCATTGTCCCAGCCTTTTGGCAACTTTTCATGTCCACATTTGGAGTTATGTGTCGCGTGCCTAGCTGGACTCGTGTCCAAGATATTGCAGGTTTGAATCCTGGACCAGAACGTACAAAAAGTGAAGCGTCCTTGAGCGAGACACTGTTTTGCCGGGTGCCATGACTTAAGACTGCCCACTGCTCCTGGATTGTGTGTATGCATTTAGTCAGTCACAATAGTGATACTTTGCACAAGCACTTTTACTAGTATTTGCTCTTACTAGATTTTTAGATCAAGTACATACTCACACGATGCTTGGCCTTTGTGGTCTTTGCCATATACTTGTGGTAGATGCTTGTTGTGTGGCCTTGTCCTTTTTTGGGGTGTTAAAGGAGGAGCAAAAGGGGACAAAGTCTGTACTAGTGACGGCTGTAAACTAGGGGAATAAAGACTACGCACTAAAAATGCAGGGGGTCAACGGAACAAAAAAAGAGATTGTCATGGTCCCGATGCTGGCATGTGAATACACACCAAACCATGCCAGACACTGCGGCAGCTTGGCATTTTAACAATCTGTGTGTTTGTCTGGCCCTTTTTACGCAAGCTTGAAGTGCAATGATTGGACGGTCCTGAGTAAAAACACTTAGAAAACGTTGTGTTCCCTTAAATAAAACTTAATTGTTCCCACAGGACTTTTATACCACAATTTTAGCCTGATTCAGAGTTCAAACCAGGCATTCAGATTACATTCATGTCAAAACTGAAAGACGTATTTAGCTGCAACGCTCCATGAATTAAACCGGTTTCGTTCACATTTATAAAACAAGACAAGCGACTAAAGATTGAAGAGCTTGGTTCTAGCAACAGTTATTGTGTCATTTATATTCTGCTGTAAACAGCATACATGTTTTGTAGACAGCCGAGAAGCATTGTCTTTATTGTTTGGTTTCAAAATGCAAATGGTCCGTCAACTAAAGAGATGTGGAAAACACAGCTAGTTTGAGGGGCTGAATAGATTGTGTGAAGGAGAGAGATTCAGACGGTGGATTACAGCAGCAAAGCCTGAATTGAGGGTCCAATCAAGTGCGGATTCGGCGGATTATGCAAATCTATCGAAACAGGCCCGTTTCTGTGAACACGACACATTACACATCTGAAACTAGGGCTGTGCAATTGGTTGTATTCGAACTTTGATGTTGGTGTCCCGTGATTAATTTGTTATAACTGTCACCTTATTTAGCACAACTGTCACCTTTGTGGGTGGAGTCTTCATTAACGAAACGAACAAGTATGAATATTCTGTGTCTAAATCTAGAATGAGCTTTTGATTACAGCGGGATTTTGCTGACAGCCTGTCAAAATTTGAAATAAAAAAATTTAGTAGAAGCACAACTTTACCAAATCAAACGTCTTTTCTTTACTTAGCGCTTCCTGATGAGTGGCACTCTTCTCAAAGTTGAAGAGCGCTAATCATTACATAATCCACGAAAAGTGTCCTACTTATTGTTCAGCAAAATGAAAGTATGTAACTGCATTTAAGTAGGTAGTCAGTGTTAATAAAATAAATAAATAAATAAATAAACAAACAAATCAAAAGACTGATACATTGAAAAAATACATTTAAAGAGTAGTAAAATACTTAGAATTGTATTTACACATGTGCAGTATAATCTGATTTTGCTTCAACTGTTCGCCACTGATATTATTTTTTATAAATCATTAGTTTATTATGGGTTATTAGGGTTAGTATGGCATGGCCGTGTATTTCCTCATTTAATCTTGGGAAGTGGAAATTAATTCACATCGATAGAACATCTGCTTGAATGAGATATCATCATGCATTCATTAAGTCTAATTATACGCCAGACACAAATGAAATTCGCAGAGGATCAGAATATGGCATTAGGCAACGCCACAGACTAAAGTCAGCTGCAGCAACACCATTGTTAGAATCCCCAATCGACAATGATTACAAAGAACATTTTCACCTTTGATTATTCATTCTTTACACTACAAGTTTGAGTTACTACAAAGAGTAAAGATCAATAAAATGTCACTAATCAAATATGTTTCTCGTGTTTTGAAAAACAAAAGTGCCTTCCCCTTTTACAAAGGAAAAATCTAAAAAAAAAAACAAAAAAAAAACAAATATAAAATACAGTATTTGGTATCTGTGGCATAAATGCTGATAATTAGTCTTAATGTATACCTATTTCTTCACAAACACCAAGTAGGTGGTGTATAAATGAGTATAAATGCGTATTTCTGTCACAGCGAGATATAAATTAAAGCTCTTAATGATTTTGACTAAATTACAGTAGATTCTGGGAAATCAAATATGGCCGATCAATTCATCACAGATTTTCAGCAAGAACCATAACCAAATTATTCCTCTAACATCGCTTTTAATTGTCTTCTAATTCTCAGTTAACACTTCTCTCACAGAATGTCTATTTCTAGCAGAATGAGTGAGTGGCTTTGCGTTTTGCGAGTTGTGCTGTGCATTGACATTTTGGTGGAAGGTTTCATTGAATAGTAAATTTTTTTTTCCACAACCTGCCCTTATAACTCTGAATTACCAATAAACATCCCATCGCTACACTAAAAACATACCAAACACACATTGCACACACACTATGACGTGCTCGTGACGCATCAGTGGATTGTAGTTGTGTTTATTGAAAGGTCAACCCACATTGAATATGCTTCTTGCCAAACATCCTCACCTTTCATTGGACAGTCGCCAGGTCTCACCAGACCCACAGCAACTCCATTCTCTTTGTGGTACTGGTTGCCATGGATGTGATCATTAACGGTCATTCCAGAAAGGGATGTTGCCATGGTATCGGCGGAGTTGTAGAGAGCTGTGTGGCTATTGGGCGAGGAGCTCAATAAACCGTGCTGCTGGTCCATAGCGAGTCCAAATGAGGCTTCTGTGGGGGAAAACCAAGGGTAAAGGTTAGATGGGAAATAAAAAAATACATGCGCCGTTAATAATGAGTCTTTGATTATGTCATTCTGCTCACGCTCAAACTAACATTGAACGCAAATTCTGTATTTATGAAGAGACAATGATCAGAAAATTATACTCCGACACAACAGCTGCCAAAAGTGGTTTGGCTAAAAAAATTAAACCTGAAAAAAAAATTGTTGTCACAGAGGCAGCGACCGCTGATCTTTCAACGCCAGTGGCTTCAATAATCAATCCCAGTTCAGCTCACTGTAAACAGAGCCACCGTGCCAGTGCAAACCTGGGTATTTATACCGCTAACCATGCCGGACTCGCTTAAGGTTACCGTCATGTTGCTTAAAATAGTACGGTTCAGTCCATTTACCCCTCTCTCAAAGCCGTTTAACTATTATTAACCATGAAATGACACTTCTTGCAAAGCAGTTTTGGGTGTTAAAAATGCATCCCACCTTGAACACTAATAACAGTTGACATTAGACAATCGTCATCAAACGTCATTAAGTGTGACGTTATGCCTGATAATTTGTGATACTGTAATCTACTCACACTGTCTACTAGATTACCAGCACACCTTTAATTAGCTACAATGCCAAAGAGGATTAGTGAGACTTTCTCCTCTCACTCCTTGACGCATTAGCACTGCAGACAACCGGACTGTTCAAACCGGACACACACACACACACACACACACACACACACACACACACACACACACGTAAGTAATAACAGTTTGGGTCTCAAAATACACCCCACTTCAGAAGACACACATAAATGACAGTCAATGCTAGATCTCCTGTAGGCAAATGCATCAAAATGTTAACTATAGTAAATCAAACAAGAAATTAAAACCGCTTCTATTTCTGGGTCCTGGGGAGCAGATACCAATCTCAGTAGATGCAATACACAGTGGATTGGCAGACAAAAAA
Source organism: Paedocypris carbunculus (assembly GCA_028128575.1). Lineage (NCBI taxonomy): Eukaryota > Metazoa > Chordata > Actinopteri > Cypriniformes > Paedocypris > Paedocypris carbunculus. The sequence continues at coordinate 110,800 of SOMO01000111.1, forward strand.
TTGCAAGGACACACACTTTCACACTCTCACTCACATTGTTCTAAACTGAGTATTACTTTTAGCACAATTATGGTTAAACGTTGGTTAAAAATAAAACAAAAAAGATTTTTTTTAATATATAAATATATAAAATTTCTTTGAGAACATTGATGCATTTCACAGTCTAACATTAGGCAATACCACTATTTATTATACGTTTGCACAAATAAAAAGCACTTTTGGTCATACAGCTGTTCGCTCAATGAAATCCAGACAAAAGGCTGGTCGCCGTTCTCCAGCATTAGTCAGTGTGAAACCTCTCGCTTGTTTTATGGGCATCTAGCATACAGACTGTCTGAAACACGGGTTGGACCTTTGACCTCTGAACTCTGTCCTCCAGCTTTTAGTGCCCTGGGAATTACATGACTTTTCCACACTTGTTGGCTATATTCAATGAAGCAAATAAATATTTAAAGGAAAGAAAAATAGACCTTTTCTTCTTCAATAACAGTTTTTTGTCCATTTCGTGTGAAGCCAAACTATATGCGCTTCCACCCGATCTGACAATGGCACTAAAAGGGCATCTAATACCTAAACGGAAGGACAACTTTGTGTAGAGTTTCACATGATCGCTCACATTTTGGCTTATTTGATTTGGAGTCCCGAAAAAGCCCAATACATAAAATATAATTGAATCATCATACAGCATAAAGTGTCCTGTGAAGGCCGGGTTTGAAATGTGGTCCTGGACCTCTGGCTCCCCTGGCCTGGCCTCTTCACGGTGCAGGCTGAATGAGTTTTAAACAGGTCCTGACTCCGCCCAGGGAAAAATGTACGTGTACCGTAACAGCACATGACTCTGAGGGCAGATGAAGAGCACTATCTTTACCCGGAACCAACATCTGGTGTCTTCAGTTTGATGGCACCTTCTCGCACGGCTTGTTTGTATTCACGGGATGGGAATGATGAACTTGGCACTGTTACTGCAGGGTGTGTGTGACTCCAGAAGGTGCTAGGTCAACAGAGATGTTTGCACAGCACCTGGGACACCGTAGAAACACGTTTGCCACTCAGTACACACGCAAAACCATCAGATGTGTCAGAAACTGAAAGTCTGCATTCTTTCATGCGCCTCTTCCAGTCTCCCTTCACTTTTTTTCTAATTTAAATATTAGAAACTATCAAACTGATAGAAACATAAACTATCAAAATGTAATTCTTATTTTTTCTTGTTTGGCAATTTGTTTTGTAACTTTTGCTATTGTTTATTACTTTATTATTAATTTATAATTTCTATAAAATAATAAAGTGAGTGAGTTTGGCCAACTATAGATTTTTGAAGAAAAATTGTGCAACATTTTGGCATCTTTTTTACCAAACTATGACCAATTTTAGCTATTTTCTAATTCCTACTTGCTTATTCAATGTTTTTCATATTTTTGGTGGATCCAAAACAGTTGCTCGTACAGAAATGTGCATCAAACTTATACTTTACAAACAGAAAGCCAAGAACAATAATACTAGAAAATCGTAGCTCTCTTACGATTTCGTAGCTCTCCTTCTGCACTAGCTCTCTCGTAGCTATCCTTCTGCACTAGAACGACCAACATAATGGCTGAAGTTTTCACTTAATATTCAGGACTCTAGCTATCTCTGCTTCACATGTGGAAGCATTTGACTTTTAAAAGCATCGCCGCTGCATCACAAAACAAAGCCCCCACTGTTTTATTGACAGAATGTCGATAAATCCATTAAATGTTCTTGCCAGCATGTGGCGCTTATAGTTTTATGACACGTGTCAACAGTCAAGCCTAAAATAGCGTGCCAAACTAAACGCTTGAAGATTTAACGTTCACTTAAATATCCTTACTGAGTTGCATGTTGCCTTGTTTGCAACCACTAATGTGCAGAAAAAAAACTTGACTTTATCCAAACATGGTGTACGTCTGTGATGCAGAATATTGATATTGTGCTTACATCATGCACTAGTTATGTAAGCAAGCAAATAATCTGTAAATTTGGCCATGTTACAACAGTTTGTAGTCTCTCATCTCTCAACACCAAATCCTCATCTTCTTGAGAGATATTTATATGTTCTTCGATTTTTCTGTGTTGGACCGGTAGGAGCTGGTGTAGAAAGAGCTGGATGTCTGACGGCCTCATCACGGTCCACTAGCCTTCAATCCCTGACCTAAATTTGCTCAGCATCGCTCGGAAGCAGAGACACTCCCATTTCTTCTATTTTCTCTTACTCATTCACTACTTCAGCTTCAGCAATGCAGGGAAATGCTTGCAACATAATACACAAAAATACAATACACCGTAGTTAGGATACAACCTACCACAAGTTCACAGAAGACACTGGCATTATTCGTAAATCTTCAGCCGCAAAGTGTGGATTTTATTTTCCTGCCAATATGAGAAATTATTCTTACAAACAGAGGACGGGAAAGATTTACTGTGTTTGCTTCAGTCCGTATAATGACGCTGTCCTTTGAAGCACAAAAAATCCTTCTCTGCTATATTTATAGCACAAACAGACACAGTTTATTGTTTTACTGTATTAACCCTCCTATTATGTTCAGATAAAATGGTCCCGTGTTAAAAGTTTATACTTAAAGCAAATACTTAAAATTATTCTTTCACTTTCACTTTACTTGTCTTTGTTAGTGTAATCTACATATAAAGAAAAAAATGGTTCAGTTCACATATCTGTTACACCCGCTAGGCCGCTACATGTTTTTGTTAAAAAGATAATGTTTGGGTCACAATAAAGGTAAAATGGAAGCTAAAAAAAAAGTCAGAAAAATCAAATGTGTTTCTTTGCAACAATAAGACATAATACACTACTGTCTCACACTCTCTCTCTCTCTCTCACACACACACACACACACACAAATCTTTGTAATATAAGCATGTAACGTGGTGTTACATATACAATAACTGAATCGTTAGATTTTTATATGATGATTACCCAAATAAGACAAGTTTCAAAGTGAAAAATTATTTTAAGCATTTAAAAAATATTTTTAACACTTTGAAAACAGGTCAATTTGACCCAAACATAATAAGAGGGTTAAGTTAAGTGAAAAAAAAAAGAATTTGAGGTTGGTTGTATGCCGTTTGCGTGCTTGTATAGGGCACAGTGCGAATGTAAGATGTTTTTAGTATGTGATATTACTAATAATTATGTTGCGATGTATAGTGTCTGTTAATATGTCTTTTGTGATTGGCTGGGCACAGAATATTGAACGCTTTCCCACCTTTGGCCTAGAAATGCTGGTACTGGCAACCCAAAATGACAAGTGGTTTGTAAAAAAGATGGATATTTATAATTTTATAGCTAGTCATTAGCCTAAAAAAGAACACAATTTCAAGCTGCAGTAAAAAAACAGAGATGCCAAAGGTTGCACTTGGGTTAAAAGACAAAAAGCTGAGAAGACAATATTTTACAAGTGATCTCAGACCTGCAACACATTATTCCAATCCATGGTTAACAGCATTCCAGAACAGTCATGCTGAAGTTCCTAGGGCAAAGAACCATGTGGATGCATGTAATATGGAATTTGGGAAATTCTGCTCATCACGCTCAGAGAAGTAATGGCTTAAGTCTCTACAGCTGCAGATTCACCTCAGATTACACAAACCTCTGGCTCTGTGGCAGGGATCCCAATCCCACTCTCTCATGCCAATTAGTCTGAGGAGACCAGCCCTCTTCCTCCGCACTGCCAATGAAGCACTTACTCGCAGTCCGGGACTGAAAGCTTTCCTGTGGCATTATGTCAGAGATCATATGCTCTTATGATACGTAGGCTGGCCCAATTCACTAAACCACAGCAGTCTGCCAGACCATTTCTAGTCTTCAGAGGCCATTAAAAAGAAAATGTGGACCTTCCTATAACTTGCTGTTCGACAATGCATTTTGGATCATGGAGATACAATGTTTTATGAATATGGTTGCTACATATATGAAACCATAGATTATTCAAATTCAGACAAACTCAAGACAAATTTTTTATGAAAGAAAATAATAATCACATTTACAAAAAATGTTTTTGTTGCTTTTCATCAGCTGGCTTCTGACATGAAAACATTTTGTCTTCAGAAAAAAAATTTCACTAAGACATTTATAAATTTTTAATTCATTATTATAAATTCACTGGAATGCGAATTGAACAAAATTCACATTCAGCAGACAAGCTGGTGCACGTTGTTGTTTAACTGCAGGTCTTCGAATAGCACATATTTGCCAACTCCTTACATATTTAATTATTTAAAATAATTAGAGAGTAGCCTATCTGTAGAAGTCAATAATCCCTGAACATTATACATTCACTGAGCATCAGACTGCAACAACAATAAAAATCATGTTGGGGATTAATTAAATTAACATGATCAAGCAAGTTTGTAATGAATTGCAAACCAGACAAGCACCACGCCTTGCTGCGATCAGGCCAGAAGAGGCGTTTCTGCTTCTCCATCAAATATGGAATTCTAAGATCTTTAACCGTGACATGACAACATGGACGCCAACAAAATCAACGCCCACAAAAAGCAGCCTTAATTGATAATGTAGCTTAAGTCTGGGGTGAAGTTACAACCGACGCATGACGACCCCTCAAAATCCCCACATCAACCCCCATTTCAAATCGGATTAAAGTCCGTGGGGATGTGATGAAATGCAGCGATAATACAGCGCGCGCCCCTGTATGTACCGAGTTCGATGCGCGCGACATGGATGTACGGTAGAATATGCTGGTTGCTAAACAACCAGAAGACGAAACACGCCCAAAGACAGCAATTTAATTTTTATTTAGACAAATCGAAGTGCAATATTCAATCCATTCTGCAGCTCTTAAACACGAGCATGACATCAAGACACGGAGGCATTGTGATGCTGAAATCAGACGCGCGTGCACATGCAGACGACGCGAAGAGCTGAAATCATGGCCGCATCTTTAGAGATGGAGGGGAGGAGGTGCGTTTCAACAAAGCATCCTTCAGCTTTAAACGATTTACGACGGGCTTGAACTTAACACGAGGAAATTTTGCTCGTTTTAATGCCAAACGGCTCAAGCGGGAGACAAATCAATGACAATCATCATAGCTGCGAGAAAGCACCACCAAATAACTAATATCAAAGGACAGCCATAGGTGCTGTTTAAAATCTAATACAATATAAGCGTACCTATAGAATACATTTTATTTGAAATTACACACTTCGCTGAAAATCGAATTTTATAGACAAAAGTCTACACATACCGTTACACAAAATAGAAACATTCGTTGTGTTAGCAGTACAAAATGTATTTATTTGTATGCTGTTATTTGCCTGGGAAGTAAGCACAATTTTCTAGTATTATTCACATTCAATCGCTTCGCTTATTTATACGCAAGCAGCGCGGGCCTGAAATATCCACATGACAAGACCAACGCCGATTTCAAACTGCGACAAGGGCACGCGCGCTTGACGTTTGTTTCAAGACTTGTTCGGACACTGTGCACGTAAATTATCAGAAAAACAAGCTTGATTGGTGTTTTCAATCCTCAAGCGTCAGTAATGGCATGTTTTCTTACCTGTATGCGCGACGCCGTTATTGTGTGTCCAGCTGCAGTCGCTCACTGCGCGGTGCGCGCACGTCAGACGAAGCAGTTCCTGTTGCGGCCTGATGAAATAGAGGGGCGCTAGAGAGACGAAATGGATGTCTGAAAAGACGAGAAGACTGCTCCCTCTAATCTTTAAATCTCTGTCTGTTTTACAGGAAACATTTTTCGTTACGCATAACATTCTCATTCTCCACGTGTGTTTGTGTGTATGTGTAAAACAGTGAGAAATATAGATAGAACGAGAGAGAGATAAAGAGAGATGTTTGTCATTGGTTGCAAAGAAATTACTTTTGATCACTCTGTTCAGTTTCAAATAAGTTCACCATAATCATTCTATTTTTTGAATATGTTAATATAAGAGGTCTCTCTGTCTCTCTGTCTGTCTGTCTGTCTCTCTCTCTCTCTCTCTCTTTCTCTCTCTCTCTCTCTCTCTCTCTCTCTCTCTCTCTCTCTCTCTCTCTC
>SOMO01000111.1:130293-142996 GCA_028128575.1 Paedocypris carbunculus
AATGTTATAGTATAATTTTAATGGTCCGGCCCGCTTGACATCTTCCTAGGCAGTATTTGGCCCACAATGTGGAGTGAGTTTGACACCCCTGTTCTAAATGAACCAAGATTCTGGGCTGCTGAACTTCTCGTCTTGTTCATTTCACACATCCGTATGTCCACATCATACTTCATTCGTTTAAATGTAAAACCATAATATGGCACAAGCTCACGGTCTTGCACAAACTCACTGTCTTTTCTAATAAATGTGACACGATTTTATAAATTCGATTTATTAAAAATGATTTCTCAAAACAGACATTGACACTTTTCTGGGGAAGTTGTGTGTTTAGTTGCAGAGGTCCTGGAGGAAGAACTGTATTATTATTTTGTTAGCATTAATATTCAAGAATGTCTTTATATGTACAATACTAGAAAAAGAGTCAGTCAATTATAGTCAGTTAACGTTAAATTTTTTTGTGTGTAAACTGCCACCTATTGTTAATTTTATATATTTTGTCCTTCTTGCACAGAAGCTTTGTGTAGAGATTCACCAGTGTGGTGGTGCCACCTTCTCTTCGCGATGCCAAGATGGCAAGCCTGTTCCCTCCCAAAGGCATCAGCGTGTTCCGCCGCTTCACCCCTGACTCTCTGGCAGAGATTGAGAGGCTCATCCAGGAAAAAACCAACGTGGTGGAAGTAGAGAGTGAAAAGGAAGAAGTGCAGGCTCCCATCAGTGACTTGGAGGCAGGGAAAAGTCTGCCCATGATCTATGGTGATCCAGCTGAGGATCTCCTTAACACCCCTCTAGAGGACATTGATCCCTTTTACAAAGCCCAAAAAGTCAGTCTACAGGGTCAGAAATAGTCCACACTACATTCAGACAAACATTACACTTGTGGATTTTTTCGAAGAACTTTTTTATTTTACTCGATAAAACAAAATAATTTGGAATCTTTTGCACACCTGATGGATGTGGAAGGTTAAGTCTTTTATCAATGTAATAAAGTAGTTTGTCATATTCATTATACAATTTATCAACAAACAATTGCTACACTATTAATAACATCAAGCAGTTAAGCAGTTTACCAAAACGGTTCTAAACAACCAGGGCCTTTTTTCTGTTTGCCTTACTAGCAACCACAGCCGGAATAATCTCTGGAATAAGAGATGACTTGCTGGATTAACTGCGTTCATCTTGTTTTTGTGTTGCAGACATTTATCGTGATAAGCAAAGGGAAGACAATCTACCGCTTCACTGCTGAACCAGGGCTATATTTGATCAGTCCATTTAGTCTGGTCAGAAGAGGAGCCATCAGAATTCTTATACATTCATATCCTCAATACTATATTCCTTTAGGATTTTATTGCATATGTTTCTATGCTTTAAGATGTGGTTCTGTGTTCTAAGATCTTATCAATATTATATGGTTATCGGTTTGTCATTGCCACAGCTACTTGCTAGCATTGTTTATATTTCTATTTAACTTGACCGAAGCTCAAGTATTTTAGCATGTTCATCATGATCACCATCCTCTCTAACTGTGTGTTCATGACGATGAGTAATCCTCCGCCTTGGAGTAAAACCGTGGAGTAAGTGACACACTTCTACACTTTCTAGAAAAATCCAGCTGAGAAAAAAATAGCAAAAAATATTTGGTTGTTTTTATATGAGGAAAAACATGTAGAGTATTATAAAGAATACAGTATTACAGACGTTCACACCTTCTGCATGTATGGAGTAAAAAAATGTACTTTACAATCTATAAGTGTAAAAAATATTTTAAATTGATTATTTAATCGATTAATTTCTCATTATCATTAAAATGTAGTCAGTTCTTCCAGTAATTTCACATAAAAGTTCTGAATTGTATTACTAATTTTTTTCTCTCTTTCTTGCAATATTGGTGCTGTAGATACGTCTTCACGGGTATTTACACCTTTGAAGCGACAGTCAAAGTTTTGTCTCGAGGCTTCTGCATTGGACCTTTTACATTCCTCCGTGATCCATGGAACTGGCTGGACTTCATGGTCATCAGTATGGCGTGAGTATTTGTTTTAAAAAATTGTTACTATTGTGACTAGTGGCTGTTCCGGAAATTGAATTTCCCCACTGTCAGATCAAAGATTTTTGTCATTCATTCAAAAAAATTAATTTCAACGTGTTTCGATAGAGGTATAGAGAAGAGAGTTTTTGTCTTAATTTTTCTGGTGTGTGTGTGTGTGTGTGTGTGTGTGTGTGTGTGTGTGTACAACTGTCTCCAGGTATGTCACTGAGTTTGTTGACCTGGGAAATGTCTCAGCACTGAGGACGTTTCGGGTGCTCCGAGCTCTCAAAACCATCACAGTGATTCCTGGTGTGTTCTGTGTTGTTGTTCTATTTAGTACAAAATGAGTTTCTGTCTTGGCTGTAATGTTCTGTGCTGCCTTTCTTACCGCTTCTGGTCAGGGTTAAAAACCATTGTTGGGGCTCTGATTCAGTCGGTGAAGAAGATGATCGACGTGATGATTCTGACTGTCTTTGCACTGGCGGTTTTTGCTCTGATCGGCCTTCAGCTCTTCATGGGAAATCTACGTCAAAAGTGCATCCGCTGGCCCGTTTCCAACAGCACCTTCTTCACTGACTCCGACTCCATCCTGCCCAACGGCACCATCCTTAACTTCACAGAGACTTTCGATTTCAAGGCATATGTTGAAAACGAAGGTGATGTCTGGTCACTTTTATGTAACAATAATCATAGAATATTTTTGTAGAAATCGTATATTAAATCAGGTAAATTCAATGGCTATAACAATAAATGTTAAATATTGTATGCTGTCTCACATGGAAGACTTTACAGGCTTACAAAGTTCAGTCATGTTCAACATAAAAGGTAATTAACAATTATTAAACTCAACAATGACTCTTTTGTTTGCAGACAATCAGTATTTTCTGGAAGGCAGTTTAGATGCTTTATTATGTGGCAACAGTTCTGATGCTGGGTAAGTTTGATCTGTCGTTTATCTATCTGTACAAACTGAGAAATGTTTATTGAAAATTAAAAAAAAAAATTGTCCCTGTCAACTCGTTTTAAAACTGTAGAAATGTTGTGCTAATATGTTGACATATTTAAAAAATGTTTACCTAAATTCAAAGGTAATGTACAGAAACATTTCAAGCAAGCTCTTTCACTTAGTTGCACATGCATAATCAGTTGACCTATGTTGTTATCCTTATCGTTGTTATCCTTTTAGTCAACTATATATAATCAATGACAAGAAAGGTTAAAAACAAGTTATTAATTAATAAATACAGAAATTATATACCATAATTCCAAGGGCAAAGTGAATTACCATATTACAAGCCTCTTTAATTTCAAGCTCTGGTTTTCACAGAAGTTTAAAATTAAGCTTTAAAAAGGTGACTATTTCCTGTTCACTTAGGAAGTGTCCAGAAGGATTCACATGTATGAAGGCTGGAAGGAACCCAAACTACAGCTACACAAGCTATGACAACTTTGGCTGGGCCTTTCTGGCCCTCTTCAGGGTCATGACTCAGGACTATTGGGAGAATCTTTTTCAGTTGGTGTGTTAACCAGCCTTTGTCTCCTTATCCTACGTGTGAGTTCAGCTACATTTTTATCTCTAAATATTAGACTCTTCGTGCTGCTGGAAAGACCTACATGGTCTTCTTTGTGGTGGTCATCTTCCTGGGGTCTTTCTACCTCATTAATCTGATCCTGGCTGTGGTGGCGATGGCGTATGACGAGCAGAACGAAGCCACATTGACCGAGGCCCGAGAGAAAGAAGAAGAGTTTCAGCGACTGTTAGAGCAGCTCAGGAATCAAGAACAGGAGGTCAGGTGACTAGCCCATGATTTCCTGCTTGAAAACAATACAACAGGCATCTTAACCAGCTGTAACACTTGCTGAATCACACTGTGCATTTATTAGCTTTTTTTGCTTTTTTAAACTAGCTTATTTATTACAATTTGTTTTAAATTCACATTTTATCATTAAAAATGTACATTTTAACATTATTGTACGTCTCATGATTCGCATGATCATATATGGCTTTCCCTGTGGTTTATTCCATTTGGTTGTGTGTTAATGTAGCAATACTAAATATTTTAGATTGGTAGATTATATTGATTTTAGATTTTTTATATTACATTGAATGTTATTTGAATGCATCAATCACATTAACATCTGCTAAGTACATAGACCTATATTTAACTCTGTATTATATTACAGATAGGAAGTAAAGCATCTTCTTCCAGCCAGGCAACACAAGGTCTAAGGTCAGACAAGACAGCTTCTTTACACAGTCTTAGAGGTGATGATGCCATTAAAGACTGCAATGGAAAAGTCGTGTCTCGGCTCACTGTCAACAGAGAGGTAATGCTTAGACTAATATTTACCCTCAAAAATAACACCAGATCAGGCACCAGTAATTTTAAGTTTATCACTTATTATTAAGTAATGTGTCTGTCTGTTTGCCTGGCTCTCTATTAATAAAGTGTGCCATTCTGGTGCTATATAATTTGTACTCAGCTTTCTGCTGATTACCAGTACAAAAATGTCACATTTTAATTTGATGCTCTTGCCATGTTTGGTCTGGATGCACAATTGACTGTGTTTTGTAACAAGACGATGTTTTGTGTTACTGCACCATTGGATTTGGTTCACAGTTGTCAGCAGAAGTGGACCACAAGTCAATGAGCTCCAAACACAGCCTGCAATTCCTGGACCAGGCCAAATTCTCCAGGAGGGCGGCAAGCGTCTTAAGCGTGATGTCGGACACTATGGAAGGTACAAGCCTGGATTAGTAGCTGCTTCAATTATCTCTTTTCTCTACCATCAGCTGTATAAACAAAATCTTTGTATGTGTTCATCTATTCACTTCTATACCTTGCTAACTGTATTTTCTTGGCTTTGAACTTGCGTTTTGTTCAATGACAGCAGTTTAATCTAATCTAATCCCTCTGTGTCTGGGCAGATCTGGAAGACTCTCAAAGGCCTTGTCCTCCAGGCTGGTATAAATTTGCTGACGTATTCCTTAAGTGGGACTGCTGCGCTCCCTGGGTCTTGTTTAAGAAATGGGTCCATTTCATAGTGATGGACCCATTTGTAGATCTAGGTATTACCATCTGCATTGTGCTCAACACGCTGTTTATGGCCATGGAGCACTATCCCATGACTCCGGATTTTGAGCATGTTCTCTCAGTGGGAAACCTGGTTAGTGTCAAATACTTAGTAATATATTATAATATTTATATATTTCATAGCGACATTTAATAAGGTCTGAAAGTACAGTAATGTCTCAAAATCTAGTAGTATAAAACTACTACATGTAATACATTTGAACCATTAAAGTGAAGGCAATATATATTGCAACTCATTTTGCTGAGTGATTTTAAAATGGTTATGTACGCTTTGGCTTTAGAGCCTCATTAAGTATAGTCCTGTATTATTTAATTATTATTAAACAATGTATTTGTACCAATTTGTGTACATTATTTTATCGTAGTGAGCTCATAGAAACAGATCAAAAATAGAAAATCAAATACGTATCAATTTATTTCTTAAAGATATTAAAAAATATTTTCTTTGCATTATTCTCTCCTTGATCCAGGTGTTTACAGGAATCTTTGCTGCTGAAATGCTGTTCAAACTAATAGCCATGGACCCCTACTACTACTTTCAGGTTGGCTGGAATATTTTTGACAGCATCATTGTGACGCTGAGCCTGGTCGAGTTGGGTTTGGCAAACGTTCAAGGACTGTCGGTGCTGAGGTCTTTCCGTTTGGTAAGTCAAAATCTTACATTCTCAGGATGCTTTTAAACTAATCTTTATGTTAAATGTTTTAATGTAAAATCATGTAAAACTTTTTATTTGCATGTTAAGTGTCTTTTATGACACTGCCATATTTATGACAAATACACAACATTTTTTCCACTACAGATATAAAAATCGTTTTTTTTTTTTTTTTTTTTTTGTGTGCAGGTACAGATAAATCAGATATATCAAATCACTTTTAATATATGTAAATAATAAACCTTTGATAGCAAACTTTATAGAAAAAGTAATTTCTTCCAAATATTATGTTATATTTAATTGTTTTAGTCATTATTTTAAATTGTCTTTTTCCATAACAAATACATTCCAATATAATATCTAACAACCCAGGTATGTAACATTTATATTATACTCAGCGGACTGAATAGCATGAGTAGAATAAATTGCATTAAAGTCTCTGGACTAACTTTGTACATTGTTTTTCCTTTTCTGTGTGTAAATGTTGCCTCCACTTCTGCCATATGTGCTGGAAGTAGCTACGTGTCTTCAAACTGGCTAAATCGTGGCCCACGCTTAACATGCTGATCAAGATCATTGGCAACTCAGTAGGCGCCTTGGGAAACCTTACCCTTGTCCTGGCCATTATTGTCTTCATCTTTGCGGTGGTCGGGATGCAGCTCTTTGGCAAAAGCTACAAGGACTGTGTCTGCAAGATTAACCAGGACTGTGAGCTGCCGCGGTGGCACATGAACGACTTCTTCCACTCTTTCCTCATCGTCTTTCGGATCTTGTGTGGCGAGTGGATTGAGACTATGTGGGACTGCATGGAGGTGGCTGGTGCAAACATGTGTCTGATCGTCTTCATGATGGTCATGGTCATTGGAAACCTTGTGGTAAGTTACTTTGCCCCAATATGAATCTTGTAGTAAATATTATACTGAAACTCATGACTTTTATATCCAGTATAAAAAAACAGTTTGATGATGTATGACTGCAATAATATGGCAGAAACTTGAATGAAATTGTGTGAAATTTTAAAAGCAGTGGCAATTTTCTTGTCAGTGGTGTAAAGTAGTTCACTAAATGTACTCTGTTAGTTTACTTAAGTATTTTTGGCAACTTTGTACTTGTACTGACCATCAAAAATATAAGCAACTTTTACTCTACCTGATTCTCTACATTTTTGAGTATTTAAAGTTTTAGTCCACCACATTTAAATGGACACTAACTAGTTATCTGTTACTCATTACATTGTTACTGTGCGCAACAAGTCGACATTAGTTTTTACCGCTGTGAATTTCTTGGGCAGATGGGGCAATATTGCCATCTGCAGGATCCTGAAGGTATTGGATTCTATTTATGAGCTAAATCACCTGAACGACTTGTAACTTGTAATGGAGTAATTTTATAGTAAGATATACATACTTTTACTTGAGTATGACTTTCAGGTACTCTTTACATCTCTGGCTCTTATTGTCTGTTGCTTGTCAAAAAGCACACTGTTGACACATGGTACTAAGTAAATACTCCTTTTATATACATTTTTTACATTTATATACGTATATCTTTTGTAAAGCCATGTTTTTTTTTTTGTTTTCTTTTTTCTCTAAACCTGCTTTCCAGGTGCTGAATCTCTTTCTGGCACTGCTGCTCAGCTCTTTCAGCGGAGACAATTTGTCTGCAGGTGATGACGATGGCGAGATGAATAATCTTCAGATTGCTTTAGGCCGCATCACTAGAGGCTTTAGCTGGCTCAAAGCCTCTGCTGCCCGGTTGCTGCGAAGAACACTTGTGAAGAAACCTTTCGGTGACGGAGAGGAAGAAGGACAGGCAGATGTTGAGTTATACGCATTAAACCACCTCGACCAGGATAAAATGGCAGAAAACTCGAGTAACTGTTTGAAAGCAACAAGTCTTATTGTACCAATTGCCCGATGCGAGTCTGATGTTGAAGATGAGGAGAACTCAGATGAATGTTCTGATGGGGAGGATGACAAGGTAAGGGCAAATCTCTATACTATGCATGGATACAACGGTTGGTGCTAAATTTTGTATTAATTTGTAACTAAACAGGTTGTTCACAGTGATGACGACTCTTCTGTCTGTAGTACAGTGGACTACAGGCCTCCAGAACCCGAGCCTGAGCCCGAGGAGGAAGAAGAGCCTGAGCCTGAAGAACCATCTTCATGTTTCACAGAAGGTTTAATACTATTTCAGCATTTGTTGAGCTATTGTAGAAAGATCCTGCGTCCATCACTTTGTCTTTGCATTTTTCAGGGTGTACAAAGCGAAGTCCATGTCTTACTGTGGACATCACAGAAGGATTGGGGAAAAAATGGTGGAACCTTCGAAGAACATGTTTTACGATTGTTGAGCACGACTACTTTGAGACCTTCATCATCTTTATGATACTTCTCAGCAGTGGAGCCCTGGTGAGAGAATGTCTGGTGCAGATTCTATGACTATTGTCAACGTACGGAACACAAATACATAAAATTGAGTTTTTTTCTGCAAGGCTTTTGAGGACATCAATATTGGACGACGAAGAGTGATCAAAACCATCCTCGAATATGCTGATAAAGTCTTCACGTACATATTCATCGTGGAGATGTTACTGAAATGGGTGGCTTACGGATTCAAAACCTACTTTACCAATGCTTGGTGCTGGTTGGATTTTCTCATTGTGGATGCAAGTTTTTTTTACCAGATTCTTCTATGAATGAGAAGGTCAGAGTGTGCTAATGCGTTCATGTGTTTTATCCAAGGTTTCACTTGTCAGCTTAACAGCCAATCTTATGGGCTACGCTGAGCTTGGACCAATAAAGTCACTCAGAACACTCCGGGCTCTTCGGCCCCTTCGAGCTTTGTCAAGATTTGAGGGAATGAGGGTAAAAACGGACTCATTTGATAACTAAACACTTAATTTATAACATGCTATAAATGTACTCAGAGTTTGTGAGCATTTGCCATCTTCACAAGCTGGTTGTAATGTGGTTGCACTATACACAGGTGGTGGTGAACGCTTTAGTTGGGGCCATTCCCTCCATTTTTAACGTCCTCCTGGTGTGTCTGATCTTCTGGCTCATCTTCAGCATCATGGGAGTTAATCTTTTTGCCGGAAAGTTCTACCATTGCATCAACACCACAAGTGAGGAACGTTTCCCGATGGACGTGGTCAACAACATGAGCGATTGCATGGCTCTGATGAACACCAACGAGGCTCGCTGGGTCAATGTGAAGATCAACTACGACAACGTGGGACTTGGCTACCTCTCTCTCCTGCAGATTGTACGTCATTGCATGCATTTTACTGGTACTTACCGTATTTAAGCAAACGTGAGCACCCTTTTCGTCCAATTTTAGAAGCTTATCATGGGAGGGCTTATATTTGCTTATTTGAAATATACACTTAAATATAAGGAGCGACTTTTTCATATTTCAAGTCAGCTGCAGTCACAAATAAATGAAATACGTCATCTCTATGTAGCGTGCACTTCTGCGTTGTGTTCTCTTTTTTTTTTTTTTTTTTTAAATAATGGTTCTTAAGGCAGACATGCATATTGGCTCAATTACAAAAAATAATGAAACTTTAACCACAATGCAACACTTAGCTGTGGCTAAGCTACGGTACCTCATTTGCAACCTAATTTAAAATACAGTGGTGCCTCTCTTAACGAAATTAATTCGTGCCGACAGCAGTTTCGTTAAATGGAAATTTCTTAATATGGACCACATTTTGCATTTAAAGGCCCTATCTCTTCCGAGGGTCCGTAAATTCAGACAGAATGTTTAAATAATTGATAAAATATTGGTAATATATGTAATTTAAAAAACATGTTACATAACAGGTATTTAAAAAAACATAAAAAACTGGTAGAAATACAAGTAAACTAAACGAAATATAATAGCATGAGAAACTCTCTTTCTGTGTGTCTGAACTCTGTCTGCCACCGTGAGAACCTGAAAATGCCTCTTAAATTAAATTAAGAGTTAAAAGTTAAGAGAAGTATATAGGTTTATGGAAAGTCAGAACACAAAGAAAGTAAAGAGGTGCTTATGTTCGCCTAAATACAGTAACTTACGAGTACATCTAATTGCAGTATTCAAACGCCTAATCTTGAAAATGAGTACCATTTATACATTGTACAGGTTTATGCATATCAATGGCTTTTCAGCGTAATGTTGTGATTGTGTTTTGCCCAAGGGAAGAAAACAGCTGTGCCATTAATGAATCTATTGGGTATTTCAAAATTTTAAACTAGATATGTTCCCTCTCTAACACATAGGCAACATTTAAAGGCTGGATGGACATCATGTATGCTGCAGTGGATTCTAGAGAGGTCCGTGAGTTACATCATTCTTACAGAAACCGCTTTACGGTTCAGCTTCATGAATGCGGTGGTGAGTCTGTGTAAGTAGTGAGAGGTAGAATAGAATAATACTTTATTAGTCCCACAAAGGAGAAATGTCTATGTTTCCAGCAGCAATTAAACAGTATGACAAAAAAAACAGTGATTCAAGAGTAAACGGCAAAGTAGAAAATGTGCTACTAGAAGCTGTTCAGGGTGTGTTCACGCACACGCCTTCGAGGACACGCTTAGCTACACACACAACTTATGCAAACTGTAGGTACAAGATAACAGGTCAGTTTTTAAGTTAATGCAGTGGTTAACTCACTGTTTTCATGCAATTAAAGTAAATATTTATTTGGACCAAATAATGTTTTCTATCAGTTGTGATATCTTTGTCCTTTATTATTTCTTTGTATTTTTTAGACTTGTTGAAAATGGCAGTTTGATGTGACATTCCTCTTGCGTTTCAGGTGACGGAGCAGCCATCCTATGAGATTAACCTCTACATGTATCTGTATTTTGTTATTTTCATCATTTTCGGATCCTTTTTCACACTCAACCTTTTCATTGGCGTCATCATTGACAACTTCAATCAGCAGAAATCTAAGATAAGCACCAGTTTCATTGTACAGTAACATTGCTACTGTAGACTTGTGTCAGTATCAGTATTTAGTATCATTAAAAGAAGCCGGTTATTGGAAATAATAATTATATATTTTTTCTCTGCACTTTGGAGGGAAAGATATTTTCATGACAGAGGAACAGAAGAAGTATTATAATGCCATGAAGAAACTTGGTGCCAAAAAACCTGCCAAACCGATTCCTCGACCATCTGTATGAAGCATCCTTTTTTTTTTTTTTTTTTTTACCAACTATCCATTACTAAAACTAAGTTACTCTTAATTTTCCTTTTACCTTACAGAACAAAATCCAGGGTGTTGTGTTTGACTTCATAACAAAGCAGTTCTTTGACATCTTCATCATGGTGCTCATCTGTCTTAATATGGTGACCATGATGATCGAGACAGACGACCAGAGTGCTGAGAAAGAAGAAATCCTCTATAAAATCAACTTGTTCTTCATTGTGATCTTCACCGGAGAGTGTGTACTGAAGATGTTTGCTCTCCGACAATATTTTTTCACCGTCGGCTGGAATGTTTTTGATTTTGTGGTGGTCATCTTGTCTGTTGCAGGTAGGTGTTGAATTGTGATGAAGTGTTTTATTTTTTTAATTATTAATAATGTTTCCTCTCAACCAAGGTCTAATGCTCTCCGACATCATCGAGAAGTACTTTGTGTCTCCGACTTTGTTTCGTGTCATACGACTGGCAAGAATCGGCCGTGTTCTGCGTCTGATCAGAGGAGCGAAGGGCATCAGGACTCTGTTGTTTGCCTTGATGATGTCACTTCCTGCCCTCTTCAACATTGGACTGCTACTTTTTCTCATTATGTTCATTTTCTCCATCTTTGGAATGTCTAACTTTGCCTACATTAAAAAGCAAGCAGGTATTGATGACATCTTCAACTTTGAAACGTTTGGAGGCAGCATCATCTGCCTGTTCGAGATCACGACCTCCGCTGGCTGGGACGGGCTTCTGCTTCCGATTTTGAACAGTGGGCCACCGGATTGTGACCCCGACATTGAGAATCCTGGAACAGATATCCGGGGTAACTGTGGGAATCCAGGCATGGGCATTATGTTTTTCTGCAGTTACATCATCATGTCCTTCCTGGTTGTGGTGAACATGTACATTGCCATCATTCTGGAGAACTTCAATGTCGCTCAGGAGGAAAGCGGAGAGCCACTTTGTGAAGATGACTTTACCATGTTTGATGAGACCTGGGAAAAGTATGATGTTGAAGGGAGCCAGTTCATCGACTACAAGCGACTGTTTGACTTTGTCGATTCCTTGCAGGAGCCTTTGCGGATCCCTAAACCCAACCGGCTCCGACTAATCGCCATGGATTTGCCTATTGTAACTGGTGACAAAGTGCACTGTCTGGATATTCTGTTGGCCGTCACGCGCGAGGTTCTTGGGGACACCATTGAGATGGCTGCAATGCAAGAGAGTATAGAAGCCAAATTCTTGATGAACAACCCCACCTCAGCGTCTTTTGAGCCAATCACAACCACTCTCAGGAAGAAAGAGGAAGAGCGAGCAGCTGTGACAATTCAGCGAACTTATCGTCGACACCTGCTGAAACGTGTAATTTGCCATGCCTGCTTCCTGCGCCACTCGAGGAGGGAAAACAAGTCTCAGAGCCAAAAACAGCTTTCTGAAACTCTGGGTTTGGTTGAGAAGAAAATGAACACCCTCTATGGCAGTAACTCAGAACTCGCCATGGCTCTAGAAGTGCAGGCCAGGCCCGAGCCACCAAAGGCACAAGTTGCTGAACCCACTTCAGTGACACTGCACAGACCACCAGTGACGTACCCTCGTCCTCAGGGACAACTTATACTACCTGTGGAGCTCATGAGAGACGTGGTCCTGCGATCTGGACCTCAAATTCAGAGCCTCTCTGGATCTGAGCAGCCAAGAGTATAAACAGTGGACAATGTAGTATAGAACACAGTCTGTCTTCTTTTTTTTTTTT
>SOMO01000111.1:161706-189436 GCA_028128575.1 Paedocypris carbunculus
ATTCCATATACTAACTTAAAATCCCTCCTACTGAAACTCAGTAGCAACTCAGCAGCACAAAACACTTCCTGTGATGCACTTTTTTTTCTTCCTCTGACTAGTCTGTCGGCCTTAAACCACAATGTTTTTTTTTCTGCATCTGACTGGTTCTTCCTGTTTTCTCTCTTTTTATTTTTATAATGCACTCTTGTAGAACCACACCGTGCACATTAAACACAACCCAGCTCTAATATTACAGCAGCAGTGATAGAAATAGTTACTTAGGCCATAAGCAGGTTAACTTATTACTAAGATCGATTTGCGACTTGTGAAGGAGACTAGTTAAAACGGGAACAAAAAGCAAAATGTGTTTGACTTTAGCCATTTAAGGCAATGTTTTTGAATGAGCAGACGCCCTGGTGCACAATAGCCACATGCCCACCTCAAACAGCACACTTTCCTGTTCACCTGCATGACCAGGGCAGCCCCAGGGAAAGGAAACATCCGGATGAACGTATTCCACTGGCTTCATCGGCATAAGGTCCCATAAAGGCGCAGCCCAGGAGCCAACACCCATGTTTTAAAGCATATAAATCTAAATGTGAGTCATAAAGTGTAAATAGCCTTCAGAAACATGTGTGAACAGCCCTTCAGTCAGAATGCCAATGGTTGACAAACATGCTTCTCTTTTTTCCCCTTCCTCTTTTTTTTTCATTTTTACCAGACTTTGGTTGGTTACTCCATCTTGAGATTTACACGAATGGAACAAGTTTTTGGGTGCTAGCAATAATGCTACTCTGACTAGCATGCTAACACACCCACTCGCCTGTCTGAGTGCAGATTCTCTCAAACTCGTCTAGCAACACATTTTTGTCTCAGAGAGCAACAAAACAGGTCTAAAGTGTTGTGCTGTGCCAGAGAAATGTTAGCTCTCGCTGCTTTTATGAAGAAGAAAAAAAAAGCTCAGCCAAAAGTCTAATGGCATTTATCTGGTGAGTTTGTTTTTGGGAACTTTTACAATCTTGATATTTAATTTGCCTAATTGAGCTTTAGGAAAAACCTAGTGTTTCATTTACATGCGTTACAACAGGTTTGCTTGTTAGTTAGCACTTACTGTGATATTTCTGCATGACTGTGCTGATTGAATACTTGTGTTAAGAAAAAACTGTGAATACAGGAAACTTCTATGAAGCACTCGTGTTATAGCAGAAGTGATTATAGTCTTTTCCTTTTGAGGCTTCAGCAGTTGCAGACAAGTTGCCAAGAAAAAGTTACACTGACAAAATTGTTCAACCAATGAAAAAACACATTTTGTATATTGTCAACACACTGGATTAAATATAAAGAGTGTGAGATCTATAATAGAAGAGTTATAATAAGACAAGTAAAACGTTTTTTGAAGATGGTTAATTAAGTGTTGAGAAGATGAATAAGAACATGTTTTAGGTGTTTAACAGCGAACAAAAATTTGGCCACGATGATTACAGTTTGAATCTGAACGTACAGACAGATTACATGAAGACACATCGCTCATGTAGGTACAGACACATTTCTCTAGTTCAGTCAAGTGCAGACAAGTTTATCTCCGGCTGTTTCGATGATAATTAATAGTCATTATTGATGGAGTCTTAGCTCATCATAGAAACTTATCTCACACTCAGACACAATGTTATGTAACATCACTCGCTTTGCTTTAGTCAAACACTGAATTACCTTCAAACTTTCACTGGGAATTGAACCCACGATATTGGTGTGGCAAACATCACACTTTGAGCATAAGAAAGCTACACTATCATGACGGATTCAAAGGAGGCAACGCTAGCTCATCTCTGACTTTTGTCTAGTCTCGTTTTAAAGGAAACAACCGGATCTGTGAGATGTTTTGCAACACAATATGCAAGAAGCCTTCCTCTTCTTGAATTCGTCAGAGAGAATTGTAATAATTGAATGCAAGATTCTCACTCCATGTTGCACTTTCTCTCTCTCTTTCACCGAGTGTCAGATGCCTGAGCAGTAATTCAGACTCTTGACACGCCTGTAGCTCCACTGGTCTGTCCTCATTCTTTACTCACTACTATTTCACTTGTTTCTCCACCCGATCACAGCAACTATCGCAGGTCGAATCCCAACTGAAACATTTCAAATAGGAGCCGAATTTGAGGTCAAGACATGATCAGAGCCATTTCAGCATCACAAGGATTTCCTGATATCTACATTTTAATAGACAAACATATTAACATATTATACGGTACATACTGTATATACACTATAAACAATATATACTGTATTATAGACACATATCTCACTATAAATGTATATATTTATGTGTTAGTTGTGTGTTTAGGTATGTACAATATATACACTATTTATGTATATGCATAAACTAAATAATTAACACATATACATACATTTATCAAAATACATGCATATATATATACGCATATAAACACACAGATTAACAGATAAACAAAGATTTATGGAAATATTTGCACATATGTAGACTACATTACATTGGCTTTACTCATACTGTATAGCACAATTTGTAGTAGATATTTTATTGTTTTTAAAACCTCTGTACACTTTATAACCCTTCATTTGTCTATTAATCTTCCTTAACCTGTGAAATTTCTGGAACAAATTACCATCAACCAATCACAGTCGAATACCGGTATCTCAATCAAATACCCATCCATTGAGTACATCCAACTACGTTTATGTAATGACCATCATAATGACTTTGTCAAACTGTTATCAACCATTTAAGAAAACTCTGTTCTCGTTTCTAGGCTCCTTTTCCAGATGTCATGATGAGGGCTGATGAATCCTGATTCTCCACCCAACACCAGCCACACAACAGGTTTGGGATCAGCACCGAGCTGCTATGGCACTTTCACAGCAAGTTCTGGTGAACTTTGAATACCAGTACACTGCCCGAGATGGCACAAAAGTGTCCATCAAACCCAACGAGCACTACATCCTTGTAGCAAAGACCAACGAGAACTGGTGGCACGTGCAGCGAGACCAGGCGGAGAAGCCGTTTTACATCCCGGCTAAATATGTGACTGAGATTCCTTCAGAAAACAATCAGACTCCTCTCGACCCTCCGCTTGAGTTCAGTGGAGAGGATTCCACGTATATGGACTCCATGACTGCCCCAGCGGTACCCACTGAAACCCTGGAGACTGTGGAGGTCACACTTCGAGGCCCCGAGTCCATCAACCATGACTTAGAGAAGCATGTTTCCACAATAGCTAAGCACATTGAATCCAATGAGTTTTTCACACCAAAGGATATGGAACTCAGCCCTGCACAAACTGAAATACAGCCTGAAGCCCCAATCTACGACACTGTTGAAGGAATAAATCCCATCAAGTCTTCTAGTCCCTCTTCTCCTACTAATGGAGAAACACCAGTTTCTGTCTTCCATCCGTGCATCCATGCAATCAGTACAGCCCACAACCCGGAGACATTATCCCCTCACACTGTGAAAGAAGACCCAGGCAAAAAACTAGAGGAAGTAAATACCCTGGATCAAGACATTGAAATGTTGATCAGAGCTGGCTGGAGTTCAGAAATATTCAGCATTATGAGTAAGGACAAAGATGAATGTGTGGATGGGAGGACACAAGAGCTTTATGATAACATCACTGAAATGGAGAAAACACAAAGCTCAGGCGCAGAAGATAAGGTGAGTAAAAAAGTCAGATTATTTTAGTGCTGTGATTTTCATTGAAAGACAACCGAATATGCAATACATTGATAGATTATACGTTTACACTCTGGAGGGCGCTACAGACTCGGCCGTTGGGAGCAAAAAATATGGAAGTTCTTTAAAAAAGCTTAATTTAAGTGGTACGCTTTTAAATAATGAATCATAATTCTTAAAAAATGGCTTGTTTAAAGCCCTTATTCATATTTACTCACGTGAACGAGTAAATCTCGAGGCACGTGTAAATCTTAGTTGTGGCTTATGGAACAAAATGTACAGTATTAATACATTTAGATGAAGTTTACATTCGTGCAGACATCAAAAGCTACAAGAATATTAGCTAATTATTTCATTTTACAGTCAAATCAATTAATATTTGTTAGTAGTTATACAACTGTCAACGATGGGCATTTTGCGCCATTTTTTATTTGTGCTTCATTACAAGCAAACATAATTTATGCATATGGTGAACTGCCATGGCGTTTTATTTTTTAGTTACTTTTTCAGTAGTTCTAAAACAGTTGGAGGGTTGTGGCGATATGGTTTAATATCATAACAATAAATAAAACCCATTTAATAACAATACATTAAAAAGCGCATGGTGGGGGGTTAAATTCGCCATATATTATTATCCGTTTCTAACTTCTCAAAGACTCCTTTTCGGTCACTCCCTGCCAAGTGATCAGCATGTCAATGGCTTGTCCCCCTGTTTGCGCTTCCGGCTGCTTCCCATCGCCTCTCACCGGCATCACACCGGCATTTCGGTTCGTTTTTTCGGCGTTCACGACGTTTACAAGGTGCGTATACGTTACCATTTCGGCTACTTACATTACGATATTAATTTAAGACAACTCAACTTACGTTTTCTGACAAGTTTGCTTAAGTGACTGCGTAAGAGAGCTGAGTGTATCTGCCGGCTGTATACATTTCAAAATTAAAAAGACCAAAACGACCAAACGAACGAAACAAAACAACGATAACAGAACAGCACCTGTGCACGAGCAAACGTTTACGTCACAGAAGGGACGCTTAACCACGCCCACAACCCTCACACCTGTTTCTTCTACGGGATGACGCCTCCGCACGCCTGCGTTCGACATGATGCAGCATAGTCACTAGTTTTGCTTCCGGTTGGATTTTCGCTCTCATATTGTCGTGATTCAAGAGTTTGGAGAAGCAAAGAAAGAAAGGTAATGACTTGTATGTTACTAGAACAAAGCAATTGCATTAATGTTCATTTATGGAACTCTCGCGGGAAGGAATTTGATACGGAGAAAGTAGAATGCTGTCGCATTTAATGCATCGTTAGAAGCAAAGCATGAATTGGAAGGAATTTACGCGTGTGTGTGTGTGTGTGTGTGTGTGTGTGTGTGTGTGTGTGTGTGTGTGTGTGTTACGCGTTATAGTACTGTGTTTACACATAATACTTTTTAATAATTTATAAATTGCTTATTTGTTGATATTTATAAATATTAACTTATTGTTATTTATTTGTGTTTTTTTGTTTGTTAATTTTTTAAAAACATTACCTCTGGAATTTTAGAAAAAAATAAATACTTCTGGAATAACGTACAACTTACAGTTCAAAGTTTATACAACTGTGGAAAAAAATAGATACAACCACAAATTTTTTTTCTAGAAGTTTCAAAATTCACATGCAGCATGGATGTTTGGCGGTCTTTCTCTGGGGTTTCTTGGTGGGACAGCAGAAAAAGCTCTTTGGAGTTTTGCCAGTGAGGTTTTGGTTTCCATAGCGATTGTGTTTTCAGCACTGGCATGGCCGGTGCCATTCAGTTTAGCGGGCACAATGTGCAGCGCTGGTGTGCATTCCAGTATGTAGGTCAACTTATGCTAATGTATCTCTCACCGCGCTGTGCAATGCCCTGGAAGACCCCCAGATCCTGGGGGTGTGTGAGCACAGGTGCTTGAGACGGACTGGGTGAGTTTAGTGCAGCTTTAATGGTGGAAGGCTTGGAGAGACGTGTGTTCTGCAGCGCACTGGAAGAAGTTCACTCAAAATGTATCTGTGATTTATACAGGCGTCATTTGCAGATGCAAAGGATAACACATTTTCATTTTATTTTTCTCTGTGTCCACTTTTAAAACAACCTAATGCCAGATACATTTTAAACTGAAGTTCGATCGCTCTCTGTCAGGATTATGTAAGTCCTCTGCAGACAGATATTGATTTCTCACAAAATAAAGCCTGAGAAGGGGCAACTAGATTATCTTTTCCACGTCTACTGTGGCATGAGCCTAATTATTTCGTCTGGCTTCTTTCCACGTAATTTGGAACGTCCTCCTTTCATCTGTTTGTTCTGCTGCAGCTAGAACAGAACGGAATGCCCTGATCTTTTTTCATATTGAAGACAAACAGTAAATCGCAATTCATGTTTTTGGATTTCTTTAATGGGTAAAAATACATTGTTTTTGAACATACAGCAAAGAATCATTTAACAAATCATAATAATATTCTTATAATTACCAAATATTCTATTTTACTATGTGAAATGAAAGAGATGACGCACACAATATTGCATATTCTTATTTGATAGTAAACTGGGCATCACATTCCATCCCGCAATATGGTCTTTGGAATGTGATTTTATCAGTAGTGTTACAGAAAGTATTGAGTTACAGTGAAATTTGAGCATTTTTTTTTGCTTCTGGTTCTGATGTGCATAAACGGAACAATTTATACTCTAAATTGAATTTAACTTGCAGAATTCAGAGTTGTTTTACTGCCGATTCTCCTGCTTGTATGTGTGACTAAAACACAGGAAGTGTTGCCAGTCTATAGGTCATGACTCTTGTACTCACCTGTCACTGTCAAATTGTTGAGAATTTAGCAGTTGTAGTTAAATAGTTTCAGCAGTCGTGGAGTTCACACAGCTTCAGTTCCATGATGCAATCCAAGATTCCAGGCCATGATTGGTGATGTAACAGTCGGGGGGTGTGGGGGTCTTGAATAGCCCCTCTGTAAGAGAGTGTGTGTTCTTTTGCCCTGCAGCCTTGATTTGATTGGTTGATGAGTAATGTGGTTAAGTTGCATGCCATCCTCTTTTTGGACCCTACAATTACTGCTTTCTGGATTAAATAAGCACCGGGTTTGTCAGCATCATTGTGTTAGACACAAGATGTCTGACAGGTTATATAACTTTTTTTTTTGTAACAAAAACTTCAGTGTAAAATCTATATATTAAATGATTTAGTTTCTGTAGCATTTTAATGTTTTACATTTTACAAGTTCTCTAAATGTTCATTTTTTTAACATTTTGTTTTGATGTATTTTTTATACTCAATCTTGATTCCTAAAAAGCCTCAATACTGTACAAATGTTGAATTACGCAATGCAAATATTTTCAAATTCCATACACCTTTTATAATTTTACTCACAGATTTTAGATGACATCTAAAGTGTTGAATAAGGGACAATTTGCAAATTAAGTCAATTGACCTCTTGACTAAGTACATTCAAGAAAGCTTATGAAAAATTAAACAATATGAAAAGAGCTTTTCAGAGTGACCATTTGCTTTTGCTAACTAAAACTATAGATGACAAAACATCCAGAGGTGCAGGGATTTTTCTCGGCCAAAGCTTGTTTATGATTGACAATGGCAGTGAGGAAAACTGCTCTGCAAAACAAATTGTGTTTTTTGAAAACTAGGCCACCATGTCAGGACTAAAGAGGACAAGGACATCTCAAGTTGTTATCGGTGCAGTTCTCAAGTCTATGTCTGATGGTCTGGGGTTGCAGGAGTGTTTGTTATGGGCAACCTGAAATCTGGAAAGGCACACCAATAATGCTGAAAGATATTGCCCTGTTCTAGGGCATCTTATGGTCCACCCATCATATCTATCAGGAAGAAACATTTGGCTCCACAGAAGAGACCAGACATTTCACTCTTAAAAAAACTTTGGTACTTCACCCTTAATATCAAATACCAAAAACCTTTGATATTTCAACCTTAAAAAAAAAACTTTTACCATAAAGATGACGATGTGATTCCAAGACAGCTATTCTAAATTGTTTACTAAATTCTATTCTATTAAAACTATTCTATTATTTACTGTAAATTGTCTCCTTGGTGTCCAGATTTTTGCAAACTGTAAAAAATAACCAAAATAATCCACACTGTACAAGGTCATGTATTTGAAATGGGAAATGTCTTGGAATTTTAAATAGTTTTATTTTGTCTTAAAATCGTACATTCTCAGTTGAATGTCTATTATGTCATTAATGCTGTTTTTATTCTATAATAATTCAATTCTATAATTTTACTTTTTGTACAGTGCCCCAATATTTTTTAGGAATCAAGTTGGAATATTTTTCTGACAAAATAATGAAAAAAATGTTTAAACTTTTTAATGCATAATAAATCATAGAACCAAACAATAAAGTTCAGCATTTTTTCGAATGGTTTCAAATTATTTTACTAATAAGTCATGTGACCTGACACAACCCTTGCTGATTTAAATTTCTTGTCTTTCGGATAGAACCCATTCACAGCCTCTAATTGACTATTAGTTTTGTTTCATCTGAGACATTGTGACTGATGTCTTGCAAAACTTTTTCATCCTATAGCAGCGATAGACCGACTGAGTCTTATTAATCTAAGGTGTCAATCCAACGTAAAGAATTCCCTTCGGGTAGAAACGAGCCTGTAGAGCTCTAAAAATAGGAGAGAACATTGCGTTACACATTAACACCAATCATTCTTTCACATTTTCAAATGCATTCAGGAGGATTTTCTCACCATGCTTGTATTATTCTGCACTGTGGTGTTGTTTTCCCGGCCAGTGTTGGAGAGCTCAGACTTTCACAGAAGCTCAGATTGCTGCAGGCCATCAGGCTGGAGATTTGAATAACAAAACCTTTAGTGAGCGTTATGTTCCAGGAACGTTTTCAGCCGGACATGTGTGCCAAAGACAGGACTGCAGGTCATATCTCGTGTTGTCTTGCACATTTAACCGCATGCAGTTGATGCTTACAGTTTAGAAAGTCCCATTGCATATCAGAGGAGGAAGCGGCTAGTGTGTCGTCCAGTGGAAGTACCACTGATGAACAATTCCCCATTTTCTGCTTCAATACTGTTGAAACTAAAGACTGGCAACCTGTAGGCCTTGTTTCTGCATGGAAAGAAGTACTAAACTTAAATGTGGAATGGCTCAAATACATATATTTTGCTATCTGCTGTATTTTTAGATTTCTCCATTCTTCACTATTTAAGTCAATTCATTCCTCTATTGTTTTATTCTATTGAGGTTCGATAAGTAAATAGAGAAGGATAGATAGTGTTCAATCTCTTTATCTATCGTCCATTCTCTGTCCATCACTCACATTCTTCTTTATCTGTTATTTCACTTCTTTCCGACTCTATTTCTAGCTCCATGAATAAATTCACTCATCTTTCAAACACTCAATCTATCAATCTGCCGGTCTATCTCTTTTTACTTCTCTCAATTTCAGTCTTTATCACTTTCTAACTTTTACTTTCTATCAATGCGAGCAACTATTTATCTCCATATACTTTCTTAAAAAATTACCTTCTAAAGTTCCAAAATCAACTGGCATAACAATTATTTTAAGAGGTTGAGTTCAACCTTTATAACACATTTTCTTGAGATGCTTGCCACAATGATGAGTTGATATGTGCTATGATAATTTGCATCATAGCTCTACACTTGACCCACTTTGTTGAATCAACAAATCTAAAAGAACTTTTTATATGAAATTATCTCTTTATCATTATATTTCTAATCTATCATGTCCTATACATTTAAGGACTAAGCTTCTAGTTTTCAAATAAGTGTTTCAATTTTGCGTTTGAAAGGCTTAGCTCTTATTACAAGTCACCATTAAACATCTAGGGTACATTTGTTTTTTATGTGGGATTTGAGAAAATTGCTGCTTTTTTATTTGACTGCTGGTGAAAGTGAAAAGAGGAACTATTTAAAGGTTTTTTTTGTTTGTTTTTTTTACCGCCGCACCATTTTGTATAAGCCGTTGTGTTTCAGTCAAATTTCATGACACTGTTTGCTGATCATGTCTCGCCTTTGCTTCTGTTTGTCTTTACATGGTTTGTGCAAAACTATTTTCTGCCTGTACACACACTGCATATCTTCATACGGCCACATGGGCCTGTACCTGAGTCGGTTTCCACTCTTTGGCTCCTCCCAGTCACATCCAGCAGACAGTGCGCCTGTAAGACACTGGTTCATAAGTGGCAGCATCGGCTGCGGGTGCAGAGACTATGATTGAGCGAGTGTGTTGTTGAGGGTGTTTGGCTCAGGGTCGCGCTGATCTACCAACATGCTGGCCGGTGGATGAGAGTCACTGTCGTCTGATCAGACCAAGCTTGACTGACTGGACACCATGGTGGATTTGTACTCTAAACTACGGTCCAGCCAGCGACCCATGAGCGCCATGCCTCTCTCCATGAGCACACAGGTATTTCACTTCCATCCACCCTCCTGTCCCTGTGGTTCATGGTGTCTTTACTTTTATGTCATGTTTGCGCATCGGCATGTACGTGACTTGGGTTATCACAGAGAGAGTTTTGAACAGATGTATTTGAAAGCTATTTAATGTGTGTTTTCAGCTAGGATGTGGTAGCTTCCTGTTGAGACACTTTCCAGTGCCGTTAACTCAGTCTGTGACCTATGGACACGGAAATCACAATGTGATGTGCTTTGTTTTCGTGAATGATGCAATAGTTATTTTACTCATGGTTTTGGCACAATGTTCTGTCTCCTCGTAAAACATTTTTTGAAGATCTGGATAGAATGACTGTCTGTTTTGCTCTTTTTGTCACCCACTCCTCCCTTCTTTGGGTTTTTTGGTTAGCCTAATTCTGAAATGACTTGTACAGGTTGGGTGAATCTCTGTTGGCCTAACACATTCAGATCGTCTAATTTTATCCCACAAAAGGATGGCATAGATTTAAGCCTGGAGATTTCATCATTCCTTTCTCTTGTGAGGGAGCGTGTTTAAGGGGACGTGAAGTAGAGAAGTGTCGTTGTTTAATCACCTTGATCCGGTTTCAAACCTGCATGACTTCATTTAAAGAAGATGCCTTGTAGGAAACTTTCTAATGATTGGGTTAAAGATTGGCAGTTGGTGTTCTGCTGTCTCTGTTTAATCCCAAAATAAATGTTTTTTTTATTTTATTTGATTTTTAGGTCGTGTTTAAGATTCACAAGTCGAGTCATGTTTTTTTGAGCACATTATTTGAAACATATCACATGATCTGAGGAGAAACCAAAGAGATTTTTTTTTTTCCACATCGGAGGAAACATTTAAGATTTTATATAATTTTAGCACGTTAATAGTGATACGAAAACAGAAACTGTGACGTGAGGTTTAGGAAGAATGATAGTGGAAGAATGAAACAATTTGCAATTTACAAAAAAAACTGCAATTTCTTTTATTATCCTACTGTACTTCCTCAGTCACTGTAGTCGACAATTTACAACTGAAAAGCGGTTCAGGCGAACTTCTACAGGATCAGAAAGTCTTTTGCCATTATTTGGTCAGTGTCAAACCTGCTTCACAAGCTTGTGTGTTACCTGAGCACATCTGTAAAAGAGAAGTAAAACGAATTGCTGCAGTCTAAACTAAATCCCACTAGTGGTATCGTTGTAGTCCAGTAATAGGGAGTTGGACCTGTGTTTGTGTGTGTGTAACCTCACTGGATGAGTTAAATGCCTTTGCATTAGTATAGTACGTATTAATATAGTGCATATATAGTGTTAATATAGTGTAAGGTTATGGTGCATATTGTGCGCATAGTATTAATACTAGAGTCGGTATTGACAAACTCACTTTACTGCAGCCACTTGTTTGCATTAACTAAATATAAAATCAGACAAAACGTCTATCATGTTCTATATATAGTTTGTTGTAAATAAAGTCATACGAATGGAGCCATCACAAGCAAAAGCCACAGTATTAACCACAACAAGTAGTTTTGGGATGTTCATTTTAGTGTTAAGACTTGTATCTGTCTGTCTGATATAGTTGAACTACTGAAGCTTCTTTTGAGACTCTTTTTATTTGGTTTCAGTTATTAAAGAAAATCAAGAAATACTAATTTCTCAGTTCACTGACTGTCTGGACCTTCACCGTCTTCCTGATATTGGTTTGTGCAAGATTTTTAGAATTCAGTTACATTTTACTTCCAATTTAGTTTGATTGACTCTCTTTGGATGAAAGCGTCTTTCAATTAAATGTGAACTTTCTTTCTCCTGCTTCCTTTCTTCGTTCTGTTTTACATTTGCTCTTCTCTGACTCTGTTGTCTCCTTGTTTCTTCCCTTCCCGCTGGTCCGCAGAGCCGTCTTAGGAGAGGTTTTTACAGGCCTCTCTCCAGGATCCAGGTGAGGGAAGCAGCACTCTCATTCCGCAATTTATTCCATTAGATGGATAATGTACTATCTAGTGAGATCTGTCTCAATGTATCTTACCATTTGCAGATCTGTCTTGTTTTGTTTTTTATTAAGTCCTAAGCTTTTTGTTTGTTGATTAATTGGCTGAGAACATCTAAGAATTGTGGTGTATCTACTGCATGGCCCTGGTGAGTGTTAAAACAGAGCTTACCTCTAGTTTTTCTCAACTGACTTCTGTTTCTCTAGCCAAACTCGTGCCAGAATTCCTGACACATCATTAATATCAATACACCACTTTCAGTATTATTAATTTACGTTTGTCCTTTTCATAGGACAACACTTCAGAAATTAATCAGGATATACCGTTTCAGTGTGGAAGGCACTCCAGAAGCTTTGGGAGTCCAGAAAATCGCACTGTGAGCCATTTTCCACAAAAGAAGAAAAGATGGACTTGGGTGACCTTAAGCCTAACTAAAATTAGGCTGACCAAAATTACCCAAAAAGCATATTAATGATTACTCCAGGAAATCACGAGAGTCTCGTGTCTGATTTGTGCACCAGAACAATGTCCCAATACACAACAGTTAGTCTGTCTCTGAATATAAACACAATGTGTACTGTGAAAGAGCTTTGTTCACCTGAGTCCCATTGAGATGATGTGCTGTGATCTTATATATGCTGTGATTTTTATGGTTGATAACTTTCTCAAAATCTCATTTTATGTTTTTTTGTCTTTCTCAAAAATGTATTTAATTTTGCTTCATATTCATAAACTGTGACAAGCAGGCCAAACCATCAAAAGTCACACCACTGTATTTTACGACCCAGACCTTTAAACTATATACAGTCGTACAATTGTATATTCACTGTTTTATATTCTAGACACCATGATTCAAACAAATTTAATTTTTGCTGAAATTTTTTTTTTTAATTTCTGCCTTAATTTTTTGTGGAATAGTTTCAACAAGGAACTGGAACATTCCTCTGAGATTTTTGTCCATATCGACATAAAACATTCACACAGTTGGATCATTCGCATCCATAATTTATTTATTTATTTAAACATTGCATTTTTATAGCGCCACGTCCCAAAGGTTCTCTGTGGGATTGAGATCTGATGATCCTGGAGACCATTTGACTACAGTAAACACATTGTGATGTTTAAAAAACCGGTCTGAGATGATTCACACTTTGTACACATCTTCTGATGGCTACTGCCACGACACTGTGGTCAAATATGGAAGGACTTGGTCAGCAACAATACTCAGGTCACCAATAGCTTGTGGCATTGGCATGAAGCTCAAATTACACTAATTGAAAATACACCATGAAAATGTCTTAAATGAATAAAAAGAAAAATGTGTTCAATATGTAGCTCGATATTACAGTTCAGAATGTAGCTGGGATGCTGCCGTGTTTTTCTTTTCTTACAGTTGATCCTTTTCTTTACGTTTTGCAAAGTGGTTTGCATTGCATGACAATTAACAAATGTAAATGTAATGCAAGTACAGTATGCTGTTAGATCAAATTGTAGAGACCAAAGTTCTCCTGCAGACGCTACGTTATCTACAACAGCATGACGGCGGTAACACACATATGTTGATCATAGACACGTTGTTCTTTGTGACCTCTGTTTCAATACACACATGTGGGTTTTCTAACATGGCATCTTCAAAAATCCTCCAGTGGTGCTTTTGACCTTTTACTAACACTTAGAGTTTCAGAAACATGTTTGCTTGTGGCATTTCTTCTTTTAGATTGTGAGCACTTCCTCTGTTTCCTACGCTCTTCTCACAGCGGAAGTTGAGCTCTCTCTCTCTCTCTCTCTCCCTCTCTCTCTCTCTCTCTCTCTCTCCCTCTCTCTTTCTGTGGTTCAGAAATGACTTTCGTTTGATCAGGATGTTTTTTGTGACAGCTGACGTTGTTTGCATACTGTAAAGGAGGATTGTGGTAGTTTGTTTGGCTGTTGTGTGTTTGTGGCGTCAGCTCTTCTGATAAGACTTGCATTTCACTATCAAATGTATCATAAAGTAAACAGTGTTTCTAACTGAACAAACCATTCATTTAGTGTCAAATATCATCTTTAAACAAATATCACTGTACTACCCAAAGAGCATGTGTCTTTTTTGTGCTTAATAAATGCATTGAATACTTTTTATGTACCATTCCTATAAATAATATAAGTTATAGTAAAAAGAACTCAATGATAATTGGTTAAAATTCATTTAAACTTTATTGCCCATTTCATGTGCGCGCGTGTGTGTGTGTGTGTCTGTGTGTGTGTGTGTGTGTGTGTGTTGACTGCGTCTTCGAATCTAGAAAAGAATGTGTGCCTTGTATTAACAATATTGATGTTGTTGATGACAAAAATGGACGTTTAATTATGGTGAAACTTATAGTCTAAAAATGTGGTGTGTGTGACATAACGGATATAAATATAAACCATACCATTGTGAAAGTTTTTTTTATTTTTTTATTTTATTTTTTTCATTTTCTTTCTGCTTTGTTTGTCCTTAACTGCAAACAAATTATTTTTTTAAAATTTGAGCTTAACAGCTTTATTGAGAGTACCTATTCAGTCTGATTCAAGTATGATGTTACCTGTCATCAGGTGGAGAATGACGGCTCTCTTACGGAGGTGTACGTGAACATTCCTCGGGCTCGACACAGAACTCTTCTTCAGCCTCATGACACACTGCTTCTGGACTCTGCTGGATGGGAGGTCCACACTGACCACCAGAGCGGACTAGAGTATTACTTCCAACCCTCTACGGGACGCAGCACCTGGGAGTGTCCGCTCAGCCTCTCCATGGAGCCCTTGGAGGGGATTGAAGAGACCCGGCTGCCTTCCTCTTCCCCTCAGTCTCTCAGCTGTTCTCCGGTGGGCCCCTCTCCTCTGAGGAAAAGCTCGGACTGGGAGAAGGTGCTGGATGAGAATACAGGGAGGCATTATTTCTTCAACACAGTGTCGGGACAGAGCTCATGGGATCCTCCGGAAGAAGTCATCTCTGCTGTCGGCTTTCTGGATGATTCTCCGGTATGAAGGAAGGCTTTTAAACATTTTTATTACAATAATTTTCATTTTATTTTGTCTTCCTATATGTTTTATTGAATCTAATTATTGTCTCTCTTTTGTGTTTTTTTTTTTTTTTTTTTTTTTTTTTTTTTTATTTTATTTTCATCAAAAATATTTTTTCCACAACGTTTCCACTTGTAATCTGAACACCTGTCCAACTAAAGCAAAATATAAGCATGTATATATTTAAGGCGTGTTTTTAAACTTTGAATGGCTAAACTCCACATGTTCTTTGCCTTTTAAAACTCCAGCCTTCTCTTCCCGAAGAAGATTATCCATCTCTGCGCAGGCAGCAGGAGGAATCCTCTCCTGTTTCTTTGTCGGCCCCAGCAGAATACTCCTTGTTGAACGTGAAGCGGATCTCCATCCCCAGGGCCAGTCTGGACTACAGCACCCCGCCTGGCTGGACCCTCAACATTGACCCTGAAGGGACCTGGGTGCTAACAAGCGACTACACGCGAGAACAGGTAAATCACCCGTACTCTCCTTTGTCAGGGTTTTTGTATAGAGAAGTGTACTTCTTTGTAATGACGTATCATGTTGACAGTGGATCAAGTCTCTGGATGATGAGGGACGAACATACTACTACATGAGAGACGGCACAAAGTCACTGTGGAATTTACCAGAGGTATGAATAAAAGTGGACAATCGTAGAAAGGTTCACTAATTTACATTTTGTTTTGCAGATTAGTTATAGTTTTGGTCTTGATTTTATTAACGAGCTATGTTCAGTTTGACATTTTACAAAGTTGTTTCAGAAATAAATGATATTACAACTATTTTTGACTTCTATTTTTGATCATCTAAGATTGTAGCTAAAGCTACGTACTTTATAAATACATTATAGTTTGTGGAAATCTGAGAACTGTGATCTGCATTACAGTAAAATAAAGATATTTATTACAGGAAAATAAATGCATTTTTATGTACATGTAATAGTATTTTTAAATGATGTACATCGTTGCAGCTCCGCTTGGATCTTGAAACATAAGCATTGCTTGTGTCATAAGCTGAAAGAAATATTTTCAGACAGAAAATAACGCTCGGTTTTAGTTTAAGCTCATGTTTTTTCTACTTAAATAACCGAGTAAAAAGACTTTTGATTTCAAGTATTATGTCCTATGTTAAAATGGAATGAAATTTAACATCACAAGACATGATTCATTTATTTAAGCAAAACATGTTAGCACGGCATAAGCTTAAAAATGTGATTTAACTTAACATATGTGATTAACTTAACGTAATTAAGCTACACATAATCATGCAAAACATTTATTATTCCTTTAAGTAGTCCTAAAATATCTGAACAATTTGAATATAATATAACTTAATTATACTGTAAAAAAAATGTACATTTGTTTGATTTTAATCTGTTGTGTTTGATATAAAGCATTTTTGAATAACAAGTTTGAATAAACATTCAATTGATTGACACAAAGCAGTGATTACGTGTTCAGCGCAGACATAAAAAATCTGAAATCTTGCCATTTTATTTCTGAATTTTCTGTTTGTCCTTCAACACTACAGTATTCTGAGAGTTTAGAGCCATACAGTGTTGGAAACGGACAAACTGTCGAGCAAGATGCGCTTGGCCACAACTGGAGACACAGCACAGGATACCAGGAGGACGTATGTACATCTGACAGACCTTTCTTGTCAGTAAATTGTCATGAGTCACATCCACTAACAAAACGTTTTCACTCAAACGTGTGCGTTATATTATGTGTGGTCATTATAAACAGACACCTGATCCGCCATTGTGTCCTGGTCACTCTGTTTCCTAAATAAGCTTTAGATCAGCACGTGGTGCAACATCGTACATAGCTCACGATACAAAGTATGTTGTGATAACAGAACGAAAAAAACTGTGTGATGACTCTCACCATCCATGCAAACTCGAAGCAAATGCCATAATCGGTCTAGTTAGTAGTGTTTCTTTTTGTCTTTTCTAAACTATATTAGTAACATTTTTACTGCGTTTTTAATAATTAAACTTCAATGTGTTTTTTGGACTGGACCAAGGGACATGACATCAAGTTAATGGCTGTGAAAAATTCACTAGCAATTCTACTCATCTGTTCTTTGGGTCAATTTAGTTACAGATTAAATTACAGATAACATTTGGCTATATTATGCACAAGACAATGTTTTGTTTTTCAATCTTTTTTGACCAGTTAATTTTTTTCATTGAGTAATGTGGGTTTTCACTAAAGCTCATAAAATTTGATTCATGTCCCCTTTCTCAAATGCAAAGGAAATCTGCATCTGATAGCAGGGAAGTTTTTCCTGTCTTTGCCACCTTTGGACATTTGTGCCTATAGACATGGTTGAAAGCCAAATATATATGCATGTGACTTTGCTTTTAATGGAACAGAAGCTTCATTCATCATGCCGACAAAATGCATCAGACAGCGACGCCTCCAGCTCCCCTGAGGTCTCACATAATGTGAGTCCATGTCCTCACCACACACACCAAAGTAAACTTCGGTCTATTTCTTCTCAGTCCAATGAAATTGACCTCGACTTCATGCATCATTTGTGTGTGTGCATGTGTGTCTGTCTGTGTGTACGCACACCGGTGTGTGCGTTTGTTTATAACAATCTGTGATTTTTTTTTTTTTTTTTTTTTGCATTGCATTTCATTTTTGTGTATAAATGTAGGGAAATGTAATCATATCAAACATGGTATTTATTTTTTTTAAGTGTATTTATGTGATCATTCTAAAGGTTGTACCTCTAGTATAAATCTACAAGTAATGTCATTTGGTTTCGTTTTTTTTTACTATAGTTGCTTCTTTAGTGAAATGAGATTCAGTAGAAATAATAGACTCCTAAAATAAACACAAACAATGATTGTTGACTGTATAAAATAACAAAGCACTTTGCATAGACTAAAATGTTTAATTTGAGAAATTCTGTTCTTTGTAGAAAATCTAAAATATCTTCTGTTTAAAATTTGGGTCTTGATTTGTCATTGAAAGTTTATTCAGGTTTCAAACTTGGAGAAGGCTGGAATTCTGAATAAAACAAAGATTTCTGAAAATGGAAAAAAAATTAGGTAAAAACCACAACACAACCTGCTGTAAGTACGGTGTAACGTAGTATACTGTGACCTCCCACAGAAAGAACTGGGGTCATTCGTGGACGGTTCTTCATGGAGGAATCTTGATTTTCCATAAGGACCCAAAGTCGGCCCAGACTGGGGGATCGGTGAGAAAGAACAAACTTTACCCGTGGCCGCTTTATAACACTGAATATTGCATGACACCCAGAATAAGACGAATCAGATTGTCCCTGAATTCACCGTGGATCTGAAAGGAGCCACAATTGGCCGGGCAAGCAAGGACAAATCCAGCAAAAAAAATGTGTTGGAGGTTTGGCGCAACTACACTTTAATGCCCTCAGATCTTGTGTTCCATCATCTGCGATTGAATCAAATGACTTTGGTTCTCTCAGCTTAAGAGCCGCACTGGTGTGGAGTATCTGATTCAGTATGACACCGAGAGCATCATCACTGACTGGCACAAGGTCATCTTGGATACCATCCGTCAACTGGTCAGTATCATTGTGGGTCCAAATATGAAAAAGTTCATAACATGGATTTAATTGACTCGTGATCTCTGAAAGATGTTTGTATTGTTCTGTACTGTTCTAGTCTCTCCAGGAAGTTGAGCAGCAGCAGCAGCAGCAGCTTCAGCAGCAGCATCACTCAGAAGATGAGGAGGAAATCAGTGAGAAGTCCTCGAGTTTAGACCGAGATGAGCGGTCTTTAGAAAAAAGAACCATGAGCATTGGTAAATGTGCCTCAAGTGCTTGAAACGGAACTGCTACTGAGAATAAATATAAACCGAACTCTTCCTGTATAGCAACAACTCGGCAGCTTTCAACCAGTTCCACTTCTGAAGCCGATCAAAAGAAGGTCCGCACCAAGCTGAAGAAGTTTCTTCTTAAGCGGCCCACCTTACAGTCTGTTAAAGACAAAGGATACATTCGAGGTTTGTCAACACTTTTAACCTCTTTATGCTGAGTTCTGATTAGTGGGAACTTGATTTGTTTCTTATCAGAAAATGTATTTGGATGCCACTTGCTCCATCTCTGTGCCCAAGAGAAGAGAACGGTGCCCAGTTTTGTAGAGAAATGCATTCGGACAGTGGAGAGAAGAGGTGCTTTATTTTGAAATCGCCACGTTTAATTTTTTTTTTGCATGATTTATATATTTTGCATTAAGATGTCAGGTTTACTTTCCACTAGGTTTGGGAATTGATGGGCTCTACAGGGTCAGTGGAAATCTCGCAGTCATCCAGAAACTTCGCTTCAAAGCAGATCATGGTAAATTCACTCTTTCCTAGCTGTTTTGGTTACCGATGACAGTAATTGTCTTAGTAATTCTCTCTCAGTGATCGAGATCAAATTTTGTACTGTCTTTGTGGACTTTGGTGTGAGCACCATCTCCTCCAACCAACCATATCCACTATCCGTTTTCAGTTTGCCATACCCCTGGGAATTAAACCCACTTTTTGTGTTTCAAACACTAATTATTATAACACAAATCACTGCCTTTCTAATTTAGTTCTGTAAATGCGTTTTTGCAATTACATTATCTCTCTCTGTCTCGCAAGCCACTAGGGGTCAGCAAAATCTCTTTTGAGAAGCACTCCTTAAAATATCCTTTTAATATTTTATTTTACAATTCTCACGGCATCTGGCTAAAATAGATTCCGTGTCTGAATGATTTGGATGGATGTGTCTCTTCAGAGGATCTGGACCTGGATGAGGGGAACTGGGACATCCACGTGATCACTGGAGCTCTGAAGCTCTTTTTCAGGGAGCTGCAGGAGCCACTCTTCCCGTACAGTCTCTTTGGGGAATTCGTCTACGGCATCAGTAAGGACCAGTATTCAAATACTCTGCATTCAAACACGTGCCTACTGTTTAACGGGTAATAAGTAAGTAGGTGTTTTAATGGATTGTGTGCGTTGACGGAAGTCAACCAAATAGGCAATTTTCGTACACATAACACTTCACTCATCTTCTCACTTAGGTCTCAGTTCTCACTAAGGTCTCACTTCTCATTCATCTTCTCACTCAGGTCTCGGTTTTAATTCAGCTTCTCACTCAGCTTCTAACTCGGGTCTCACTTATGACTCATCTTCTCACCCAGGTCTCACTTCTCACTCGTTTGTCAATCTTGTATGCTTTTTTTGTACCTACTTGAGTTTAAAAAAATATTATATACAATAGTTTATTGTATATGCCATGAAATGGCCTCTGAAGTTGGAATGGCAATAAACAAAATAATCATTACAATACAATTTCACTTCTCACTCATCTGTTTTCAGTTGATACATTCCAAAAACTTAGAAAATATAGAACTGCCATTTTAAATGCACTTTAAGCCTCACATTCACTTCCCACACTACTGGTGTTTCTCAACACTCTCACACTTCCCTCGGAATGCTACTGCCCAATGATTGTTGCAAAATGTGGTTATTTATAATTATTAAAATAGAAATGTCCTATCAATATTTACTTTTGTATTCACTTTTGTGATGCAGAAATTCCTGAATATTACAGCAAAATTTTACACATGAGAAATCTCATCTTGTCATTGCCGGCCGCCAACCGTGACACGATGGAAGCGCTCTTCAGCCATTTACGCAAGTATGTGTGTTAGTGGCACGTTTCGTTTCACGTAAAGCACATGTAGTGATTATGGTTGTTTCTTTCAGGGTTATTCAGCATGGCAATGAGAACAGAATGACCGTCCAGAACGTGGCCATTGTTTTCGGCCCAACGCTGCTTAAACCTGAGCTGGAGACGGCAAATATCGCAGCTTACATGGTCTACCAGAACCAGATTGTAGAGTTCATGCTTAATGAATTTGAATCAATTTTTCACATGTAATTAACAGGAACTAGCACGTTTCAACATGGAACATTAATACGTTTAATTATCAGCTTCTGTAAAAGGGCTGAAAACCACTGTGTCCGTCTGAAACTGAGTCACTGGCAAAGGCTTGATGTTACAGATGATATAAAAGAAAATATCCTGCTTTATTAATAAATGTTCTTTTGCTGTTGCTTTTATTTTCAACTTCTTAGTTTAACTTTGCTTATCTGTGGTATTTTCTCTTCATTTAAGTCTAGTCGCTAATATGTTGAGCACTGAAAACGGTTGTGTGTGTGTGTGTGTGTGTGTGTGTGTGTGTGTGTGTGTGTGTGTGTGTGTGCGTGTGCGTCTATGTTTGTTCCTTTGTCTGTAACTGTAGCTGAATGAACTGTAGCTTGTTCCTCTTATTACTTTCTGTAACATAGTAATGTACAAAAAGACAGTGGGCTTTTATTTGTAATGTCTGGTAACTAGATCACTTTTACATTGACATCGAAAGCACAATAATTTTGAGTTTTGATTCCAAAACCTAGTGTCCGTGAACAGGAAATTGCACATGCATAGATGAAGCATTAATATTTCCAGCAGATTGCAACTCCTCTAATAATGGGAGCAGATGTGTGTATATATAGAAATACATATTTAAACTGTAACATTGCCTGAAATAAGCTTTTAATAAAGTAACTTTTATAATTTATGTTTTAACTTGTGTTTTCATTGTGGTGGGTAACGTTGTTGCCTCACAGAGAAAAGGAACCATACAATACTCAAATTTGCGTCTGGGCTGTTCAATAAATCCATAAATAAATCAATCAATAAAAAAACAACGTGTGTAATTCATTACAAATCTTCTTGGTGTTGGAAAAATCATCACATTCTCTTTTAGTTCCACTTGAATTAAATTTAGTTTGTTTGTGCTATTAGGCAAATCATTATAATTTTATTAACTGCTGAGATTAAATAATGCTATAAAATAAACACTAAATGAGATATGGTGTATAAGTAGCTTAATAGACTGATTATATCAAGTGTGCAGCAGTCCTTCACATTACAAAGTGATCCGAGAAAGAACCCTTGTCTGGAAATGTATATCGTGTTGTGTGTATTTCCAAATCGTAAACAATCTATCCATAATAAACAAATTTATCTAGCGTTAGTTCTTCCGGCCGTCCTGTGGTGGCAGTGCAACAATTATTTCTAGGTAAAAAGTTCAGAAGAAGAATCACATGACATAGAAATGTGTGCACCTGATTGGCCTACACGGTGAAAGAGGGCGGAGACTTTGCTTTTTGAAAACGACTCCTCAAACTCAACAACCGCCATTACGCTGTGGTGGAGCGCCGCGTTGTTAATGTAAGTCTTTTTATTCGGTGGATCAAATAATACAGTTGGAAATCTGAATAGTCTACACACCCAGGCAGGTAAAGTTTTGAGAATGTTTTGTTCGCATCGGTCCTTATCTCAGTTCACCATCGGCACTGCTCGTTCACCTCAACCTAACACCGTTGTTAATGTTTTACGATCGATTTTGCATTAACTTATTTAGTTTCCGTGTTTTTATTTCTAAAGAAATGGCTCAACGGGTGTCTGTTAGCATCGGAGCACCCGGATCCAAAAAGACTTCCAGAGTTCGTGTAGCGGTTCGACTAAGACCCTACATGGACCAGCAGGATGGGAAAACGGAAGGTCCGTGTGTTCGAGGACTGGGACCACAGAGTCTGGAGATTATCAACTGGAGGAATGCCACTGAGACCCTGCGATACCAGTTAGTAGAGCTGTTTCAATCTCCTCTCGTTTGTCCAGTTAAAGCACTTAAACAGGTCACGGCCTCGTGCGGTAGGTCATGATTTGGTAGCTGGTGCTAACATAAAGCTTCTCGTTCTAGAAAAAATCTTTTGGCTTTGTTTGTGCCTGTTAAGATTATCAGAAAGAGAAACATCTTTAGCGGGCTCATCCCTGAAAGTTTTTTTTGTTTGTTTCACAGCATTTCATGTGAAATATGAACGTTCAGTAGATTTGCAGCATTTTAATGCAATTTACCAAATCAAGGTTCTCCTACACGTGATCTTTTAGGTTTGACGTGTTTCATGGTGAGCAGACCACACAGCAGGAGGTGTTTGTGACCTCTGTGAAACCCATTCTTCCCCTAATCCTCAGTGGTCAGAATGCCAGTGTGTTTGCCTATGGTCCCACTGGTGCAGGTATGGTTGCTTTGTTCGTTTCTCAATCTATGAAATCTCAATCGATTGTTGTTTAATTTTTTATATTGAAAATGGATCCAGGAAAGACTCATACAATGCTCGGCAGCCAGGAACAGCCAGGGATCATTCCCAGGGCTGTGAAAGAGGTTTTCAACCTGGTGGATGCTCAGAAAAAAGCACAAGATGGTTGGGAATATTCAGTCGGGATGTCTTATTTGGAGATTTACAATGAGAAGGTAAACGAAGATGACACGTTGCTATTTGCCATGTTTTGCTTATTCCCATAAACCTTAATGTTTGGTGTTCCTGTAGGTGCTGGACTTGTTGGTCCCGCCAGGTTCTCAGGATCTGCCCATCCGTGAAGACAAAGACAGAAACATTCTCATTCCTGGGCTGACGCACACATCTCTTGGCTCCTTTGCTGACTTTGATGCTCATTTTGTCCCGGCGAGTCTCAACCGTACCACGGCGTCCACTAAACTCAACCAGCGCTCCAGCCGCAGCCACGCCATCCTGCAAATAAAGGTTCTCGCCTGCCGCATTCTTGTTTTATTAGCACTTTAACAGGTTCTAGTCTTTGTGCCGTAGACTAGAATTTGGTAGCTGGTGCTAAAATTAAATCTCTTCCATGATCAAAACCACGGACATGTGCTTTGTTCACTGGTTAATTCTGGAAGAAGACACACTGTTTGCACGTTATCGCTGTTAAAGTCACTGGTTAAAATTTTTTTACTTCACGCTAGGGGTGGGCGGTATACCGGTATTAACGTGAATACCGGTATTAAGATGTGCCACGATATGAATTTTGCAATACCGTGGATACCGTGATAATTCATGAATGATTTTTATATAATTATATAAACACTTTAATACAGTATAATACATTCGTTTTTTTACAAGTTGTAACTTACAACTATCAATGACGGCACGGAGATTGCTAATCGAACGCAGTGTAACAGACTGAATTAATAGATCACACACGTGACGCACATACGTGTGCCGCTCTGTTTTCTAGTGCGCTGTCTCTTTAAGAGGAGAGCGGCTGTTTTAGTGTTAGTTTTAAAGACGCGCGCAAGACAATCTGCTTGTTTTATTCTGATGAAAGTCTGTTTTTGTTTGGAAATCATGGTTTCACGCGCGCGAGACAGCGCTTACGCACGAAGACAAGTAGGCAGCCGCTCGCGCGCTCTCTCTCTCTCTCGCCCGCTCCCTTTCTCTCTCTCTCTCTCAATTATGTTAATATGGTTTACTAAAATGTAATGCCCCCCCCCCAATACCGCGATAAAATACCGATACCGTCTGTACAGTAGAAAATACCGTGATATGAATTTTAGCTCATATCGCCCACCCCTACTTCACGCTAGCATTAGCGTGTCTACTTTGTGTCCCATATTTTGCAATCTTAAATTAATACACTCCTGTAAAGTTCCAAGTTTTTATTTCAAACATTAAACCCTAAAAAACAGGTTGTCAAACAGCAATATAATAACACATTACTCTTGTACTTTCATTTCATTTATTTACATTTAAAGCAAAAAGTAATGTTATAAAGAAAGAAAATTAAACGTAATAAAAATAAAGATACCAAAGTACAGTATTGTACAGTTGTGGACAATTATTTACCTTTTTGAGTTGAAACGGAATAATGAATATTGCTCTTTACTCTCAGGTAGTTAAATCCAAACATGGACCACCACATGTGCAGCAAACCGGAAAGCTGTATTTGGTGGATCTGGCAGGATCAGAAGATAACCGGCGAACAGGGAATCAAGGAATACGTTTGAAAGAGAGCGGTGCAATCAACCTTTCCCTCTTCACCCTCAGTAAAGTGGTGGACGCACTGAACACAGGGGTCGGTGGTCGAGTGCCATACAGAGACAGTAAACTCACCCGCCTGCTGCAGGACTCGCTTGGAGGTTCTGCTCATTCCGTCATGATCACTAACATTGCACCAGAGTACAGATATTACTTCGACACCTTCTCCGCTCTTAACTTCGCCGCCAAGTCCAAGCAGATTATCAACCAACCTTTTGTCAGGGAAACCATTTCAGCCCCTGTAATTGGTGAGCA
This sequence comes from Paedocypris carbunculus, assembly GCA_028128575.1. Lineage (NCBI taxonomy): Eukaryota > Metazoa > Chordata > Actinopteri > Cypriniformes > Paedocypris > Paedocypris carbunculus. The sequence goes on from SOMO01000111.1 coordinate 187,018, forward strand.
GTACAGCCTTTCTGCTAAAAAAAATAATGTAAAATATTTATCTATTAATCTAATTTTTCAGTGCCTGGAAAGAGAGCCAGAGATCAGGAGAGCAAATTGCCTAGTGAGCCCCAGATTAAGAAGTTCAAAGAAGAAAAGAAAGCAGAGCAGCCATCATCGTCATCATCGTCATCATCCATTCAAGAGTAAGGCAACATGTTTTTGTGTGTTTTGAGATGTTGTGAGCACTTTTAACAGATTATGGTCTTGTTCAGTAGACTGTGATTTGGTAGCTGGTGCTTAAAGGAAAATTCTCCCTATAGCGAAAACCAGAGGCTGAATGTGTGCCACATGGGACATTGATGGGGAGGACATCCTTGATAAAGGATGCTAGTGTGCTCTACTCATATTTGTACTTTTGTAAATGTGCTGTATTAAGATTTTATTTATTTATATATAAAAAAAAAACTATTTTTTAGGCCTACACATGTACATCAGCCGTAACAAAAACATAGATGCGTATAAAGATGCATACATTTCTCTTGTTGTCACAAATACATTACTCTTTGAATTAATGCATTTTATTCTAGCAGCCTATCTGATTCGTATGCTAAACATTGTATTGTAAAATGTTCTTACCATTTGTGTAGTTGAGCGTTCTCCGGATCTAATATTTCTGCATAAATCGTCTAGTTTGTGGTTTTATAATATAGGGTTCATGTTAGATGAAATGAATTGTTACAGGTTGATATTTTTCACTTCTAGTTTGCCTGACTCGTCAGTTCTGGAAAGACTTTTAGCCCTGGAGAAGATGCTGATGGGTCCTGCAGAGAGGGAGAGACTTGACCTGCTCAAAACCGTGGCCCAATCTCGCAGTGAAATTCAGGTGTCAAAAGACCGAACTGATTGTTCCGTTTTACTTGACTTAAAAGTTCTGATACATGTGTTATCAGCAACATTTCTTTGGAATGAGTTTACACTGTTTTTGTAGATGCTGAAAGAGAAACAGAAGCAGTTGGAAGACACTGCAAACATGTTCAACAAGACAAACGCTGTGTCGGGGAAAGTTGAATCCAAAGATAAGTCTCTGTTCAAGTCGGAGCTTCTGCCCCTCCACAGAAAACCGTCCACTGTCGCCAAACCACACAAACAACAAGCCGTTGTTACGCCTTTACAGGGTAAGACGCAGCTGACTTCATTTGTGCGTGTCCTCCGGAGGCTCACTAGTGTCTTAAAACACGCCCCTCTGAGCCAACAGGGTTCTTCGCTCCTCTTCTGTTTATTTCCCTTCAAATCCTGCCTTTTTATGACAAATTCTATCATCTAATGTTTTAGAAAANTATTGTTATAATGTAATGCGTAAATGACATCCATTTCTAAAATGGGCATCTTTAAAGTTTTTTTTCAAATTTTTCTTCTGTTCTGTTTTTTTTCCTCATTTTTTTGTGAGTGCATGGAACAAAGGAGAATTTACCCAAGGGGATGAATAAAATTATTTCTGATTTTGTTTCTCCATTCCTGCTAGATGTTCCATACACTCGTCCTGTACTCTCTGTGCCCCGACTCCACATGCGCAGTGCTAGTTTGGCAAAATCAGAATGGCTTCTGCACAAGTCTGTTTTAAAAGACCACAACAAGGTGTATTTTTGTTTCAGTGTCTGTGCTGCAGCCCTTACAGCAGAGTGTGCCCACAATTAAACCCTCGCAGTCCCGGAAGAAGAAACAACTCAAATCTGAGGTTGGTCTTTCTGGGGAGCTTTGTAAACTTGCTGATGCAAAATTCTTCTGCAATAAGATTTCTGATCAAAGTTCAGCGGCCCCATACACTTCTTCGTCTCTGTTTTTTTTTTTTTTTCGATTTCTATTCAAAATGTCAACAATTTTGCCAACAAAGTGGTTTAATTTATTAGGTTTTTATGAACACTTCATCAAATGTCAACCTCTGGAGGCTTGTTGCTGTATTCTGCCGTACATTTTATGTATCTCAATACTAGTTTTATCTAAATTTATTTAATTTTTTGCATGTTAAAGAAACACTTGCTAATGCCGTGTACACACATGGTTTAATTCTTTTGTTGTGTTTGACGCAATACTACTAATCTTAAGGTGTTTTTCCACTGTTATTTGATCTCTTCTCAATCCCAGAATAGGCATCTATGAATGAGAATTTAAAGCAAGAACTTCTAAGGTCTATATACAGAAAATCAGTGCATAGCCGTAAGAAAAAGTAGCATAACTGTAGTTTAATAATCAGTTTTTTTTTTTTTACACTATAGGCTCTGACTTTAGTCATATTTACCCTCAGAGTTATTCATGTGATTGTGCAGCGGTCGTTAGGTGATTGTAGATACAGTGGCTTTCTGGTGAATTTTGTTATAAAGATTTGTTTTCAAACCAACCAAGCCTATTCGGATTTGTTTTTGTTGAGTCCATGTGAATT